>CP136062.1:19635665-20235665 GCA_032622095.1 Siphonodentalium dalli | reverse complement strand
GAGACTCCACACAGGAGACCGCCCATACGAGAGTGATCTATTGAAGCACAGGAGACTCCACACATGAGACCGCCCACACGAGAGTGATCTATTGAAGCGCATGTGACTCCAGAAAGGAGACCGCCACACGAGAGTGATTTATTGAAGCACAGGGGACTCCACACAGGAGACCGCCCACACGGGAGTGATCTATTGAAGCACAGGAGACGCCACACAGGAAACCGCCCACACGAGAGTGATCTATTGAAGCACAGCCGACTCCACACGGGAGACCGCCCACACGAGAGTGATCTATTGAAGCGCAGGAGACTCCAGAAAGGAGACCGCCACACGAGAGTGATCTATTGAAGCACAGGAGACTCCACACAGGAGACCGTCACACGAGAGTGATCTATTGAAGCATAGGAGACTCCACACGGGAGACCGCCCACACGAGAGTGATCTATTGAAGCGCAGGAGACTCCACACAGGAGACCACCCACACGAGAGTGATCTAGGATAGGATAGGATAGGATATTTTATTTAAATATACACATATTAATGCATAATACATTTGACAAATATTATGTTGTATATTCGATGGGTGGCATAGTCAGGCTAGACTGTCTTACTGTCACCCCCTATTGAAGCACAGGAGACTCCACACAGGAGACCGCCACACGAGAGTGATCTATTGAAGCACAGGAGACTCCACACAGGAGACCGCCACACGAGAGTGATCTGTTGAAGCGCAGGAGACTCCACACATGAGACCGCCCACACGAGAGATGATCTATTGAAGCACAGGAGACTCCACACAGGAAACCACCCACACGAGAGTGATATATTGAAGCACAGGAGACTCCACACAGGAAACCGCCCACACGAGAGTGATCCATTGAAGCGCAGGAGACTCCACACAGGAGACCGCCCACACGAGAGTGATCTATTGAAGCACAGGCGAATCCACACAGGAGACCGCACATACGAGAGTGATCAATTGAAGCACAGGAGACTCCACACAGGAGACCGCCCACACGAGAGTGATCTATTGAAGCACAGGAGACTCCACACAGGAGACCGCCACACGAGAGTGATCTATTGAAGCACAGGAGACACCACACAGGAGACCACCCACACGAGAGTGATCTATTGAAGCACAGGAGACTCCACACAGGAAACCGCCCACACGGGAGTGATCTATTGAAGCACAGGAGAATCCACACAGGAGACCGCCCACACGAGAGTGATCTATTGAAGCACAGGAGACTCCACACAGGAGACCGCCCACACGTGAGTGATCTATTGAAGCACAGGAGACTCCACACAGGAGACCGCCACACGAGAGTGATCTATTGAAGCACAGGAGACACCACACAGGAGACCGCCCACACGAGAGTGATCTATTGAAGCACAGGAGACTCCACACAGGAAACCGCCCACACGGGAGTGATCCATTGAAGCGCAGGAGACTCCACACAGGAGACCGCCCATACGAGAGTGATCTATTGAAGCACAGGAGACTCCACACAGGAGACCGCGCACACGAGAGTGATCTATTGAAGCACAGGAGACTCCACACGGGAGACCGCTCACACGAGAGTGATCCATTGAAGCGCAGGAGACTCCAGAAAGGAGACCGCCACACGAGAGTGATTTATTGAAGCACAGGAGACTTCACACAGGAGACCGCCCACACGAGAGTGATCTATTGACGCACAGGAGACTCCACACAGGAAACCGCCCACACGAGAGTGATCTATTGAAGCACAGGAGACTCCACACGGGAGACCGCCCACACGAGAGTGATCTATTGAAGCGCAGGAGACTCCAGAAAGGAGACCGCCACACGAGAGTGATCTATTGAAGCACAGGAGACTCCACACAGGAGATCGCCCTCACGAAAGTGATCTATTGAAGCACAGGAGACTCCACACAGGAGACCGCCACACGAGAGTGATCTATTGAAGCACAGGAGACTCCACACAGGAGACCACCCGCACGCGAGTGATCTATTGAAGCACAGGAGACTCCACACAGGAGACCACCCACACGCGAGTGATCTATTGAAGCGCAGGAGACTCCACACAGGAGACCGCCCATACGAGAGTGATCTATTGAAGCGCAGGAGACTCCACACAGGAGACCGCCACACGAGAGTGATCTATTGAAGCGCAGGAGTCTCCACACAGGAGACCGCCCACACGAGAGTGATCTATTGAAGCGCAGGAGACTCCACACATGAGACCGCCACACGAGAGTGATCTATTGAAGCGCAGGAGACTCCACACAGGAGACCGCCACACGAGAGTGATCTATTGAAGCACAGGAGACTCCATACAGGAGACCACCCACACGAGAGTGATCTATTGAAGCACAGGAGACTCCACATGGGAGACCGCCCACACGAGAGTGATCTATTGAAGCGCAGGAGACTCCAGAAAGGAGACCGCCACACGAGAGTGATCTATTGAAGCACAGGAGACTCCACACAGGAGATCGCCCACACGAAAGTGATCTATTGAAGCACAGGAGACTCCACACAGGAGACCGCCACACGAGAGTGATCTATTGAAGCACAGGAGACTCCACACAGGAGACCACCCACACGAGAGTGATCTATTGAAGCACAGGAGACTCCACACAGGAGACCACCCACACGAGAGTGATCTATTGAAGCGCAGGAGACTCCACACAGGAGACCGCCCATTGAGAGTGATCTATTGAAGCGCAGGAGACTCCACACAGGAGACCGCCACACGAGAGTGATCTATTGAAGCGCAGGAGACTCCACACAGGAGACCGCCCACACGAGAGTGATCTATCGAAGCGCAGGAGACTCCACACAGGAGACCGCCACACGAGAGTGATCTATTGAAGCGCAGGAGACTCCACACAGGAGACCGCCCACACGAGAGTGATCTATTGAAGCACAGAAGACTCCACACAGGAGACCGCCACACGAGAGTGATCTATTGAAGCACAGGAGACTCCACACAGGAGACCACCCACACGAGAGTGATCTATTGAAGCACAGAAGACTCCACACAGGAGACCGCCCACATGAGAGTGATCTATTGACGCACATGAGACTCCAGACAGGAGACCGCCCACACGAGAGTGATCTATTGAAGCACAGGATACTTCACACAGGAGACCGCCACTCGCGAGTGATCAAATTTGGTGTGTAGGCCTACTTTGATCCCGGAAACAATATGGGCGGGTCCATTTTCACATGCGACCGTGCCCTTGACGTAGACCTCGCTCAAATAGCTCATATAGGCATATTATTCTGGACCTCGACCGATCCGACTCAAATTTGATATGTAGGCCTATTTTGATCCCGGAAACAATATGACCGGGTCCAATTTCACGTGCGACAGTGTCCTTGACCTTGACCTCGCTCATATATGCATATTTCTGGACCTCGACCGATCCGACTCAAATTTGGTATGTAGGCCTACTTTGATCCTGGGAACAATATGGGTGGGTCCAATTTCACGTGTGACGGACTGACGGTGTCCTTGACCTCGCTCATATAGGCAAATTTCTGGACATCAACTGATCCGACTTAAAATTGGTATGTAGGCCTACGTTGACCACGGGCACAATATGGGCGGGTCCAATTTCACGTGAGACCATGTCCTTGGAACAATATGGCATGTTTCTGGACCTCGACCGATCCGACTCGAGTTTGGTATGTAAACCATATCGTTTTACCTTGACCTTGACATCGCTCATATACGCTCATATAGAACACAATAATATGATTCCTAGACTTTATCTACGCGTACTTACATTTACATGTACATTGTACATGTACACTGTGCATGTACTTACTAGTACACTGTGCATGTACTTACTAGTACACTGTGCATGTACTTACTAGTACACGTGTATGTACATGTTATAGTATGTTGTAAGTCAATCGATAATTGAAGCCAAGTTCTTAATATCAACAGTAATATACCCCATGTACACGAACAGTAATATACCCCATGTACACGAACAGTAATATACCCCATGTACACGAACAGTAATATACCCCATGTACACGAACAGTAAT
The DNA here is from genome assembly GCA_032622095.1 of Siphonodentalium dalli. NCBI lineage: Eukaryota > Metazoa > Mollusca > Scaphopoda > Gadilida > Siphonodentaliidae > Siphonodentalium > Siphonodentalium dalli. The sequence continues at coordinate 20,231,620 of CP136062.1, read as the reverse complement.
ATACCCCATGTACACGAACAGTAATATACCCCATGTACACGAACAGTAATATACCCCATGTACACGAACAGTAATATACCCCATGTACACGAACAGTAATATACCCCATGTACACGAACAGTATACATGTATTACTGTTGATGTTTAGAACTTGGCTTTAATTATCTACTTACAAAATACTATTACATGTGGATTTTCGTAATTTGTTGATCCACTGAGATTTCTCCCAATGGTCATAGGGACACACAATACTTCATTCCATTCAGGCGACAATTTCAGTTTCTACATAGCTCATTGCATCGGTTGTCTTCGGCGAAGATAATCTACATCTGACTCAACTATTAAAGGGGTACTGTACGCCATTTTCATTAAATTTCCGGTGACAACAACGATCTAATATCGATAATATATAGAAACATAAGTAATTTGAGTCGAAGATGTATTCTGTAAACGCTCAGGTTAATAGGCTATCTTAAAATTTAAAATTTAAAAGATAATAATTTAATATAAATTGAATTTATGACTGGAGCCATAAAATGTCGTCAATTAAATTACGAATTTCCGTAATGAAATAAAGTAATTGAGGGATACTGGATTGTTAAACCGATCGCACACGCGATCGCTTAAAATATTATGATGATACGGGGAGAACACTCAAGCCACTCACTGACTAGCGACGATACAATAACTTAAATGATTATATGGGACTAGTATGCATATAATATAACTTTTATTTGATTCATTTGGTTGAAAACTGTACAAAAATTACTCGACAACGACAATTTGTATTTTTGCATTCCGGTAAATTTGTCATCCGTAACACTACTTCGTACTCAACAGACTTTCAAATAATGAAAAAATTGTTACCTTATTCTCCGACTCGGAGACTATAAAAACCAACAACAACATTTGGCGTACAGTACCCCTTTAAAGGTGATATTCCATTTCCATCCAATCAACATTTCATTAAAGCGACATTTTCCATTTCTACGGATCTCAATGTGTGCAACCATCTAGCCATCATTGATGTTATCGAGGGATCTTTTCTAATTCATTAAATGTGTATTATACATGTGCAATTTCCAAAAAAACACTCATTTTGCTGAACTTGCTGAAGAGCTCACTCCAAATTTTAATTACAGTTTTGGTTCGAATAGGCTGTTCAGAGCTACATGTAGATGTGTGTTAGGCTGGTTGTGTGAAGTTATTTTTGGTATTTTTCGGATAAGTTAAAGTGACACACCTAATTCATCTGACATCAGTATAATCATTAAAGCGATACAAACCAATATCATCGTCTTTTTCCTCATCGCAGTAGAATCGGCTGGTCATTCTGCGTCAGATGGTACAACAATATCTAGGATTTCATGGCTCATGTCAGTGTAAAACGTCATGCAAAAGTGTATTAACTACACATATGACTAATTTGTGAGTGCTTAAAGGTACTCAACCCGTAAAGAGGGTCCCCATCTCAACAGATTCCAACAACAACAATCCGATCAGAGGGTCCTATATTACTATTTCTTTGGCTTTGGGGGTAAAAAATATTTGATTCGAGTCGAGGAACCCATCAAACAAAGCTCAGAGTTATTAGATATTGATTTTTCAAATTTGTTATGTTCTCGAGATGAGTACCAATAACTGCCGTAATCTGCTCTGGATGTGTACTCCAAATCTATTCAAACAGACAAGGATGAATAACTCTAAAATCAAGTGGCAATTTTAACCCAATTTTGACTGAGTTCTGGGCCAGATAGTATTCCCGATAATGAAAAATAATAGATTTCTAAAATCGATATCTAACAAATCTGAGCTTTGATGGGTGACTTCCTCGACTCGAATCAAATATTTTTGACCCCCAAAGCCATTGAAATAGTAATTGAGAGGAGTTTTATCGGGTTGAGTACCTTTAACTGTTCTATGTCAGTCGCTGGTCAAATGCGAGTTTCTCATAGCAGTGGCTTGTCCGAATTTATCAGCGTGCCTTTTGTGAGAGCATACGCTGTTCGAATTACGTGCCAAGTTGTGATCCTTGAGCAAGGTCACTCGTACTGTGCGTTAAAAATGGTACCTGATTATGAGCAGTGAAAAATCTTGTCAGTATGCTAGTCTCCGGGGAGCAGTAGATGGTTACTTATCGTCCAGGCTCATCCTGGCTCATTGGTGGTAATAATTGTCCCACGCATTGAAAATAATTCGCTATCACATGCGTGTAATTAAATGAATTTATTATTATTATTATTATTATTATTATTATTTTATACATCAGTCATGTACAAGAGAGTATAATTATATTGTTGTGTTCTATTTAGTTAAAATGTATGGTTCAAAGTTTAATTGTTCGATTAAAATTAGTTAATAATATTAAGACGGCAATTTCCTTCTCATTGGTACAAAAACAACCCAGTAAACTGGACCCGACACGCCCCTTTAACCCTTTACCCAACAGAACGGCCCTGTGCCAATGCATTCTCTTATATATGCCAGTCGACCATAGGTCGCCTCGCATATATTAGAGAATGCATTGGCTTAACACATATTAAAAATGATAAAATTGTCAAAGAATGTAGAAAAATATTATAAAAATTGTTAAAAAATGTAAGAAAAAATTATAAAATTGTTAAAGAATGTAAGAAAAAATGGTGAAAAGTGTTAAAAAAAGAATATTTTTAGGCCAATGCATTCTCTTATATATGCGATGCGACCTATGGTCGACTCGCATATATAAGAGAATGCATTGGTACAGGGCATAACTGTAACCATCACAATGTGGTCAATGAACCGGTTCCAATGATATCCATATTTGTATGGTGTTATTGAGACAGACCGAATATATTTTAGGTTCTTGAAGCTTTATTTGGCCGTTTTGTTGGGTAAAGGGTTAAAGAACACGCCTAGTACTTATAGAAGGGACGTGCGCACTAAAGGGCAATATCGTAGTCTGGTGAACTAAATGGGGAGGGGGCGCTATTCACAAGACCATGCACAGTGACTGACTGTACCGAACCAAGGCATGGTCGTTAATCGATTATTGTATAATAATGGATGTATAATCGCGCATATCACCACACCTGAAAAGTTATTTCGCAATAATAGTTGTCAGGTGACCACATATTTAAATTTGGGTACACCGAGATACTTAATACGCTGGTCTAAATGTGAACATATCACCATTATATACTTAATAAATATATTCAGCAAACATATCACACACATGCTTTACTGTTCTAAGTACAATAGATCTAATACAAATTGTCATCAAACACATGCTTAACTGTTCTATGTACTTGACCATTTGTGACCCGCCATATAAAATCCAGTCGTAAATCGGGATTTTTTTTACCCTGTGCCAATGCATTCTCTTATATATGCGAGTCGACCATAGGTCACCTCGCATATATAAGAGAATGCATTGGCCTAACAATTTTTTACAATTTTAATAATTTTTTCTTGTATTCTTTAACAATTTTATAATAAATTTCCAACTGATGACAATTCCAGTGACAATTTTGACCAAATGTAGGACAATATTGTTTTCTTAAATTAACTAGAAATTTTTGACTGGCCATGGGTGGGGGGGGGGGGACCAGGACACAAGCTTTCCAAGTGTTGGAAATTTCCAACCTGACACCCACTAAGGTTGGAAAATTTCTAACTGATGGCCATTTCAGTCCAAAATGTTTACCAAAAGAAGGAAAATATGCAAATATTGGTCCAAAAACAATAAATTTCCCCTAATAAATTGTTTGAAAATCAAACTGCAAGAACATTTTCAACCTATTGTTGGTGTGAAATTTCCAACTAATGTTGTGTCAGGTATGAAATTTTAACTGTTGAAAATTTTAACCAAAGTTGGGGGGGGGGGTGAGACACCCCCAAACCCCCCCCTGTCGCCACGTCTCTGGATCTGGAGACTTGTTAATGTGTGGCTCAAGTACATTGTGTAGTGCTTCAGCCGTGACGTATATGGCTATCGCTTTACATTTTAGCCGAGCCTGCACATGAGGGTGCATCAAATAACTATAGTGACGCGACCGTCACTAATTAGTTTTGGTGTGTGCATTGTCATGCTATTGGACACGCCTTCAAATGATACATTATTGTTCATAGCGCTAAACATCAGTTTATATTTTGAATGCAGTCTAGTGGCCATTTGTCAAAAGAAATTTGCACAACATTGGAGGCAACAAGAAACTTTCAGCAAGACGATCAAACATAATTCATATACTGTCACAATTGCACAATGGGCGCGTTTGCCCAAATAGTGTCACGCATGGTCATCTTACTTAAATAAACATTCCGATTTATATCAGCATGTACTTATAAATAGGTGAACCTGGTGTTCGACGGTAACGTGAGATGGATTATAAACCACACAATAAATAAAACGTTTCAAATCACGTGCTCATCATCATCATCATTGATCCGCAACCTTGTGACATATTTAATCGAGTAGACTACAAAACAGTGTGATGTTGTACGAATGTAATGGACATTTAGAATGCGTTTCGTTCCTCCAAAAAGCACATATGCAAACGTGCTGTCTCTATTTTGTTTTCTAATTAGTTTAAGTGCTACAAAATTAATCATTGAGGCGATCATGTTACACTATTACACAAATGACTCAATCGTCGATATGTCGAAGAGATGCCAATGGACTGCTGGATTTACACCTAAAATTACCAGGAACTGGATCCAGGTCTCTTTCTCGAATAAGGAGAGATTACTCTATTCTGCCTTTTTGTACGAAATAGGAGGGAGGAGAGTGATACGTGCTATCGGACTAACGTCACTACGTCAAACCCGTGCGTCGCTGTGGTGTTACATCTGGTTTAGTGATTCTGAGATAATTGTTGAGGACGCGAAAATTGACGTATTTAGGGATAATCACAACACCCTGTAAGTTACTCGTGGAGTATATTATATAGATCTATCATCTATCGCATATATTAATTGCGAACATTGCCCATGCACAATACCTGTTCCCAGACAGAAACAATGTTGTTTGACACAATATACAATGATACGATACATTAAAGGGGTACTGTATACGCCAATTGAAATAAATAATCAGATATCAATAGTATATACAAAATATGTAATTTGAGTCGAAAATGTATTCCGTAAACGTTCAGATTAATAGGTTATCTTAAAATCAAAGTTAATAATTTAATATAAATTTAATTTCTGGCTGTGCGTCATCTTGAAATAGAAAGGCATACGGTCGATCAGTATGCTATATATTTTCAGAAGGTCACCTCTATCTACGTTTTTCTCATATATCATGGGGTTAAGTTAAGCCCCGTGGTGCGAAGGTCGACCAGTGTCTCATTGACTACACTATTATGTTATTGGTGGCTATTTGGGAGACTCCTGGGTGACCTTGATCTTTCAAGTGACGCCATTTTGGGCCGTGCGTTAAGCATTGATCCCGTATTTTATAATAAACCGTCACATAAATAAATCATCTCTCTTTTGCTATGTTTATTGATTTAATTATTTTAATTCCGATATACGTGCGCAGTCATTTTGAATCGCGATTGTCAAGTCAAGAAAAAACTAAATCGGCCTGGCACCGTGACCCATTTTGTTCAGCATAGCCCAATTGGGAGCATCTCGATCTGCCAATGGCTATTGTTTCCAGGGGAGTCTGCAGGAGGTGTGAATAATCCCTTAGTTCAATCGTTTGCCGCTTATATTCTATTCCTCTTTTCTTTTGTGGCTTTAATGGAATAAGCCATTCCAGTTATGAGTTACCACTTTTCCGCACAAATGCCGCTGAAGGTACGTTCATACACTGGCACGGGATGATTTGCAGGTAATTTGTCGTAGAAAACGACATGTTGCCATAATATGGCGCTAAATATAATTGTTGTCAATTTTGGTGTCCCACTCCCTGACTCGAACCTTTAACATATTTAAACCAACACAATTAGACTCCTAATACCACGGAGATGATTACGTACTAAAAGTGTAGTGGTAATCGGTGACTAAATAAATTCTTATCAAATTTAATATCCCCACCCCAAGCTCTCACCCAAACGGCACAAACTAAAATATAGAATATACGCATAGTATTTCTGAATAACAAATTTAATCCACGAGTGGGATTTGGCGATTTACACCACGAGCTTCAGCGAGTGGTGTGAATCGCCAATCCCACGAGTGGATTAAATTTATTTTTCAGAAACACTATGCGTATATTTTGTTTATGCCACGATCTTTACAATGCGATGGATAAACACTTTTCCGCGTTCAAATTGTATGGAGAAAGATTAATCCACTCTGCGAAGTTAATGCCACGATCTTTACAATGCGATGGATAAACAATCTTCCGTTCAAATTGTATGGAGAAAGTTTAATCCACTCTGAGAAGTTTAATCAACAGTAGGCACGTTTAATCAACAGGTGTTGATTAAATGTAAAATTTAAACAGATGGCTTTATTTATATAGTAAAATAGGCGATCGTGGTATAAATTGACGTATTCACACGATATGATTCCTCGTTTCATGGAGAAGAATGTGTATCAATTTGGAGGAAATCAGCGCAAAAAAAGTTTATTAATTTTGGTGTTCCTCTCCCCTTCAGTGCACCCCTGACTCGATTGACGCCAGTTTTAACAGCTTTAGGCTACACCATCAGACTTGGGATCATGGACATGCATAGTTTAATGCCCCCCTTCCATGCATATCCCATCCAGCCGGCACCACGTTGGCGTATTTAAGTCACACGATTAGAGTCCTTGAATCATGAAGAACAATGTGTACCAATTTTGTGGAAATCGGCGCTAAAAATATGTGTATCAATTGTGTTGCCCATCTCATCTTCCGTGCATCCCATGACTCGAACGATGCCACTGTTCACATCTTTAGTCAACACATTAGATTCCCCATATCATGGATATACATGTATATGTTTGGTGGAAATTGTCGTCAAAATGAACTCTACCCCTCCTCCCTTTATGCCCCTGACAACAACAGTGTCACTTTATACCCCTGTTAGACCCCGTTGGTCCTTCGTGAATTTATATAAAACAAACAGACAGAAGACAGACAGACATACATACAGACAGACATACATACATACAGACAGACATACATACAAACAGACAAATAGACAAATAGACAGACAGCCATACAGGCAGACATACAGACAGACATACGCAATTGTAGATGTAGTCCGGGAGCTAATGGGGGTACCCGTGGAGGTTGTGCCTTAACTTTACCCCACTCACTGTGTTCCTTGTTATGTCCTTCAACCTTTAAGTAATGTTAACAAGAAAACAATGTGGCCATGTAGACTCCAGACTCCAGGCAAATTATAGTTTATTGACTTATGATCATGAATGTGGTGAATGTGTATACATGGAGTGACTATATGGTCATGGCTCATGCGTAGGAGTATACCCGGTGCGCCTGCATTGTGTACGGATATAATCAAGTATCAAGTATGGCTGTATGGTCGTGGGTCAGGTGTACGTGTATAGAGTGGTTGACTATATTGTCATTTGTGTGTTTTGTATGTATATATTGAGTGACTGGGTGGCTATCGTTTTCCTCCACTGTACATAAACACCATCACGATAGAGAACTCTCTGACATTACCTCTCTATGGATTAACATATCCTTCCGTTAGTGTGGAAAGCAATAGACACCCAATGTTTCACATGAACAACACACACATTACATCACAGTCACTGAATATGTACATAAACACTACACACATGAATATAGTCACCCGCATTATACACGTACACCTGACCCATGACCACATAGCCATACTTGGTTATACCCGTAAACACCGCAAATGACCATACATCAACGAGTCACCATGCAGGAGCACCGGGTATACTGTTACACATGACCTATATTCACTCCCTGTATACATATTCACCACATTCAGGATCATACAGTCTCTCCTTGTATACCTAATCACCTCACCATTGACCATATAGTCACCACCTGTATACATATTCGCCACATCCATAGTCATATAACCACTTGATATATACATATACAGCACACCCATGGCCGTAGATTCAATCCAGGTATACCTATACATCTCAATAATGGACATTGAGCCCTTCCAGATATACCAATACCCACACACACACGACCACTCATACCTTCCATACTTGCATATACACCTCACACATTACAATTCAGCAACTCACTGTATACTCATACACGCCATCATGATCATACACCCATACATCATATATAATACACCCACCAATGACTTACACCCACGACATATATAAATATACGTCACACCGTTACCAAAAGGGCACTCCCTATATACCCACACGCTCGCCAATCACCATCCAGCTTACTTCAGGCTTGCATATGCACCTCAATCATGACCGTAGAACCATTCAATATACAACTTTACACATTACCCATAACCATAAAATAACTCCCTATTTACCCACACACTCCATCCATTGTAATAGAGACAGCACACGTATACATATACACATTTCACAATGCAGCCACACACGGTACACTTGTACCACCCATGACCTCACCGTCACTCCATATATACATAGACATCACACAGATGATCATGCAGCTACACTCTTATGACAGATGTGTAGGTTTTCTACACAAAATGTGTAGCCCTGCTACACAATCATTATTCAATTTTGATCTTAATCATATTTGTGTAGTATATGTGTAGTTTCATATTCGTACACAAATTGTGTAACAATTTGTACACATAAATGGGTAAATTTTTACACATTTATACACAACTGTGTGTATAAAATCAACACATACCCCTTACACATTTTGTGTAGGTTCTTACACACACAGTTCGTAGTCAAGAAATGCAAGTTCAGTAGTCCGACCTGTGGGTATAGTATTAAAGATATATGCAGATTTATATGTTAAAACTTTCATGGCGCATAGTGGTATGTAGTATTTTGTTCTGTACTGCGAGTTTTTGCTTTGAATGAACAAACCAGGGTCGAGGCGTGATTGTATAATATTAGTATTATTACAACAATCATAACAAGAGTCTAAGGGCAGTAATCGCCATGAAAATTTTAACAAATAAATCATCATATACTATTAATACTAACCCCACAAATTGGAATTCTGAACTTACATCCTTGTCTACGATCGCTGTAGATTGTATTCCAAAAAATATACTCAAACAATATGGCCGTCACGTAGCACGCTATGAAACCGAAGGCACCGCAATGCGCATGCTCTACGTTCTTACACAATTGTGTGTAACAACATATACACATTATGTGTAGAACGGCACTTGGTCAATGTATTTGTATGTAAAACCACACATTGCTATGTGTATTAACCGGGTTTACACATTTGATGTGTAATCGTTTCTACACATTAGTTATAAGAGTGTACTCTCGTTGTATACATACACCACAGTAATGTCCATACAACCACAGAGTACACCCGTATTGGGTACACAACCATACACCATACAGTCACTCCATGCATACCGATTCGCCTCACACATGACCATGACCACTCATGGTATACCTATATATCTTACCATGGACACCCCACTCATAACTATATAGTCACTCCGTGTATACCTATTCACATCGTTCATGACATACAATGACTCCATGTATACATATTCACCTCACCTCTGATCATACACTAACTCCCTGGCTGCCATCTTGGCATCCATCCTGTATCCAGTTGATCAATGGTATCTTAATGGGCCAGAATAGCCACATATTATGGTTTACCTCAGTTCCGTCTCAATGTTCTGCCCATTTCCTTTCAATAATGTGGTCATACTCACAAAAGAGGTTCTCGGCAAAATTCCATACTGCAACTTTAATATGAATTTGCCATGTCGCATACGGAACTGGGACAACCAGAATAGAACATGTAGTTGTCAGTTAATTAACTTACACGGATAATAACCAAGTGAGTCAAAATTTGCTACCTTTGCGGATAACGCAGAGAATAATGTTCGAAATATATATAAAAAAATTGAACTTTTTACCAAATTGTTTGCCATTTTGGAAGCCATCTTTAGCAATTTGGTCTATAAACACCGTAGTGTGACACATTTAAGATAGACCAACACAATAAACACCTTTATTGCACACCCAATGGCTTATGTGTGCGAAATACAGCAAAATACAGAAGATTTCAAAACGTTCAATAAACCATTGTGTATTGTTATTGAACAATTCAAACCGATTACGTCACCAACGTCATTGGCGACGTTAACCGTAACAGACAATTTCTTCACTAAATTATTAGGTATAGTCTACATTAAGCACACGTTTGTTCAATTAAATAAAGAATATAGATCTAAATTTTAGTATAATACAAGCTGCAATCTTCAGAGTGTGCAATAAACATAGAACAACACAGTTTTGTGAACATGTTATCGTTATTGCACTCGTTTGTCATGCCGCGAGGTAAAACTCGAACCTCCGGTTCTCGTTTTACCATCGCATCACAACAAACTCGTGCAATAACGTTATCATGTTCACACACTTGTGTCGTTCTATCTATTTCATACCAAAGAATTTTCATACCACTAAATTGACCCTTTGTGGACCTCATTCTGCTTAGCATCATCTTCTCTGGTCTGTATCTTCATTGTCAAATTAACAAGTTTTTTTTTTTAGTTTACTTTCTCTATATCCCCAATTTGGCAGACGACATATTTGCATATCCGAGATTCCCAATGGGTCAGCATCTCGGAACTTAGATCTCTTCCATAGTATAGAAAGCCATGCAGAATCTGGTCCCTAGAAGATGAGCAGGCTAGCGTCACGAAATTCACCCTCTGGTGACCTCATTCTGAAAATGTTCGCCACCATAATCTCAGACCGGTCGTTTGACTTATCCGCAAAGGTCGACTTGTCCCGCGGATATATCAGGAGGTTGTTTCTGGCCAAGAACATTAATTTTATACAGCAAAGTTTGAAGTTTGCAGTTTTACGTTATAAACATCCGTTTAAAAAAATGAGAAGCTCCATGAACGCATTTGTGTTATATGTAGCTTGAAAGAGATCGAAGATGAGACTCAGTTCCCCTTGCGTTGCCCTTATTATCATGATCTCAGAATATCCCTCTTAATATATCTACCTGAAAGAATTTCTGAATTGGTATCCGAAGGAAAGTATAAAGAAGCACTTATCGAAATAATGTCTTACCCACGACAAATATATAAATACCTCTCTGACACTTTCAACAAAAGAAAGAACTTTTTATATAGACATTAAACTACTTATTATGGTAATGGTTAACACACATATATACAACGAATCAGAATGAATGTTTTAATTTTTATTTTTAGTTTGCAATTTGATTTAGCAGGAATCGTTACGTAAAAACGTATGCGAAAATGTTATATTAAGCGTGATATATAGGCCTTATAGGTCGGGTGTTTACTGTATACTGTTCTTATTATATTTTGTATTATGTATACACATGTCACGGAAATAAATTATATATATATCTCTCTCTCTCTCTCTTTCAGGATGAGCGGTGCGTTCTTCACGTGCAACAACACTGGAACTCGGGATCCGTTATGGGTTTCAATCGTAGACCGAGAATGCGCAGAACCAACGGCTAGGCTCCCTTTACACGACTCCGGATCCACCACCAAGAACGACAACTCTCTAAAACTCAATTTCACAGTTTGCGTTGCGCCTTTCTACGAATACAATGACATCCATCAATTGATATCGATGATCGAGATAAACAGAATATTGGGCGCAGAAAAGTTCGTCTTCTACAACATTAGTGTAGACATGAGAGTTAATAGCGCACTCCAAACATACATTTCAGAAGGCATTGTAGACGTGTATCCATGGAAAATACGGGGTCTTCACTTCCGCAAATATAGTAAAATGATAAACAACCCGGGAATACCAATAAAGAATGAGTTACATTACTTTGGTCAGAACAGCGCGCCCAACGACTGTTTGTATAGATATAGGCGAGGCAGTGAATTCCTTATCTTCGTGGACATGGATGAGCACATAGTCCCAAAAAATATCAAAGATTGGGCTGGAGTTATCAGAAGATTGCCATACGCGTCTAGTTATCGATTCTCTAGCTCATTTTTCAGGCTGGAATTTCCGGATACGACAAACAGTTCAAGAGCTGTCAAATATAGAATATTACCTTTGCAGAAAATGTATAGAGAAAACTACATATTCCCTCACAAAATACGACCAAAGAGTATTATAAGACCACAGGACGTAGATCTGATGGGGATACACCAGATATATCAGTTCAGAAAAAAGAAGAGTGTGGAGCATTTCGTTAATTCTACGTGTGCTCTAGTCCATCACTACCGTATGGGTTGGCGGGGTAAACAATACAACCGTACACTGGACTCGGCACTACAGCCACACGAAGGACAAATCATTAAAAGTGTCAGTGGAAGATGGAACATGTTGTGTGATAAAAACAAAACGTATTGTCTATAAAGTGTTTCCACCCTTAGTCAATTCATTAACCGCATTCTATAATAAGAAAACCAATGTCAGAAATGGTAACGCGCTCAAGATCATATATTATATACCCATGATTGTAATTATAGAATATAAAATATATTGGTTTCGCAAATTACCAACTCAGAATTCGGTTAAAATAACAATAACAACCAGCACCCAATGAACGAACCGGCGGCCGACTCGGACGTCTCCGACCACAACCCCTAGTGTGATGCAGAACGAAAAATGTCTATAAAAGTTGAAATATAAGACTTAAAATTATCTTTTTCATTTCTTTTATTTGTTATTGGCATAGCTTATCACAAACCAAAAATCAACATTATTGACAAAACGTTAGTTAACGATAATAAACGAAATTGAAATTCCCAACTACAACTTTACCGGACCGGCCTCCTGCTCGACTTTTAATCTTCCCAAAATTTCCCATTCTATAAATAAAACAGCCATGTTAATGACAGCGCCACAGCTATCTAGAATCTCTAGGACAGTATACACGCGACACGCGTAATAATTACATGCAACAGTCATTGTATAACAGGAAATAGTGCCAGGTGTATCTTGGTATTGTTGTTGCGCAGACGTGATTCGGAGCTCGTATTTAAATTCGCGCAGTACTATTTGTCGCTCAGTTTTAAATTCGCGCACCTAGCTGCGCAAATTCAAAACTGACAAAAATATTTTCGTAATATTTATGCGATATTTTCGTATATCATGGAGCTGATGGCAGTTTCGGTTGTTTATATTCATTGCTGGGGATAGTATATGTGTATATTAAACACCATCGCGGTGGATTTACATCGTGTGGACAATAAACTAGTAACTACATACATCATAATTTTGTGGCGACCTGGAATATTAGTATTTCTTATACAAGCATTTCAACAATGTCTATGTTACCATGATTTGTCGCTTGCCATTGTGAGCAATGATATTAGTAGCGGTTGGCCGAATGTAAACATGTAGAGGCGTAATTGTCTATTCAACCGTTCATAATATATGTAAACTCAGCAACGTAGTCCTCTTGTATTTCCTATGAACTGTGGTTTAGATTAAACTTGGCAGTCGTACTATTTTTCGCTCAGTTTTAAATTCGCGCACCGATGGGTGCGCGAAAAATAGCACTGTGCGAATTTAAATACGAGTAAGGTATTACGCTTTATCGGCCTTTCTTAGCCTTTCTCTATATAGATATCATCGTATTTATATCGGGTAAGAGTATTTAACTTTAATTTAAAACTATTATCTGTTTCATAGTTTTCCTTTATAAAACCATAGCACGGCAAATTGTGCAAGCGCACGGCCATTTTGTATGTGACGCGAGTCCTTGACCTTGACTGTGAAAGCAATTAGTCTCATATAACTTTGCCATCAGTTATACCATATCAGTCATTTACATCAATACCATCCCATTAATGAATTCGGTGAAAGCTGTGATTTTCACGAAAATGAATGCACCTAAAAAAAAGAAAGTCTCCCCATAATATATTCGGTAATATTTTATGAGATATTGGATGGATTTTGATGAAACTTTCCATAAATGATTTGTGATACCAAAGACATCAAGTGTGCTAATTGCTGTGCTGTGAGATGATATATGGCTGAGTGAGCACAAATTGAATGGAAGACGGGCACTTTTCAAAAGTTACAAAAACACAGGTGGAGTGATCACAGACATTCAGCTATGCCTTGGTCCCCACTTTTCGCACATGATTGGAACATCCTTATTTGTTGGTACCTCAATGGCCTACATGGTGGGAAACAAGGTTTAAGGAGAGGAGGGTATTCTAAGTGATTATAGCACTTGTCCTCCAATCCCTTTTGTCATAAATCAATTTATGAACAAATAAAATATGGTTAAACAAAAAACATGGTTTACGGAAAAATGGCTTCAAACAGACTGATTTCAACAACTCTTTGTTGCTCATAGCATGAAACTTCAAGGTGTCATTCCAAAGGCATATAGTTAGACTTAATGGACTGGCATGCAGCAGGAACATTGGATCCCGAAGCTGACACGCATGTTATCGTGGACTCACAGTATCACTTTTATACCACATTTACAGACAGTAACAAACTGTGTGAACAATGGAACAATGGAGTGACTCTCCACTCTACGACTCTACGTCAGTGTTTTGCAACTTTTGAAAATCACCCCTCTTCCAATAAATTCATGCTCAGCCGGCCATAACATAACTCACAGGACGGTGCCTCATACAGGTTGTGTTTCAGTTGCCACTAAACATTTGCGTACAGTTTCGTCAAAATCCATCCAATCTCTCATAAATATTACCGAATATATTGGGGGGGGGGGTCGAGGGATGGTCAAATCAGTATCACTCAAAAGTAAGAAATAGTATGATACCCGTCATATACAAGGGTATCATTATATCTCAGATTTCAATTGGCCGCATGATACCCCAACTCTAAGAATAACTACCTTACTCGTATTTAAATTCGCGCAGTACTATTTTTCGCTCAGTTTTGAATTCGCACACTTTGAATTCGCGCACCATGCTGCGCGAATTCAAAACTGATAAAAATATTTTCGTAAAATGCTTAGTTTTGATGAAGGTTTCAGATCTTAATCTTAACCATGGATTTACATCTTGTATAATTTAGCATAACTGCATCAACAATGTTTTGTGAAGACGGCTGTTTATACGCTCCAAATAATGATTCTGATATTGAAATAGTAAAACCACAACCACAACCACGTATAGAAAAACTTACATCAGACATGTTGACATGACTAACTCAGAATGTTCGTCCACTGTGTAGTGTAGCGTTGTGAATAGGGGGGGGGGGGCGTGCTTTCGTGCATCTTCAGTCAGCAATATGTGTATTTCTTATTTCAATAGCAATGATGATACCATAATTTGTTGCTGTATACTTATATCATACCTATCAGTAATGGTTTTGATGTTGGTTGCCCGCATGTAAATGATAGCCCTTCAAGCCTATAAATATTCGGTCCAGCCTTCCGTAATCTATATATATGTACGTATAACTCATCAACATATAGCCTTCTTGTTTATCGGTGGTTGGTATAAACATAGGAGTCGTACTATTTTTCGCTCAGTTTTAAATTCGCGCACCGACCACTGCGCGAAAAATAGTACAGCGCGAATTTAAATACGAGTAAGGTACTCGTGTCGATGGGATCGACATTCACTCCCGCTTAGAGATCGATATTCACTCGATTTACCCGCTCAGACAATTGGATCACCAATACCTTCATTCACCCATTATAGTTACCGAGGGTATACATGTTATTGAATAATAAAAGTATAAAACCTCTGGGGTGCTATTCACCAAGCGAGACTATTTTATAAACCAGGTAGTTTATATGGTAGCGGCTGAACGCAAAGGTATCTTTGCTTTGGCGCAAACGACACACGCTGTCGATGGTGTGATTGATCCAATCTATCAGATTTGTCACCTATCAATTGACGCCGTCTTACGACTAATTCACGAACACTCACCGGCCACAATCGGCATGTATAGCGGTATAATTTTGGGGTATAATTGTGTGGAGACTCATGCTTGCGTTTATATATCTGCAGAATGAGTTTCAATGATATTAGTGAGTTTTTTTTAATTAGCACAGTGTGAAAATGAAGAGCCAAGAAGATAACGTCTCAGAAGAATTTTGTTTGTGTTTTGGTTCTGTCTGGATATTTCCCTGCTATTTCCAAAGAAATTTCTTTCCATGCATCATTTTTCCGGCGCTGGTGAATGTTGCCGGTTTCTTTGTTCTTTAATATTTTGATTCTTCTCTCCACAATGCCCAAAAAATTGTTACGCTCGTCGGAAGTGGGGGGGGGGGGGGGGGGGGGGGGGGGGGGGGGGGTCTGGAAAACAATTACACATATAGGGCCCAAAAAGTTTTTTTCCGACCCCGAGGGACCCACCACCCCATTTGTGCAAATTTGTTCCTCCAAATGTTAGAGACCCACCCCCTTTCTCATGTTTTTATCAAAAATTCAGAGTTTTTTAGCCGTTCTTCAATAACTGTGTTAACTGCCTTTCAATCCAATTACACTATCCTCTTTTGGTGCAAAGTGTGTAAAATTAAGACTCAAGCAATAACATCCTTAATCGGTAAAGCAAAGGTCAGAAAAACGAAAAATAAACTGTATTTCCAGGTGTTTCCCCGTGTTTCCAGTATCTAACACCAATAATAAAGCATTGTGTAGGTACACTGTATGTCACAAATTGCCATAGACCGCATTATAGCCTTAATATATCGAGCGTGTTTAGTCTGACAGAGAACACTGGCCAGTGTAAATAGTGGTAAACAGGTCAGGGGTTCTACAATTATTTGTGCATGATCAAAGAACTCTTTAGTCTTATTCACCGGGGTGGGTGAGGAGGGGAATTGTTTTGATTAGGTATAATACACATAGATATATGGTTATTATACCCCCGATATTAGTCGGCGGGTATATAGTTGACGTCTCGAGCCGTCCGTGTGTTCGTCCGTGCAAACATTTTGCATCATAACTCAAGAGTCGGTTGTCATATTTTGATGCTCTATGACATGTGACGGACCAGAAATGGGGAACGAATATGCACAATATCACGGATTGTGAGTACCAATGCCTACCATAGTTATCCATGGGCCCTGTTTATGAAATTATATCCGTAAAAAGTTTTTGCCATATAAGTTGAAGTGTGGGTTGTCGAATTTTGAAGTGGTTTGGTATGGTGATAGACCTGAATGATACGGGAAGGATGTGTGCAGATATTACTGCATATCACAGGTTTTGCCTGTCGATGCATACCAGAGCTACCAACTTGGTTCCATCCGTAAACACATTTTGCATTATTATAACTCAACCATGTGTATGTATATTTGTGCACTAGAGTCTGCAATATAGTCTCAGTCAGATTTTATTCTTGATTTTAGTTTGAACTTTGAAGACATTGAAGAATGTCATATCCCAAAGCATCTGAATGCATCACATTATTTCAGGTCATCTATTTGTAAGCGATAACAGTATACAATTAGTATTGTAGTTTAGTCTTGTTGAGCAGTATTTAAGCTTCAAGATGAAGTTCGTAAATTCAAGGAGAATAGCGTCACCTTCAGTTGGGATTGTCTGAACAATAAACAGTAACGGCCATTCATCATAACCAATTCAGTTTTATTTGGATAAGTGCTGCAAATTAACATTACTTGCAATCATTAAAAAGATGAGAAATAACCAGAAGGAATGAATTTGATTGCATGCCAGAACAAGACAGTATTTCAGACATTAGAAATTTATGAGACACCCTTTTCAATTTCATGTTATGCAACAATCGGGTCAATGATATCTAGTCATCATTGAGTATTCACCATGTAGTATTTGTGATACAGTTTTTTTTTATTTTATTACTTTTATTCGGGTAATACAACTGGGTAATACATTAAATTTTGTTACTAAATTACGGTTTTCCACTGAGAAGGTGGACGGGACCCTGTGAAATCCAGAATGTTGCTAAATCTGAGGCTAAATAGTCACTATAGCTCTCTATATAGCCATATGCCAACACACATGATACTAACATGCTTACAAACAACATTACATGGTCAGTACTTGTAAATTGTTTTTAAAAAACCCATTTTGGAAAATTTTTTACAAGCACGATTGTTTCGGCCCCTGGACCACCCACCCACCCCGGCCCTATATACGGATTTTTTTGTAGACCCCCTCATGTCGTCGGTGGTATATTTTGCCCCACGTCCTTTTCCTCGGTTGCTCATTGTTGAAATGTGTACAAACGTGTACTGTTACACGCAGCATGTTTATGTGACCGGTGGTCAATCTATGATTGACGCCAATCACCTTGATTGGATAATCCTATATGGCGCGGCGATGTCTTCCCATCGATATGTCCACTGATAGCTTCGCATTGAGCGTCGCCTCGTAAAACTACCTGGACTATATTATAAACCCAGCCGGTGAATAGCACCCCTGGGGTGCTATTCACCGGCTGGGTTTATAATATAGACTATATAGTCCAGGTAGTTTTACGAGGCGACGCTCAATGCGAAGCTATCGGTGGACATATCGATGGAAAGACATCGCCGCGCCATATAGGATTATCCAATCAAGGTGATTGGCGTCAATCATAGATTGACCACCGGTCACATAAACATGCTGCGTGTAACAGTACACGTTTGTACACATTTCAACAATGAGCAACCGAGGAAAAGCACGTGGGGCAAAATATACCACCGACGATATGAGGGGGTCTACAAATAAAATCCGTATATAGGGCCGGGGTGGGTGGGTGGTCCAGAAGCCGAAACAATCGTGCTTGTATTTTTTTTCTCCAAAATGGGTTTTTTTCCCCAAACAATTTACAAGTATTGACCATGTAATGTTGTTTGTAAGCATGTTAGTATAATTTTTGTTGGCATATGGCTATATAGACAGCAATAGTGACTATTTAGCCTCAGATTTAGCAACATTCTGGATTTCACAGGATCCCGTCCCACTTCTCAGTGGAAAACTGTAATTTAGTAAAAAATAATTAATGTATTACCCAGTTGTATTACCCGAATAAAAGTAATAAAATAAAAAAACTGTATCACAAATACTCCATGGTGAATACTCATTGGTGACTAGATATCATTGACCCGATTGTTGCATAACATGAAATTGAAAAGGGTATCTCATAAATGTCTAATGTCTGAAATACTGTCTTGTTCTGGCATGCAATCAAATTCATTCCTTCTGGTTATTTCTCATCTTTTTAATGATTGCAAGTAATGTTAATTTGCAGCACTTATCCAAATAAAACTGAATTGGTTATGATGAATGGCCGTTACTGTTTATTGTTCAGACAATCCCAACTGAAGGTGACGCTATTGAATTTGAATTTACGAACTTCATCTTGAAGCTTAAATACTGCTCAACAAGACTAAACTACAATACTAATTGTATACTGTTATCGCTTACAAATATATGAACTGAAATAATGTGATGCATTCAGATGCTTTGAGAAATGAAATTCTTCAATGTCTTCAAAGTTCAAACTAATATCAAGAATAAAATCTGACTGAGACTATACTGCAGACTCTAGTGCACAAATATACATACAAATGGTTGAGTTATAATAATGCAAAATGTGTTTACGGATGGAACCAAGTTGGTAGCTCTGGTATGCATCGACAGGCAAAACCTGTGATATGCAGTAATATCTGCACACATTCTTCCCTTTACCATTCAGGTCTATCACCATACCAAACCACTTCAAAATTCGACAACCGACACTTCAACTTATATGGCATAGATTGAATTTCATAAACAGGGCCCATGGATAACTCTGGTAGGCATTGGTACTCACAATCCGTGATATTATGCATATTCGTTCCCCATTTCTGGTCCGTCACATGTCATAGAGCATCAACATATGACAACAGACTCTTGAGTTATGATGCAAAATGTGTGTACGGACGGACACACGGACGGCTCGAGACGTCAACTATATACCCGCCGACTAATATCGGGGGTATAATAACCATATATCTATGTGTATACCTAACCAAAACAATTCCCCTTCTCACCCACCCCGGTGGATAAGACTAAACAGTTCTTTGGTCATGTAGAACCCCTGACCTGTTTACCACTATTTACACTGGCCAGTGTTCTCTGTCAGACTAAACACGCTCGATATATTAAGGCTATAATGCGGTCTAGGGCAACTTGTGACATACAGTGTACCTATATACACAATGCTTTATTATTGTTGTTGGATACTGGAAACACCAGGAAACACCTGGAAATACAGTTTATTTTTCGTTTTTCTGACCTGTGCTTTACTGATTAAGGATGTTATTGCTTGAGTCTTAATTTTACACACTTTGCACCAAAAAAGGATAGTGAAATGGGATTGAAAGGCAGTTAACACAGTTATTGAAGAACGGCTAAAAAACTCTGAAATTTTGATAAAAACATGAGAAAGGGGGTGGGTCCCTAACATTTGGAGGAACAAATTTGCACAAATGGGGTGGTGGGTCCCTATAATATAATACTTTTATTCTCTTATCAAATAGATATTGTATTGAGATACAATTAGAAGATATATACAAAAGATTGAGAATGTTGCAGCATATGTACAATATATAAACGAACTTCCCTCATCGTCATCATTATCAACATCATGGCAGTCGTCATCAGCATCACCGTCTTCGTTGTCATCACGTTAACGTCTTCGTCTACTCGTCGTCACAATCGCCAGTACCATTTTCATCGTTATATTCAACAACAACAACAACAACAACCACAACAACAAAATGCATATTAGTCAATATCATTTAACTTAAGATTTATCAGTCGGATGAATGAACATAGTCTGCACAGACAAGCCACATCTTCCAAATTCAGAATGTCATCTAAAATATCAATAGTTGCATGTTCTATGCTGGTATATTTGCTAGGCAAGAGGCGATGTCTGGCCTCACATAAACATTCACATTCTAATAAGTAGTGCAGTTCGTCTCCAATATGTCTTTTAGTGCACAGCGGACATAGTCTATGGAATATGTTGGTGTCATTCCATCGACCTTTCTCTATTGGCAAGCGATGGTTACAAGTACGGAATTGACAAAGAGTTATTACGTTCCTAGTATCCAAATGGTCAAAAAAAAATTCGAAATGTATATCATGTTTGAATATTTTATAAGTACTGCCTCGACTAGAGTTTTCAATGTTAGATAATCAGGTGCCACGGAATTGACTATTCAGACTACATTTAAAATAAAGTGCCATTTGTTCTGGGCATGTAATATATGCCACACTTAACAAATGAATCTGCCCAGCTTTTGTTAGAATATCTTTAACTTTCTCTATCCATTTGAACTTTACGGGCATAGCTTCACAAACCTTGAGGGCCAATTGATACAAAATCTTACAAAATCTACCTTGTTTCATATTCATAACTTTCATCCAGTATTTCACAATACGCAGGTTGACTGTGTACTCTATTGGCAATCTGCCGCTCTCACCATATAACATATAATTTGGGGTAGATGATTTAAGGTGGAGAACATGTTTCAGAAATTTTCTATGGATATTTTCAAAAATCTCATTATTTCCTGACCCCCATACTTTACAACAGTACAGTATAATCGGTAAAACTTGTGCATCAAACAACTCGAACATGTTTTTAACTGATAAACAGTGGATTCTCGACTTAGAAATGAGAGAATACATTGATTTAGTTGCTTTACTTGCCAGAGTCTTCTTTGCAGTACTGTATGAACCTGATTTAGTATATATAATACCAAGATAGTTAAAATTCTTTACTACTTCTATTTCTTTACCGTTATATAAAAATATTCTATTCTTTGGCAAGCTTTTTTTGGATATCAACAGTATTTTCGTTTTCTCAATATTGACATGCAATTTCCATTTCTTACAATACTTGTGAAAACTGTTCAGTGCCTTCTGCAATTTTAATGGCGTTTCAGCCATGAGAACGGTGTCATCTGCGTATAAGATAATGAATAATTTGACGTACATCTTCAAGTGAGTATCAATATCTCTTGACATTTTAATTAGTCCTTCACCACCTTCTGACTTAAGAAAATCTTCCAGATCGTTCAGATAAAGCGAGAATAACAGGGGTGATAGGTTTGCACATTGTCTTACCCCAGATAAGCAAGGGAAACAATCGGATATTTGATCGCCCAATCTAACTTTCGACTTAATGTTAGTGTACATATTTTTTATAATTGTGAGCAATTTACCATTTATGTTAATATTCGAAAGTTTGTACCAAAGTGCTTGTCTCCATACCTTGTCGAATGCTTTCTCGAAGTCTATAAAAGCGCAATACAAATTCCTATTGAATGCCTTTGTGATTTCCGATAATAAGTGTAAAACAAATATGTTATCAGTTGTGGCGTAGCCTTTTCTGAAACCTGCCTGGTTCTCGCGCATAACTTCATTTTCTTCAATATAAGTATATAATCTATTTGATAAAATCTTTGTAAATAGTTTCCCTAAGCAGCTCAAAAGGGTAATGGGTCTATAATTCTTGGGATTTCCCTTATCACCTTTATTCTTATAAAGAGGGATGATAGTTCCGATACCCCATATCTCTGGGACACAACCTGATTCAAAAACTAAATTAAATGTATTACAATAAATGTCTATGAGGGTGTCAGAGGATGCCTTGATATATTCATTGAGAATACCATCCTCGCCTGGCGATTTCTTATATTTTAAACTCTTAATAGCGGTCGTTACTTCTTCTCTAGTTATCGGTCTATTTAAGTGGTCGTTCGTAGTGATTACCTCATTGTTCATATGTAAATCTCCAGTAATTGTCTCAGAATTTAGTACTCGAAAATGTTCTTCCAGTAAGTCTATTTTTATTACGTTATGCGTATTTTTATCTCGTTTATTAAGTAAGGACCAAAATTTCCTCGAGTTTTCTTTTTTAAGTTTCGAAATTTCATACGTGATATTTTCTCTGTGCAATGTTATTGCATTATCCATTGTGTGTTTATATTTAATAGACATTTCGCGTACAAGTCGTCGTGTACTTTCGTTTTTCTGTTGCTTGTGACATCGCACGACTTTACGATATTCCTTGCGCACTTTGTGGCATATTGAATTAAACCAAGGTTTATTTTTTTTTCTTCGTTTTTTTGGCTTTCTAATGTTATGTCCAAAAGTGTCATACGACGACTTAAGAAGTATATGAGATATCCTGCCAACTATTTCATTTACTTGTATATTACTAGCGGTAGAGGGCGAACAATTATTTAACAAACATCGCAGTTCAGAAATTTCCATAGGGTCCATGTTCCATATATACTCAGTTGATTTGGAGGAATCCCATTTAGGGGTAAAATATTATAACATTTGTCCTCTCGTTTATCAGTAGGAGTATTTATGTGCACTGATAATTTGGTTGAGATACGTTTGTGTACATCTGAGAATAATTTATTTGTCTCACCAACTGCGAAATCTAAGGTCAGAGGCAATGCATTTAAAGAACAAATCATGTAGTCTACAACGGAGGCGTCGCGGCAAGTATAATTTCCTATTTCTCGGTCAGTTCCTAATCGTCCGTTTAAAATTACTAATTTATTGTTATGACACACACTCAGTAATTGGCGACCAAAATTATTAGTCACTCTGTCCATACTGTGTCTCTTTAGAGGTAAACCACACTCCTCAAGCACTGCTTCGGTAGTCATATCATTATAGTCTGTACCAATATCATTTTCTTCATCGTGAGTGTAGTCTAAATGCTGAGACTTACATGTAACACTCACAAACTAGCCGCTCTTTTCAACTCCCGAAATCAAAAGACAGTTAAAAATCTATCAGTTTTTATTAAGAAGATCCTAGAAATATTCAGGTCCGCCTGAGGCTTATTACCACCCGCCTGACATATTGAAACAACCGAATACCGTCCAACATTTCTATATTCTATTATTATGCCATCTATAATATATACATGTATACCTGTACTGAAATATATTGTATATTATATCCATATATATCTGTAATGTCTTAATTTGACGATCAGAATAAACAATTGAATAAACAATTGAATTGAATTGAGCGTCGCGTTCAAACAGGATAGACCAAATTTAAAAAGAAATATATTTATCTATATATATATTATCTATATAAATATCTCAATATGATTAGTATCTGACAATCAGACATGTATTTCCGAAGCACGATGAGGTCCGACATCGATCCTGGAGGCAGCGCTAGTAAGTGGCTTCGGATTCCAGGTTCCATATTTTCCCCTTAAAAGATAGTACAAATTAATACAAGGTGTTTTTACAGTGGTTTTCCTGGCCCACTTCGTTGTCGGTGAAGGGAGTTTCGGAACTACACATTTCGCAGAAAATTTTCTAATATCAAAATGATACAATCTCCAGTTATAAGATGTTAAGATAAGGTTATAAGATGTGTTTGATTATTAAATGTCTAATAATTCATTAAAAGGTTTGCCGCCACCCCATGTGTGAGCGTGACCATTATCAACCAGGTGTTTGCTTATTCATTTGTCAGAGGGGTTGAGACATTAAGTTAGTATACGGGACTAGTATGCTTATATTTAATTGATAAATTTGCTTGACAACTGTACAGAAAAAACTCGACGACGTTAGTTCTGTTTTTGGCATTCCGGCTAATCTGCCATCCGTAACATTACTTCGTACTCAACAGACATTCAAATAATGGAAATCTGGTTACCATATTCTTCGAAGCAGAGACTATAGAAACCAACAACAACATTTGAGTACAGTATCTCTTTAATTGATTAATATGTGGATTCCTCGAAACAGTAATCCATGCCTGTCATGTCGCGAACGTTCTTTGTCATCGAAACAGTATAATCCACGCGTGCCAAGTTGTTAACGCTCTTTATTATCGAATCAGTAGTCCATGTCTGTCAAGTTGTGAATGCTCTTTAGCAAGATCCAGGATTTAAGAAACAATTGGGATCTGTAGTTAAAAACATCAATATATTACAAAGTACACACAATCAATACAAAGTACACACAATCAATACAAAGTACACACAACCAATACAAAGTACACACAATCAATGTACACACAATCAATATATTATAGACTATACACAACCAGGGACGTGGCTAGGGGGTCTACGTTGGGGTGGGGGTGTCCACAGTGAAATTTCCAACTGCACCCGCCCCCAAATGAACCAGACCAAACCCAGAGGTTTGCAGAATTCCATTTGCACGAAAATTTCCAACTGATGGCCATTTCAGACCAAAATTTTGTCAAAAAGTAGAAAAATATACTACTGTTGGTACAAACACAATAACAACTTCACAACTAATTACTGGTAGGAAAATCAAACAATGAAAACAATGTCAACCTATATGTGGTGTCAAATTTCCAACTAATGTTGTGTCAGGAATGAAAATTCCAATTGTTGGACATTTTCACCAAAGCTGGTGGGTGGATGCTGATTGGGAGGGGGTAGACACCCAACCTCGCTGTCGCCACGCCTATATACAGTACGCCCAATGCGAGATATAGAACTGGTTTATTGTGGTTTGTCGTCTTTTCGGTAGAATTATCCGCCGTGGATTATGGGACTCAAACAAGAAACGGAAGTAATAGTCCGAGGCGAGGAAAATTCGTTTTGAAAAATTGTTGACACTTCAAACGGAGTTCTAACCAATTTAAGGTAATATAAGTTAAAATTTCGTCAGTAATTCCCCCCCCCGACTATATTATCTCAAAATAGTCTGAAGTTATCACGAAATTTTGAGATTAATAAAATAATGTCATATTTCAACCATCGTACCTCAATGTCGTTCTTTCGAGCGTGAACTTTCCAACGTTTGAAAATGCTGACCAAGATTGGGGCGTTTATAAACCCCACCGTCACATATCCCCATGTCCCTGATCAGACAAAATCCCACCTGTTTCAAAGGGATGCTCTCATTTCAGTTCCAGTGGTGATACATGCATGTCAAATTGGGTAAATATTACAGTCTGAATTCCGGTTACAGGAATGGAATATGTTGCTAACATAAAATTAGATCCTTGATTAGCGTGTCTATTGACGGAATATCCAACATTACATCATGGAGTAACATTACGAGCGATCATGAAACTATATGTCATGAATGAGAATACAATATAGCGGCGTATTGAATAGAGATCAACTATCGCGAGACGTAAATAGGTCCATATTTATTTATTTGGGTCTAACGTCACCTTCAGCAGCCAGGACTATATTACGACGTTCATAGATTTATTGGGGGAGGGAAAGTCCATGCACTAATAAGGCAAATCTAGCAGTGATTTCATTGGCTGGAAGAATGACCCAGTGTGCCCGGCGAAACCACCGACCATCGGCGAGTAACTCGCAACTCACTCAGATTGCGATATGGGATACAAAGTCAGCGATGACTCCACCGGAAATTGAACACATATCGCCAGCGCTGGAGATCGAGTCGACTGAGCCATCGAGCCCCCCCCCCCAAGTAGAATCATTGACATATGACTCAGAGATACAATTGTTATGCATATCTGATTTAATTTCACTACAGTATAGTTGCAAATTATGCAGTGTAAGATGCTTAATGTTCTAGGACCATCAGTAAATAATTGGGAAGGTTTCGTGGGAGGGTCAATTATTTTCAAATTCATTTTAAATTCAAGAAGAGAACTTACATTTTAAATACCAAAGTGTATCATAATAAACCACTACTCATACTGTGCCATCGCAACTGTGGTAGGTGTGACACATTGCAGCCATTGATCTCTCATGAAAGTTTGGGCAAATATTTTTATCGTGAAATTTGAGCAACAAATTTAAACTTTGACGTTTTTATCAGGGTGTTCAAACAAATGTTATACAGTTGTCAGATAATATATAAATTAGTTCGCCTATTGGACCCACTTAGTCTTTGTCCACGAATTTATGTTCATATAGCATACAATAACAGAAACAACAGAAATCGCTAGCCAAATCAGATGGCAGAGGGTGTGGGGTTATAAATATCACTGTATCCAAGGTATTTAGCCTAGGGACATTTGGTTTTATATACTTTAAACGATTGGCAATAAAGGGCACCAAATCACTTTGTTGTACTCAACTTATATATATACCCCCCAAATCCAGAAGGGCTGTAATGATACACCCATAACTTACATGTATACCCCCCAAATCCAGAAGGGCTGTAATGATACACCCCTGCTACGATACGCTACGATTTTTGACCATGATACAATTATGCATATCGCGATTCATTTCAGACTTTCAAAGATTGAACTATTGACTAATGGTGGCCTGGTAAATGATAATTTCTCATTTCTAATATCGGTAGCTATGCCTAAAGTTATATATAGTCAAACTGAAAAAATTGAAATTATCCTAAATAGCGTTAGTTAGACAATATGGGTGAATGCTAGATTTAACACTCACATCCACTAAGGAAATGTACATGTAGTCGACACATAACGCCATAGCCATACTGAATCCATCAACCTTCACAAGTACTAAACAAGTATGTAAATACATAAAAGAGGCTATGAAAAAACGATTATCTATTCAAACATAACTCACCCTAATGTAAGCTCTTTAAAAAAATTTAAAAAAAAAAACAACATATATTTAAAAGTCAAATAGAATACTATAGATGTTATTAGGACATATAAACTAGTTTTTATAACTATAATCTTTCTCATCCTGAATCACACACATATTCTACAAGTTACAACATTAGCAATTTAATGTAATACAATATGTTATTTACAAATATAACTATTAGTGTTTATATATATCTGTTCATGTGTGTTCAATGTTATGTTAAAATACATGTATTTATGGATTACGTCGAAATGATAATTCCAATAAAGAAATTTGAAATTTGTAGTCGACACATATATATAAAAATGTGGGAATACGCTCATCGCAATATGTTAACCCTTCCATGACTGTAGCTTCCTAAAATTTGGCGAAAACCCTGTGCCAATGCATTATCTTATATAGGGTGCCTCGCATATATAAGAGAATACATTGGCCTAAGAATATTTACCTTGATCTGGTAAGCCACTGCATCCTCTTATACATGCGAGGCTCCCTATGGGAGACTCACGTATATAAAATAATGCACTGGCAGTAGCAGTTGGAAGTGTAACGAGCCTATAACATGGAAGTGTAACGAGCCTATAACATGGAAGTATAACGAGCCTATAACATGGAAGTATAACGAGCCTATAACATGGAAGTATAACGAGCCTATAACATGGAAGTATAACGAGCCTATAACATGGAAGTATAACGAGCCTATAACATGGAAGTATAACGAGCCTATAACATGGAAGTATAACGAGCCTATAACATGGAAGTATAACGAGCCTATAACATGGAAGTATAACGAGCCTATAACATGGAAGTATAACGAGCCTATAACATGGAAGTATAACGAGCCTATAACATGGAAGTATAACGAGCCTATAACATGGAAGTATAACGAGCCTATAACATGGAAGTATAACGAGCCTATAACATGGAAGTATAACGAGCCTATAACATGGAAGTATAACGAGCCTATAACATGGAAGTATAACGAGCCTATAACATGGAAGTATAACGAGCCTATAACATGGAAGTATAACGAGCCTATAACATGGAAGTATAACGAGCCTATAACATGGAAGTATAACGAGCCTATAACATGGAAGTATAACGAGCCTATAACATGGAAGTATAACGAGCCTATAACATGGAAGTACAACGAGCCTATAACATGGAAGTATAACGAGCCTATAACATGGAAGTATAACGAGCCTATAACAAGGAAGTATAACGAGCCTATAACATGGAAGTATAACGAGCCTATAACATGGAAGTATAACGAGCCTATAACATGGAAGTATAACGAGCCTATAACATGGAAGTATAACGAGCCTATAACATGGAAGTATAACGAGCCTATAACATGGAAGTATAACGAGCCTATAACATGGAAGTATAACGAGCCTATAACATGGAAGTATAACGAGCCTATAACATGGAAGTATAACGAGCATATAACATGGAAGTATAACGAGCCTATAACATGGAAGTATAACGAGCCTATAACATGGAAGTATAACGAGCCTATAACATGGAAGTATAACGAGCCTATAACATGGAAGTATAACGAGCCTATAACATGGAAGTATAACGAGCCTATAACATGGAAGTATAACGAGCCTATAACATGGAAGTATAACGAGCCAATAACATGGAAGTATAACGAGCCTATAACATGGAAGTATAACGAGCCTATAACATGGAAGTATAACGAGCCTATAACATGGAAGTATAACGAGCCTATAACATGGAAGTATAACGAGCCTATAACATGGAATTATAACGAGCCTATAACATGGAATTATAACGAGACACGTTAAAGGGATACTGTACCCAAAATGTTGTTGTTGGTTTCTATAGTCTCCGAGTCGGAGAATAAGGTAACACTCTTTCCATTATTTGAAAGTCTGTTGAGCACGAAGTAGTGTTACGGATGGCAAATTTACCGGAATGCAAAAATACAAATTGTCGTTGTCGAGTAATTTTTGTACAGTTTTCAACCAAATGTATCAAATAAAAGTTAAATTATATGCATACTAGTCCGATATACTCATTTAAGTTATTGTATCGTCACTAGTGAGTGAGTGGCTTGAGTTTTCTCCCCGTATCATCATAATGTTTTAAACGATCGTGTGTGCGATCGGTTTACCAATCCAGTATCCCTCAATTAATTTGATTACGTTTTGTACACGGAAATTCGTAATTTAATTGACGCCATTTTATGGCTCCAGTCATAAATTCAATTTATATCAAATTATTAACTTTGATTTTAAGATAGCCTATTAACCTGAGCGTTTACAGAATACATCTTCGACTCAAATTACTTATGTTTCTATATATTATCGATATTAGATCGTTGTTATCACCGGAAATTTATTGGAAATGGCGTACAGTGTCCCTTTAAGGCGAAAAAGACAAATGTCACTAAAAACTGGTGCTCATCGAGAGATTAAATCGCGTCGCTTATTCAGCGTTTTTGATTGGCAATTCTCAACTGATCACGCATCGAGTGGCATCGGGCAGCTGCAACCTGCACGTGGGATTTATATATTCGACCGCCGTGGTACAAACCCGTGATGGTTTTAATTTAATTTCTTTGCAATGTTCAATCTTGTTGATTTGTCTGGTTACTTGTGCATTAAATACTAGCATCTAGTACGGTTATTGTCAATACAGTCATACCAGAAGGAATTATGATGCAGCACCGAAATTTCACGTTCAATGGTAGGAATTATCGAAAAGTGTTCATGTATACATTTTTAGGCACGCGGTATAGGCGTGGTCACTCCGCGCTGCTGTCATTTCTGTAGCGGGAAAGTAATCAAGGAATTAGGTTATCGAGAAATAACCCAACTCGCAAAGTGTGTGACAGCCAATTGTGACCCGCCATATCAAATCCAGTCGTAACTTCTCATAAGTCGGGATGTTTTTACTTTGTGCCAATGCATTCTCTTATATATGCGAGTCGACCATAGGTCGCCTCGCATATATAAGAGAATGCATTGGCCTAACAATTTTTTATCATTTTTTTTAAATAAATGTTTCTTACATTTTTTAGGACATAAAATAAAAAAACATCCATTACCCTGCAGGGAACCCCACACATATATATAAGCATATAGAAGTGTCGTCTGCTCATGTTTGTCTGGGGCTCTGTATGGGTAAAATTATAAAATTGTTAAAGAATACAAGAACAAATTATTAAAATTGTAAAAAATTGTTAGGCCAATGCATTCTCTTATATATGCGAGGTGACCTATGGTCGACTCGCATATATAAGAGAATGCATTGGCACAGGGTAAAACAATCCCGACTTACGACTGGATTTGATATGGCGGGTCACAATTGTTTTTACAGTAGTCCGTGTATTGACAGCTCATTATTCTCGGCTCGATTACCATATCATGGAATTATCGTTCAAAACACAAGAGACCAAGCCTTAAAATAGGGTGTCTGTCATTTGCAGAATGAGGTCCCCAGAGGGTGAATTTGGTGATGCTAGCCCGCTATGCGGTGTAGCATCACCAAATTCACCCTCTGGGAACCTCATTCTGCTGAGGTGTAAGCAGAATGAGGTCCCCAGAGGGTGAATTTGGTGATGCTAGCCCACTATGCGGGGTAGCATCACTAAATTCACCCTCTGGGGACCTCATTCTGCAAATTACAGACACGCTATTCAAGGCTTGCAAGAGACTCTCCCCCGGTGGTGTAAAATTCCAACAATAGGACATCGGACTCCGGAGTGAAAATATTCAACATTAAAGGACGTTTGTCTGTTGAATGTTCATCGACATTATTGATTAAAGACTTAACAAAATCTGTATATATTTCCTGGACAAATGTGGATTTCGTTCAGTTAACTTCCAGTCACCCACCCCTACAGACAAACTAAACATTATGCAGTCGAAATGGATGTGCCCCTTGCAGTCCCTCCCATGACATATACGAGTGCTATGATCTGGGTTTTAACCGTGACCTCTACTGGTGGTATGATCTGGGTTTTAACCGTGACCTCTACTGGTGCTATGATCTGGGTTTTAACCGTGACCTCTACTAGTGGTATGATCTGGGTTTTTAACCGTGACCTCTACTATTGGTATGATCTGGGTTTTAACCGTGACCTCTACTAGTTGTATGATCTGGGTTTTAACCGTGACCTCTACTAGTGGTATGATCTGGGTTTTAACCGTGAACTCTATTAGTGGTATGATCTGGGTTTTAACCGTCACCTCTACCAGTGTTATGATCTGGGTTTTTAACCGTGACCTCTACTAGTGGTATGATCTGGGTTTTTAACCGTGACATCTACTAGTGGTATGATCTGGGTTTTAACCATGACCTCTACTAGTGTTATGATCTGGGTTTTAACCATGACCTCTACTAGCGGTATGATCTGGGTTTTAACTTCACCATGCAGGGACTGCATTGTGCGATCATAGCATGTCGTGTTGGTAAATTTCCACACCTTTCCATCTCCGGTTCAGCTTACTCTCCAATCAATCTATTGATGACTTTTTAGCTCAAGTCTATACTTCGGCCCCGGTGAAATATAATTCATTTAATTTTATATACACAAGATATTGTTGATGGATTGAAGCGATCTGATTGGCCGAAGGGTGTGAATCGGTGTATAAATAGTAATCTACAAAATGGAATGACCTATTGTTCATTTGGAGGGGTGTTAATGTAAGAACTACACAGAGAAGAATATGTACACACCACAAGAGAAGAGTAAAATGTAAGAACTATACAGAGAAGACGAGGTCTAAGCATAAAGAATATGTACACACCACAAGAGCAGAGTAAAATGTAAGAACTACACAGAGAAGACGAGGTCTAAGCAGAAAGAATATGTGCACACCACAAGAGCAGAGTAAAATGTAAGAACTATACAGAGAAGACGAGGTCTAAGCAGAAAGAATATGTACACACCACAAGAGCAGAGTAAAATGTAAGAACTATACAGAGAAGACGAGGTCTAAGCAGAAAGAATATGTACACACCACAAGAGCAGAGTAAAATGTAAGAACTATACAGAGAAGACGAGGTCTAAGCAGAAAGAATATGTACACACCACAAGAGCAGAGTAAAATGTAAGAACTATACAGAGAAGACGAGGTCTAAGCAGAAAGAATATGTACACACCACACGAGCAGATTAAAATGTAAGAACTATACAGAGAAGACGAGGTCTAAGCGGAAAGAATATGTACACACCACAAGAGCAGATTAAAATGTAAGAACTATACAGAGAAGACGAGGTCTAAGCAGAAAGAATATGTACACACCACAAGAGCAGAGTAAAATGTAAGAACTATACAGAGAAGACGAGGTCTAAGCAGAAAGAATATGTACACACCACAAGAGCAGAGTAAAATGTAAGAACTACACTGAGAAGACGAGGTCTAAGCAGAAAGAATATGTACACACCACAAGAGCAGAGTAAAATGTAAGAACTATACAGAGAAGACGAGGTCTAAGCATAAAGAATATGTACACACCACAAGAGAAGAGTAAAATGTAAGAACTATACAGAGAAGACGAGGTCTAAGCAGAAAGAATATGTACACACCACAAGAGCAGAGTAAAATGTAAGAACTATACAGAGAAGACGAGGTCTAAGCAGAAAGAATATGTACACACGACAAGAGAAGAGTAAAATGTAAGAACTATACAGAGAGGACGAGGTCTAAGCATAAAGAATATGTACACACCACAAGAGCAGATTAAAATGTAAGAACTATACAGAGAAGACGAGGTCTAAGCAGAAAGAATATGTACACATCACAAGAGAAGAGTAAAATGTAAGAACTACACAGAGAAGACGAGGTCTAAGCAGAAAGAATATGTACACACCACAAGAGCAGAGTAAAATGTAAGAACTACACAGAGAAGACGAGGTCTAAGCAGAAAGAATATGTACACACCACAAGAGCAGAGTAAAATGTAAGAACTATACAGAGAAGACGAGGTCTAAGCAGAAAGAATATGTACACACCACAAGAGCAGAGTAAAATGTAAGAACTATACAGAGAGGACGAGGTCTAAGCAGAAAGAATATGTACACACCACAAGAGCAGAGTAAAATGTAAGAACTATACAGAGAAGACGAGGTCTAAGCAGAAAGAATATGTACACACCACAAGAGCAGAGTAAAATGTAAGAACTATACAGAGAGGACGAGGTCTAAGCAGAAAGAATATGTACACACCACAAGAGCGGAGTAAAATGTAAGAACTATACAGAGAAGACGAGGTCTAAGCAGAAAGAATATGTACACACCACAAGAGCAGAGTAAAATGTAAGAACTATACAGAGAAGACGAGGTCTAAGCAGAAAGAATATGTACACACCACAAGAGCGGAGTAAAATGTAAGAACTATACAGAGAGGACGAGGTCTAAGCAGAAAGAATATGTACACACCACAAGAGACACCCCCACAGCCCCTCTAGCCACATCCCTGTACACACCACAAGAGCAGAGTAAAATGTAAGAACTATACAGAGAGGACGAGGTCTAAGCAGAAAGAATATGTACACACCACAAGAGCGGAGTAAAATGAAAGAACTACACAGAGAAGACGAGGTCTAAGCAGAAAGAATATGTACACACCACAAGAGCAGAGTAAAATGTAAGAACTATACAGAGAAGACGAGGTCTAAGCAGAAAGAATATGTACACACCACAAGAGCAGATTAAAATGTAAGAACTATACAGAGAAGACGAGGTCTAAGCATAAAGAATATGTACACACCACAAGAGCAGATTAAAATGTAAGAACTATACAGAGAAGACGAGGTCTAAGCAGAAAGAATATGTACACACCACAAGAGCAGAGTAAAATGTAAGAACTATACAGAGAAGACGATGTCTAAGCAGAAAGAATATGTACACACCACAAGAGCAGAGTAAAAATGTAAGAACTATACAGAGAAGACGAGGTCTAAGCAGAAAGAATATGTACACACCACAAGAGCAGATTAAAATGTAAGAACTATACAGAGAAGACGAGGTCTAAGCATAAAGAATATGTACACACCACAAGAGCAGATTAAAATGTAAGAACTATACAGAGAAGACGAGGTCTAAGCAGAAAGAATATGTACACACCACAAGAGCAGATTAAAATGTAAGAACTATACAGAGAAGACGAGGTCTAAGCAGAAAGAATATGTACACACCACAAGAGACACCCCCACACCCCCTCTAGCCACATCCCTGTACACACCACAAGAGCAGAGTAAAATGTAAGAACTATACAGAGAGGACGAGGTATAAGCATAAAGAATATGTACACACCACAAGAGCAGATTAAAATGTAAGAACTATACAGAGAGGACGAGGTCTAAGCAGAAAGAATATGTACACACCACAAGAGCAGAGTAAAATGTAAGAACTATACAGAGAGGACGAGGTCTAAGCAGAAAGAATATGTACACACCACAAGAGCAGAGTAAAATGTAAGAACTATACAGAGAGGACGAGGTCTAAGCAGAAAGAATATGTACACACCACAAGAGCAGAGTAAAATGTAAGAACTATACAGAGAAGACGAGGTCTAAGCAGAACGAATATGTACACACCACAAGAGACACCCCCACACCCCCCTCTAGCCACATCCCTGTACACACCACAAGAGCAGAGTAAAATGTAAGAACTATACAGAGAAGACGAGGTCTAAGCAGAAAGAATATGTACACACCACAAGAGCAGATTAAAATGTAAGAACTATACAGAGAAGACGAGGTCTAAGCATAAAGAATATGTACACACCACAAGAGACACCCCCACACCCCCTCTAGCCACATCCCTGTACACACCACAAGAGCAGAGTAAAATGTAAGAACTATACAGAGAAGACGAGGTTTAAGCAGAAAGAATATGTACACACCACAAGAGCAGAGTAAAATGTAAGAACTATACAGAGAAGACGAGGTCTAAACAGAAAGAATATGTACACACCACAAGAGCAGAGTAAAATGTAAGAACTATACAGAGAAGACGAGGTTTAAGCAGAAAGAATATGTACACACCACAAGAGCAGAGTAAAATGTAAGAACTATACAGAGAAGACGAGGTCTAAACAGAAAGAATATGTACACACCACAAGAGCAGAGTAAAATGTAAGAACTACACAGATAAGACGAGGTCCAAGCAGAAAGAATATATACACACCACAAGAGCAGAGTAAAATGTAAGAACTATACAGAGAAGACGATGTCTAAGCAGAAAGAATATATACACACCACAAGAGCAGAGTAAAATGTAAGAACTATACAGAAAAGACGATGTCTAAGCAGAAAGAATATGTACACACCACAAGAGATGTACACACCACACGAGCAGAGTAAAATGTAAGAACTACACAGAGAAGACGAGGTCTAAGCAGAAAGAATATATACACACCACAAGAGACACCCCCACACCCCCCTCTAGCCACATCCCTGTACACACCACAAGAGCAGAGTAAAATGTAAGAACTATACAGAGAAGACGAGGTCTAAGCAGAAAGAATATGTACACATCACAAGAGACACCCCCACTCCCCCCTCTAGCCACATCCCTGTACACACCACAAGAGCAGAGTAAAATGTAAGAACTATACAGAGAAGACGAGGTCTAAGCAGAAAGAATTTCTACACACCACAAGAGACACCCCCACACCCCCCTCTAGCCACATCCCTGTACACACCACAAGAGCAGAGTAAAATGTAAGAACTATACAGAGAAGACGAGGTCTAAGCAGAAAGAATATATGCACACCACAAGAGACACCCCCACACCCCCCTCTAGCCACATCCCTGTACACACCACAAGAGCAGAGTAAAATGTAAGAACTATACAGAGAAGACGAGGTCTAAGCAGAAAGAATATATACACACCACAAGAGACACCCCACACCCCCCTCTAGCCACATCCCTGTACACACCACAAGAGCAGAGTAAAATGTAAGAACTACACAGAGAAGACGAGGTCCAAGCAGAAAGAATATGTACACACCACAAGAGCAGAGTAAAATGTAAGAACTACACAGAGAAGACGAGGTCCAAGCAGAAAGAATATATACACACCACAAGAGCAGAGTAAAATGTAAGAACTATACAGAGAAGACGATGTCTAAGCAGAAAGAATATGTACACACCACAAGAGATGTACACACCACAAGAGCAGAGTAAAATGTAAGAACTACACAGAGAAGACGAGGTCTAAGCAGAAAGAATATGTACACACCACAAGAGCAGAGTAAAATGTAAGAACTACACAGAGAAGACGAGGTCTAAGCAGAAAGAATATATACACACCACAAGAGACACCCCCACACCCCCCTCTAGCCACATCCCTGTACACACCACAAGAGCAGAGTAAAATGTAAGAACTATACAGAGAAGACGAGGTCTAAGCTTAAAGAATATGTACACACCACAAGAGACACCCCCACACCCCCCTCTAGCCACATCCCTGTACACACCACAAGAGCAGAGTAAAATGTAAGAACTATACAGAGAAGACGAGGTCTAAGCAGAAAGAATATATACACACCACAAGAGACACCCCCACACCCCCCTCTAGCCACATCCCTGTACACACGACAAGAGACACCCCCCTCTAGCCACATCCCTGTACACACCACAAGAGCGGAGTAAAATGTAAGAACTATACAGAGAAGACGAGGTCTAAGCAGAAAGAATATGTACACACCACAAGAGCAGAGTAAAATGTAAGAACTATACAGAGAAGACGATGTCTAAGCAGAAAGAATATGTACACACCACAAGAGATGTACACACCACAAGAGCAGAGTAAAATGTAAGAACTATACAGAGAGGACGAGGTATAAGCAGAAAGAATATGTACACACCACAAGAGCAGAGTAAAATATAAGAACGACATGGAGAGGACGAGGTCTAAGCAGAAAGAATATGTACACACCACAAGAGCAGAGTAAAATGTAAGAACTATACAGAGAAGACGATGTCTAAGCAGAAAGAATATGTACACACCACAAGAGCAGAGTAAAATGTAAGAACTACACAGAGAGGACGAGGACTAAGCAGAAAGAATATGTACACACCACAAGAGACACCCCCACACCCCCTCTAGCCACATCCCTGTACACACCACAAGAGCGGAGTAAAATGTAAGAACGACACAGAGAGGACGAGGTCTAAGAAGAAAGAATATGTACACACCACAAGAGCAGAGTAAAATGTAAGAACTATACAGAGAAGACGATGTCTAAGCAGAAAGAATATGTACACACCACAAGAGATGTACACACCACAAGAGCAGAGTAAAATGTAAGAACTACACAGAGAGGACGAGGACTAAGCAGAAAGAATATGTACACACCACAAGAGCAGAGTAAAATGTAAGAACTACACAGAGAGGACGAGGTCTAAGCAGAAAGAATATGTACACACCACAAGAGCAGAGTAAAATGTAAGAACTATACAGAGAAGACGAGGACTGAGCAGAAAGAATATGTACACATCACAAGAGACACCCCCACACCCCCTCTAGCCACATCCCTGTACACACCACAAGAGCAGAGTAAAATGTAAGAACTATACAGAGAAGACGAGGTCCAAGCAGAAATAATATATACACACCACAAGAGCAGAGTAAAATGTAAGAACGACACAGAGAGGACGAGGTCTAAGCAGAAATAATATGTACACACCACAAGAGCAGAGTAAAATGTAAGAACTACACAGAGAAGACGAGGTCTAAGCAGAAAGAATATGTACACACCACAAGAGACACCCCCACACCCCCTCTAGCCACATCCCTGTACACACCACAAGAGCAGAGTAAAATGTAAGAACGACACAGAGAAGACGAGGTCTAAGCAGAAAGAATATGTACAAACCACAAGAGACACCCCCACACCCCCCTCTAGCCACATCCCTGTACACACCACAAGAGCAGAGTAAAATGTAAGAACTACACAGAGAGGACGAGGACTAAGCAGAAAGAATATATACACACCACAAGAACAGAGTAAAATGTAAGAACTACACAGAGAGGACGAGGACTAAGCAGAAAGAATATATACACACCACAAGAGCAGAGTAAAATGTAAGAACTACACAGAGAGGACGAGGTCTAAGCAGAAAGAATATGTACACACCACAAGAGCAGAGTAAAATGTAAGAACTACACAGAGAAGACGATGTCTAAGCAGAAAGAATATGTACACACCACAAGAGCAGAGTAAAATGTAAGAACTATACAGAGAAGACGATGTCTAAGCAGAAAGAATATGTACACACCACAAGAGATGTACACACCACAAGAGCAGAGTAAAATGTAAGAACTATACAGAGAGGACGAGGTATAAGCAGAAAGAATATGTACACACCACAAGAGCAGAGTAAAATACAAAAACGACACAGAGAGGACGAGGTCTAAGCAGAAAGAATATGTACACACCACAAGAGCAGAGTAAAATCTAAGAACTATACAGAGAAGACGATGTCTAAGCAGAAAGAATATGTACACACCACAAGAGCAGAGTAAAATGTAAGAACTACACAGAGAGGACGAGGACTAAGCAGAAAGAATATGTACACACCACAAGAGCAGAGTAAAATGTAAGAACTACACAGAGAGGACGAGGACTAAGCAGAAAGAATATGTACACACCACAAGAGCAGAGTAAAATGTAAGAACGACACAGAGAAGACGAGGTCTAAGCAGAAAGAATATGTACACACCACAAGAGACACCCCCACACCCCCTCTAGCCACATCCCTGTACACACCACAAGAGCAGAGTAAAATGTAAGAACGACACAGAGAGGACGAGGTCTAAGAAGAAAGAATATGTACACACCACAAGAGCAGAGTAAAATGTAAGAACTATACAGAGAAGACGATGTCTAAGCAGAAAGAATATGTACACACCACAAGAGATGTACACACCACAAGAGCAGAGTAAAATGTAAGAACTACACAGAGAGGACGAGGACTAAGCAGAAAGAATATGTACACACCACAAGAGCAGAGTAAAATGTAAAAACTACACAGAGAAGACGAGGACTGAGCAGAAATAATATATACACACCACAAGAGCAGAGTAAAATGTAAGAACGACACAGAGAGGACGAGGTCTAAGCAGAAAGAATATGTACACACCACAAGAGCAGAGTAAAATGTAAGAACTACACAGAGAAGACGAGGTCTAAGCAGAAAGAATATGTACACACCACAAGAGACACCCCCACACCCCCTCTAGCCACATCCCTGTACACACCACAAGAGCAGAGTAAAATGTAAGAACTACACAGAGAAGACGAGGTCTAAGCAGAAAGAATATGTACAAACCACAAGAGACACCCCACACCCCCCTCTAGCCACATCCCTGTACACACCACAAGAGCAGAGTAAAATGTAAGAACGACACAGAGAGGACGAGGTCTAAGCAGAAAGAATATGTACAAACCACAAGAGACACCCCACACCCCCCTCTAGCCACATCCCTGTACACACCACAAGAGCAGAGTAAAATGTAAGAACTACACAGAGAGGACGAGGACTAAGCAGAAAGAATATATACACACCACAAGAACAGAGTAAAATGTAAGAACTACACAGAGAGGACGAGGACTAAGCAGAAAGAATATATACACACCACAAGAGCAGAGTAAAATGTAAGAACTACACAGAGAAGACGAGGTCTAAGCAGAAAGAATATGTACACACCACAAGAGCAGAGTAAAATGTAAGAACTACACAGAGAGGACGAGGTCTAAGCAGAAAGAATATGTACACACCACAAGAGCAGAGAAAAATGTAAGAACTACACAGAGAAGACGAGGTCTAAGCAGAAAGAATATGTACACACCACAAGACACCCCCACACCCCCCTCTAGCCACATCCCTGTACACACCACAAGAGACACCCCACACCCCCCTCTAGCCACATCCCTGTACACACCACAAGAGCAGAGTAAAATGTAAGAACTATACAGAGAAGACGAGGTCTAAGCAGAAAGAATATGTACACACCACAAGAGACACCCCCACACCCCCTCTAGCCACATCCCTGTACACAACACAAGAGCAGAGTAAAATGTAAGAACGACACAGAGAGGACGAGGTCTAAGCAGAAAGAATATGTACACACCACAAGAGCAGAGTAAAATGTAAGAACTACACAGAGAAGACGAGGTCTAAGCAGAAAGAATATGTACACACCACAAGAGACACCCCCACACCCCCTCTAGCCACATCCCTGTACACAACACAAGAGCAGAGTAAAATGTAAGAACGACACAGAGAGGACGAGGTCTAAGCAGAAAGAATATGTACACACCACAAGAGCAGAGTAAAATGTAAGAACTACACAGAGAAGACGAGGTCTAAACAGAAAGAATATGTACACACCACAAGAGCAGAGTAAAATGTAAGAACTACACAGAGAAGACGAGGTCTAAGCAGAAAGAATATGTACACACCACAAGAGATGTACACACCACAAGAGCAGAGTAAAATGTAAGAACTACACAGAGAAGACGAGGTCTAAGCAGAAAGAATATGTACACACCACAAGAGCAGAGTAAAATGTAAGAACTACACAGAGAAGACGAGGTCTAAGCAGAAAGAATATATACACACCACAAGAGACACCCCCACACCCCCCTCTAGCCACATCCCTGTACACACCACAAGATACGAGTAAAATGTAAGAATTACACAGAGAAGACGAGGTCTAAGCATAAAGAATATGTACACACCACAAGAGACACCCCCACACCCCCCTCTAGCCACATCCCTGTACACACCACAAGAGCAGAGTAAAATGTAAGAACTACACAGAGAAGACGAGATCTAAGCAGAAAGAATATGTACACACCACAAGAGACACCCCCACACCCCCCTCTAGCCACATCCCTGTACACACCACAAGAGACACCCCCACACCCCCCTCTAGCCACATCCCTGTACACACCACAAGAGCAGAGTAAAATGTAACAACTACACAGAGAAGACGAGGTCTAAGCAGAAAGAATATGTACACACCACAAGAGCAGAGTAAAATGTAAGAACTACACAGAGAGGACGAGGTCCAAGCAGAAAGAATATGTACACACCACAAGAGATGTACACACCACAAGAGACACCCCCACACCCCCTCTAGCCACATCCCTGTACACACCACAAGAGCAGAGTAAAATGTAAGAACGACACAGAGAGGACGAGGTCTAAGCAGAAAGAATATGTACACACCACAAGAGCAGAGTAAAATGTAAGAACTACACAGAGAGGACGAGGTCTAAGCAGAAAGAATATCTACACACCACAAGAGACACCCCCACACCCCCCTCTAGCCACATCCCTGTACACACCACAAGAGACACACCCACACCCCCCTCTAGCCACATCCCTGTACACACCACACGAGCAGAGTAAAATGTAAGAACTACACAGAGAGGACGAGGTCTAAGCAGAAAGAATATGTACACACCACAAGAGCAGAGTAAAATGTAAGAACGACACAGAGAGGACGAGGTCTAAGCAGAAAGAATATGTACACACCACAAGAGCAGAGTAAAATGTAAGAACTACACAGAGAAGACGAGGTCTAAGCAGAAAGAATATGTACACACCACAAGAGACACCCCCACACCCCCCTCTAGCCACATCCCTGTACACACCACAAGAGACACCCCACACCCCCCTCTAGCCACATCCCTGTACACACCACAAGAGCGGAGTAAAATGTAAGAACTATACAGAGAGGACGAGGTCTAAGAAGAAAGAATATGTACACACCACAAGAGACACCCCCACACCCCCCTCTAGCCACATCCCTGTACACACCACAATAGCGGAGTAAAATGTAAGAACTACACAGAGAAGACGAGGTCTAAGCAGAAAGAATATGTACACACCACAAGAGCAGAGTAAAATGTAAGAACTATACAGAGAAGACGAGGTCTAAGCAGAAAGAATATGTACACACCACAAGAGACACCCCCACACCCCCTCTAGCCACATCCCTGTACACACCACAAGAGACACCCCCACACCCCCCTCTAGCCACATCCCTGTACACACCACACGAGCAGAGTAAAATGTAAGAACGACACAGAGAGGACGAGGTCTAAGAAGAAAGAATATGTACACACCACAAGAGCAGAGTAAAATGTAAGAACTATACAGAGAGGACGAGGTCTAAGCAGAAAGAATATGTACACACCACAAGAGCAGAGTAAAATGTAAGAACTATACAGAGAAGACGAGGTCTAAGCAGAAAGAATATGTACACACCACAAGAGCAGAGTAAAATGTAAGAACTACACAGAGAGGACGAGGTCCAAGCAGAAAGAATATGTACACACCACAAGAGATGTACACACCACAAGAGACACCCCCACACCCCCTCTAGCCACATCCCTGTACACACCACAAGAG
This sequence comes from Siphonodentalium dalli, assembly GCA_032622095.1. Lineage (NCBI taxonomy): Eukaryota > Metazoa > Mollusca > Scaphopoda > Gadilida > Siphonodentaliidae > Siphonodentalium > Siphonodentalium dalli. Next base: position 20,188,643 of record CP136062.1, on the reverse strand, counting down.
ACACCCCCACACCCCCTCTAGCCACATCCCTGTACACACCACAAGAGACACACCCACACCCCCCTCTAGCCACATCCCTGTACACACCACAAGAGCAGAGTAAAATGTAAGAACGACACAGAGAGGACGAGGTCTAAGCAGAAAGAATATGTACACACCACAAGAGCAGAGTAAAATGTAAGAACTACACAGAGAGGACGAGGTCTAAGCAGAAAGAATATGTACACACCACAAGAGCAGAGTAAAATGTAAGAACTACACAGAGAGGACGAGGTCCAAGCAGAAAGAATATGTACACACCACAAGAGATGTACACACCACAAGAGACACCCCCACACCCCCTCTAGCCACATCCCTGTACACACCACAAGAGCAGAGTAAAATGTAAGAACTACACAGAGAGGACGAGGTCTAAGCAGAAAGAATATCTACACACCACAAGAGACACCCCCACACCCCCCTCTAGCCACATCCCTGTACACAACACAAGAGCAGAGTAAAATGTAAGAACTATACAGAGAAGACGAGGTCTAAGCAGAAAGAATATGTACACACCACAAGAGACACCCCCACACCCCCTCTAGCCACATCCCTGTACACACCACAAGAGCAGAGTAAAATGTAAGAACTATACAGAGAGGACGAGGTCTAAGAAGAAAGAATATGTACACACCACAAGAGCAGAGTAAAATGTAAGAACTATACAGAGAAGACGAGGTCTAAGCAGAAAGAATATGTACACACCACAAGAGACACCCCCACACCCCCTCTAGCCACATCCCTGTACACACCACAAGAGACACACCCACACCCCCCTCTAGCCACATCCCTGTACACACCACAAGAGCAGAGTAAAATGTAAGAACGACACAGAGAGGACGAGGTCTAAGCAGAAAGAATATGTACACACCACAAGAGCAGAGTAAAATGTAAGAACTATACAGAGAAGACGAGGTCTAAGCAGAAAGAATATGTACACACCACAAGAGACACCCCCACACCCCCTCTAGCCACATCCCTGTACACACCACAAGAGCAGAGTAAAATGTAAGAACGACACAGAGAGGACGAGGTCTAAGCAGAAAGAATATGTACACATCACAAGAGCAGAGTAAAATGTAAGAACTACACAGAGAAGACGAGGTCTAAGCAGAAAGAATATGTACACACCACAAGAGACACCCCCACACCCCCCTCTAGCCACATCCCTGTACACACCACAAGAGCAGAGTAAAATGTAAGAACTACACAGAGAGGACGAGGTCTAAGCAGAAAGAATATGTACACACCACAAGAGCAGAGTAAAATGTAAGAACTACACAGAGAAGACGAGGTCCAAGCAGAAAGAATATGTACACACCACAAGAGACACCCCCACACCCCCCTCTAGCCACATCCCTGTACACACAACAAGAGACACCCCCACACCCCCCTCTAGCCACATCCCTGTACACACCACAAGAGCAGAGTAAAATGTAAGAACTATACAGAGAAGACGAGGTCTAAGCAGAAAGAATATGTACACACCACAAGAGACACCCCCACACCCCCCTCTAGCCACATCCCTGTACACACCACAAGAGCAGAGTAAAATGTAAGAACTATACAGAGAAGACGAGGTCTAAGCAGAAAGAATATGTACACACCACAAGAGACACCCCCACACCCCCCTCTAGCCATATCCCTGTACACACCACAAGAGCAGAGTAAAATGTAAGAACTACACAGAGAGGACGAGGTCTAAGCAGAAAGAATATGTACACACCACAAGAGCAAAGTAAAATGTAAGAACTATACAGAGAAGACGAGGTCTAAGCAGAAAGAATATGTACACACCACAAGAGACACCCCCACACCCCCTCTAGCCACATCCCTGTACACACCACAAGAGACACCCCCACACCCCCCTCTAGCCACATCCCTGTACACACCACAAGAGACACCCCCACACCCCCCTCTAGCCATATCCCTGTACACACCACAAGAGCAGAGTAAAATGTAAGAACGACACAGAGAGGACGAGGTCTAAGCAGAAAGAATATGTACACACCACAAGAGCAGAGTAAAATGTAAGAACTACACAGAGAAGACGAGGTCTAAGCAGAAAGAATATGTACACACCACAAGAGCAGAGTAAAATGTAAGAACTACACAGAGAAGACGAGGTCTAAGCAGAAAGAATATGTACACACCACAAGAGACACCCCCACACCCCCTCTAGCCACATCCCTGTACACACCACAAGATACGAGTGTTCGTATTCGTTCGTGGGAAATGTTCTGATAATATGCGTTCAACAATAATTATGATAGTTTGTTGAACATATTATTTGAACATATCCCTAAGGGATAACTACTCGTCAATGAGTATTTAGTAAAGTATGGGTTAAGACCTACCCATAGGATTAGTGTCGCAAGCAGCCGTGTTACATGTTTGTTCTTCTTGTGCATCTGCGGCGGAACATGCGCCTGCTACACATACTCGAGTTCTCTGTTGTGTGCCTCCACCACAACTCACGATGCACGCTGACCACACGCCCCATTCACCCCACACTATGGGGGCCGGCTGCCCTATACCTAAACATGAGAACGAGGACACGTGAATCATGTAGCATTCTATACATATATATAAGAATGAGGACACTAAAAAATGTAGAAGTCTATACCAAAATATGAGAATATTATGTGTATTAAAAATTCAAAAACATTTATATTGTAATACATTTTAGCATTGATTTTATTATATATAATTGTTGCAACCGACTATAATCAAGATGGCTAATTCACTAAAAACTTAATGACAGAATGTAGGATCAGAGCGGTAGTTTTGCGGACGATTTTCGCAAGCAACTCGTCAAAATTGGAGCAAAATAGAGCTCTTGTGTCTGACTTGGCATGCGTGTTGTCGGAACACTGTCTTCCATGTGCGTTTAGACTTTTCTGTTGATAGAATAATCGGAGAACCACATCACACCGTTTCGAAATATAGTTCTTTGGTTCTGGTGGGACTTTCCAAACGTAAGGTATACGAAACTACACACATTTTGTTCGATATTTTGTTAGCGTAAAGGTACTCAAACCGAATTAACCCTCGTAGATTACTATTTCCTTGACTTCGGAGGTAAAAGATATTTGATTCGAGTCGAGGAACCCACCCATCAAAGCTCAGAGTGATCAGATATCGGTTTTTAAAAATCTATTGTTTTAATTTTAAGAGGCCCAGTAAACAGCAGACGAGAATACTTTCTCTGGCCAAATTGCGGATGAAGATGGTTAACTCTAACATCAAGTGGCTTTTTTGGGTCAGATATTTGACAAACCGGCAATATTCATTGAACAAAAAGTTGATAAATTACAGGTTTTTGTCAATTTTATGCTATAGTTGACAGCGGTAAGCATTATTTTTGAGCAATTAATCGATTCTGACGACTGAAGCGGCATATCAAAAACTCTTGTTGTTGTTGGAATCTGAAGATATGGGGACCATCGAATCGGATTGAGTACCTTTATTATGGGCAGCATTTTGTATATATTTTAATATCGCGGAAGTCCACCAAATGTGGGTAAAATGTCGCCGATAGCAGCGGTCTTACCGAGTCACCAAGGGAGGTAAACCATGCATGGAGTTTGGTTACAACCGACCATTATCAAGATGGCTTTTCACTTAACTTTTGCAATAACCAGCGCAGCCACTATTTGTCTTTTAAATATATACGTTATGAATGATTCATGTAGACACATTTTGTTATATATATGGGCATTATATATCGTATAAATAAAGATGTATACATAGGACATAATTATATAGAGTAATCGCACTGTTGCTAATATGTTCCCCGAAGATAACCCCATTTCCGTTTTATATTCCACTTCGAAGAGTTCGACATGAGCTGTATTCATTTATCATCCAAAATATGACAAAAATATATGTTAAGAAACTCGCCTGCCAGTCATCTTTTCTCTACCTTTCCATCTTCCAAAATCGGAATAGAAGGGGGACACGATAAAAATTGAAGTGGAACATAAAACGGGACACGAATGATCTTCGGGGAACAGATGAGCAACAGTGACCAGTGACATTACCATTTTTAATTTATCCACCGCTTACTACCTCTATTGACTACATAAAGCCTGCCTCATGTAAACGTTACGTTTATTACGTCAATTTAGCGTTATTAGGTCAACGTACCTTTATCAGGTTAGTACTACTTTCATGAGGTAATTATATATGCAAATTGCGGAGGTAACCAGGGACGTCAACCTGCCTAAATTAGAATTGATTTGAGAATATTTTTATCTTCCATAATTCACTATTATTGATATAAAATTGGTAAAAGGGTATACATTTTAGCTCTAAAGCATCTATAAATCATCAGAACAAGGTCGCCTAAGAAGAACTAAATATTTAGCTCTGAGCTACACTTCGGTTTCCCGGGTCATGACTACTAATTAGTTTGCTTGACCTCATAAATGTAATGCGGTCAGCGAAGTAACGAACGAAAAACTTAGAAACATGACAGAAATCCCCACAAAAGGCAAGTTTGTTCAACATGCCTATTAATTTATTCACTACTTATTCCGAGTGTCTTATAGAGTATGCAAGATGTTCATCACGTGAACTAATAAGTTTATAAACCAATAGTTCTATGTCAGGGCTAATGGACGAGCTAATATGTTTATAAACCAAAAGTTCTATGGCATGGTTAATGGACGAGCTACTGGACATTCGTAAGCTTGATGGGCGATGGAGTTATGTGTCAGCTTGCCATGTAGGGGGCACCCTAGTCCATATAGTAGGTGGGGGTATGTGTGTGGCGGGGGACTCTGGACCCTACAGTAGGTGGGATTATATCTCAGCTTACCGTATGTATGTGGGCGGGGGAAGGCACCCTGGTCCATCCAGTAGGTGGGGTTATGTGTCAGCTTACCATTTTTGTGTGGGGGCGGAGGGGGCATTCTTGTCCCGCCATTATGTGGTGTTATGTGTCAGCTTGCCGTGTAGGTGGCACCCTTGTCCATACGTTATGTGGGTTATGTGTGGAGGGGGCACCCTGGTCCTCCAGTGGGTGGGGTTATATGTCAGTTTACATTGTACACCCTCCAGTAGTAGGGATTATGTGTCAGCTTACCGTTTGTGTGGGGAGGGGGCACATTGGTCCCTCCAGTGGTGGGATTATATGTCAGTTTATCGTGTACACCATCCAGTAGGGCTGAAATGGTCATTGTCACCCCATTTCGTTCAGTTGGGTACCCAGCTTTTTAATACTTTCAGTTGGGTACCCAGCTTTATGAAAGCAGTCATCTGCATTAACCATGTCCATACAATTCTTCTCCGCTATTATTTCCAAACATTGTGACGAATATACATCATAATTCATATATAAACAAGTATTCACAAATTTAACAGGTTCATTTCGCAATCAACTGACGGCAATCACTAAATAAATCACGCTGTGTGAGATTGCATAAAGCTGGGTACCCAAATGTAAATGTTTCAAAAGCTGGGTACCCAACTGAAAATTTAAAAAAGCTGGGTACCCAACTGAACGAAAGAGGGTGACAGTGATCATTTCAGCTCCAGTGGGAGGGTGTTTGTCAGCTTACCGTTTATGTGTGGGGACGGGACACCTTAGTCCATCCAGTAGGTTGGGTTATATGTCAGTTTACCGTTTATGTCTGTGGGACGGGGTGTGACACCCTGGTCCATCCATTAGGTGTGGTTGCGAGGCAACTTTCCGTTTGCAAGGTAGGTTGTATTGCACCATCAAGAAGGGGTTATGTGTAAGTTTACCGTGTACTACACCGTCCAGTAGTTGGGGTTATATGTCAGTTTACCGTGTATTACTCCATCCATTAGGTGGGGTTATGTGTCAGCTTACCGTTTGTGAAGGGCGGAGGGGGGCACACTGGTCCCTCCATTATGTGGGGTTATGTGTTGGCTTACCATTTGCAAAACAGGTAGCGCAGCAATATTCGCATACAGTCGACATAAAATACTCGTACAACAAACCAAACGAGTACATGGATTCGCAATCTGCCGCAGATCCCAAGTCAGCACAGCCAGCTGGGGTAGTTGTTGTTGGTATCGTCGTTGTTGTCGGCTACAAAACACAAGAGTAAGTTAAAATACAAATACTACTAAATTTGATGATAACAATATACTTTTTCCAGTGGATGTATTTGATTACAAATATAAAACTTTTCTGAACACAATCAAATACATTTTAATTACATCTGATTACTTTAAAGGGGTACTGTACGCCATTTGCATTAAATTTCCGGTGACAACAACGATCTAATATCGATAATATATAGAAACATAAGTAATTTGAGTCGAAGATGTATTCTGTAAACGCTCAGGTTAATATGCTATCTTAAAATTTAATAATTTAAAAGTTAATAATTTGATATAAATTGAATTTATGACTGGAGCCATAAAATGGCGTCAATTAAATTACGAATTTCCGTAATCAAAATAAAGTAATTGAGGGATACTGGATGTTAAACCGATCGCACACACGATTGCTTAAAATATTATAATGATACGGGGAGAACATTCAAGTCACTCACTGACTAGCGACGATACAATAACTTAAATGATTATATTGGACTAGTATGCCTATAATATAACTTTTATTTGATTCATTTGGTTGAAAACTGTACAAACATTACTCGACAACGACAATTTGTATTTTTGCATTCCGGTAAATTTGTCATCCGTAACACTACTTCGTACTCAACAGACTTTCAAATAATGAAAAAAGTGTTACCTTATTCTCTGACTCGGAGACTATAGAAACCAACAACAACATTTGGCGTACAGTACCCCTTTAAGATGAAATAATGTATAATATTTTATTTTATTTTATCACTAGCAGGGTTATCTATTACACGTATTATCATTATAATGGCATCACAAAACATCTTTATTAGACATTAAATGTAAGTAGTGGTTGACCTTGTCGGAGTGTTGGCCATTTTGTTTATCGCGATTAATTCGTCCCACCAATTAGGAAGTATTGATTTATATACAACCACGCGTACTTCAGACGTTATAAATTTTTTAAATCGTACAGTCGACGTAGATGAAATTAACGTTTATTATTTTATTTTATTATTTTTAGTTTCCGACATAATGCATGTCCGATATAATGCACTGGGTCAAAAAGCACTTTTATAATTACAAACAAAAGTTTAAAAATTTACATCATGTGTCTATCTCTGTATAGAATCCAATAATTCTTCCTAATATTAATTAATGACGTTTTTATGTCATCACAAGATATTGCCGAAGGTCATGTATCCCGCTACATAACATATATCCCGCTACAGAACATATATCCCGCTACAGAACATGTTTGTCTAATTACAAGATGGAAGTTTAAGCTATGAGGAGATGAGACGTTATTGTGCCTAGAACTTTCGATTCTGCTCAAAGAAATGACCGTTCATGTAAGCAAAACAGAAGCAGCGACGGAACATAATAATAATAATAACTCTCATTTCATGGCGCATAGCTTTTTTTGTTGGTATCTTTGATGTTCTCAACTACAAAACACAAGAGTCAGCAGACATACTAACATATTATATCAAGAGTCAGCAGACATACTAACATATTATATCAAGAGTCAGCAGACATACTAACATATTATATCAAGAGTCAGCAGACATACTAACATATTATATCAAGAGTCAGCAGACATACTAACATATTATATCAAGAGTCAGCAGACATACTAACATATTATATCAAAAGTCAGCAGACATACTAACATATTATATCAAGAGTCAGCAGACATACTAACATATTATATCAAGAGTCAGCAGACATACTAACATATTATATCAAGAGTCAGCAGACATACTAACATATTATATCAAGAGTCAGCAGACATACTAACATATTATATCAAGAGTCAGCAGACATACTAACATATTATATCAAGAGTCAGCAGACATACTAACATATTATATCAAGAGTCAGCAGACATACTAACATATTATATCAAGAGTCAGCAGACATACTAACATATTATATCAAGAGTCAGCAGACATACTAACATATTATATCAAGAGTCAGCAGACATACTAACATATTATATCAAGAGTCAGCAGACATACTAACATATTATATCAAGAGTCAGCAGACATACTAACATATTATATCAAGAGTCAGCAGACATACTAACATATTATATCAAGAGTCAGCAGACATACTAACATATTATATCAAGAGTCAGCAGACATACTAACATATTATATCAAGAGTCAGCAGACATACTAACATATTATATCAAGAGTCAGCAGACATACTAACATATTATATCAAGAGTCAGCAGACATACTAACATATTATATCAAGAGTCAGCAGACATACTAACATATTATATCAAGAGTCAGCAGACATACTAACATATTATATCAAGAGTCAGCAGACATACTAACATATTATATCAAGAGTCAGCAGACATACTAACATATTATATCAAGAGTCAGCAGACATACTAACATATTATATCAAGAGTCAGCAGACATACTAACATATTATATCAAGAGTCAGCAGACATACTAACATATTATATCAAGAGTCAGCAGACATACTAACATATTATATCAAGAGTCAGCAGACATACTAACATATTATATCAAGAGTCAGCAGACATACTAACATATTATATCAAGAGTCAGCAGACATACTAACATATTATATCAAGAGTCAGCAGACATACTAACATATTATATCAAGAGTCAGCAGACATACTAACATATTATATCAAGAGTCAGCAGACATACTAACATATTATATCAAGAGTCAGCAGACATACTAACATATTATATCAAGAGTCAGCAGACATACTAACATATTATATCAAGAGTCAGCAGACATACTAACATATTATATCAAGAGTCAGCAGACATACTAACATATTATATCAAGAGTCAGCAGACATACTAACATATTATATCAAGAGTCAGCAGACATACTAACATATTATATCAAGAGTCAGCAGACATACTAACATATTATATCAAGAGTCAGCAGACATACTAACATATTATATCAAGAGTCAGCAGACATACTAACATATTATATCAAGAGTCAGCAGACATACTAACATATTATATCAATAATATCAGTATCCATTGTTAAAATAACGGGAATAATAATAAATATTTACATAGCATGTCCGCGATACAGTAAATCCTGTTTGGTGATAGATCGACTGCCAATTGGGTCACCCGGTTTACATCCTAATAATGCCAAGATCTCTCGAGTGTATCTAATCAGGAAGTTACAAATTGTTGACCTAATCTGACCAAAAGCGGTCAGCAGAATAATTGTGCATGTTTTTCAAAGTTCAGCTGAATTGCATCTGAAACCAGTTATTTATATGGGCCACGTTATCGTAGCTAAGAGTTTGGAAATCTTATATCGGGCTGACTTATTGTGCTGTGTGGGCTAGTCTCAGATGATCGGCCATTTTGCGAAAATAATTAAGAATACACTCAGCTTTTTTATGAGAAATAATCAAAAAGCTATATATGTCATCAACGTCGTTTTTCGGTTGATCTATGAGCGTATAGACCGATCAGTAGACGAATAACATACTGTATAATTCCACGAAGCGGATTATACTAAGTATGTTATTCGTCTACTGATCGGTCTATACGCTCATAGATCAACCGAAAAACGACGTTGATGGCTTATAATTACAACTATAACACTTTATTTTCAGCTATCTATTATTAATCCATCTCAGAAAATTAATTGCCAAAACATGATTTTCCGTTGGACGATCTCAAAATTTGGTTGATGGGCCGAAAATAAATTGGCCGAAATTGTCAACGAGCAACTTCGTCAAGCAAACTTTCAGAAAATAAATATTTACGCTTCAACTTCAATTTTCAGCAATGAACAATCCATGATAAAAATAATTACTTGTTTGGCTACGATTTACGTTTAAAATGACTCAACAACAACCCAATAATTATCAACACACACGGAGATCGGTAAAATTATTAACTCCAGACCAGTCCAGAATCAAGTCCGATCATGGCCGATGTAATTTGTAAACAAATGCCCTGATCATATCTAATGTGCTCGTGACAAATGTCATGTCATTAGCATTGTAATAAAGCTAAAAAAAAATGTTAAAAGGGTTGTAATCGGGTAACACATTTTATTTATTTCCAATAAATTTTGCCATGTTGATCAGCCTGATTTATGATAAGTTGTGTTCACAGCAGTAACTATACAAGTTGTCATAGACGCTTTTTCGAAAATTGGACAAATAAAAAACGCGGCACGAACTTTGAGTGTTCAATCGAGCTTTACAAAAACATGAATACGGCTGAAATGAACAGACATAAGTATAGTATAGTGTAGATAAGAAGCAGAGACATGGAATATAGACATAGACTACTTGTTCAAATGTTTCTAACATTGAGTTTTCGAGTTGTTTTTTCACTGAAATTCTAATGGAATTCTCGTTCCGCGCTTTCGCGTCACCCGGGGACGTCGTGTGGGGCGACGGTTATAGACTCGCCCAATTTTCTTAAAGTGTCACTACGCGATGTGACTCGTCTACTGCAAAGTCTATGCACTGATAGACGCAAGTCACGCGGTAGCCTCTCGACCAATCAAATGCCCGCATTTCGACGAAAACGAAAGTAGTTGTAATTATATAAACATAAGCAATGAATGTAGTGGTTGTGTGTGTTATTGGGGTATACGGTGCTGTGGTCGTTGGGGGTCTTCGCGGTTTACACAATGTAACCCAACGACCACAGCGCCGTATCCCCCATAACACACACACACACACACCCCCCTCACACACTACATTAATTTCTTAATAAAACTCATTGCATGACGAATACAATCAGGTTTTTGTTGGTATCGTTTAATCATATTTCGACAACAATTTAGAAGAACAATTGAAACAAGAAAAATCATACAGGGCATACATAAAGTTTTTGTTTGAATACCGAATATATCATGAGTATCACGTGGATGAAATATCGACTTTTCACGAGTGGCTTCAAGTCGCGAGTGAAAGTTTGATATTTCTTTCCAAACACGAATGAGATGTTTCAGGAATTCAAATAAAAACACTGTAGGTATTATTTTTATTATATGCGGCTTTTTTCGCTCAACGTTGCTAAGTTGAGTCTAAATTAAGTAAAAGAGCGCACGTGTCAGTGTTCACAAACAGGAAAGAGCATAAAGTTGAAATTAACACGCTGTGACTCAAACATAGAATTATCGATTGATCACGTGCCATCAATATTTTTGTCACATTTGATTGGCTAGTGGGCAGTGTGCACGCAATGATGCTAATGGGGTCGTTGTCGTAATGTTTTATACATAAATGCACACCAGTCTCGCGTAGTGTCATGTGACAGGGGGTCATTGTCGTAGTGTTTTCTACATAAATACACACGTTTTGATATTTGTTGTACGTTCATTTTCTTCCGTTCATCGACCAAACAATCATGCAGTTCTTTCCGTCCCTGTTTAATACTAAGAAAAATATGCGACCGATGACCAATTTTATTGCAGTTTCGTCATTGTGATAAAAGAATGCCTTTATCAGAACTTGGGAAGAAAGATAGTTATGAATTGAAGCAGACGGCAATTATTTACGGTAACGTTTCAATCTCGCGCCGACTGAGACTGGTGTGCATTTATGTATAAAACGTTACGACAACGACCCCATTAGCTGCAATGATTGCCCTATGCCAATGCATTCTCTTATATATGCGAGTCGACCATAGGTCGCCTCGCATATATAAGAGAATGCATTGGCCTAACAATTTTTTACAATTTTAGTAATTTTTGCTTGTATTCTTTAACAATTTTATAATTTCACCCATACAGAGCCCCAGACAAACATGAGCAGACGACACTCTTATATATGCTTCTATATATGTGTGGGGCTCCCTGCAGGGTAATGGATGTTTTTTTATTTTATGTCCTAAAAATTGTAAGAACCATTTATTTAAAAAAAATGATAAAAATTGTTAGGCCAATGCATTCTCTTATATATGCGAGGCGACCTATGGTCGACTCGCATATATAAGAGAATGCATTGGCACAGGGTAAAAATTTAGTAGGCAGCTCGTGTTAGTTTCAAGTCCTATGGAGAAATATTGGAACATACAATGAAAGAACAAAACGCGATTTCACTGTATCTCCGAAGAGATAGATACGACGATTTACGTTTCGGCAATTTTCCGCTATGTTATAGGCATGAATAAACTAAAATATTTTGATAGCTGAAAACTCTCTTGTCTGCTGGGAATGTCTTGTTTTCTTAACGTAACAGACTTGAATGGAATATATTCTCAAAATATAATTTATTGTTTAAAATAATTATAGTTTTTGGCAGTGTAATTGTGCCTTGTATTATATACTTACTGCACAGCAACATGTGTCTGCCGCCGTGCACTGGTGAATGGCGCCATTAAACGTAGTCACGTCGACACAGTCCCCAAACGTCACTCCATCATAACTCACACATATGGTGTATCCAAAAGCAAGAACATCGTCGGCCCACACATAGTCAGCAGCCCTGCAGATGTGGAACAGTAGAACTAGTGCGGACCAGGGAGTTACTGGTTCACTCATACACTCATAAGTTAAAAGCAAACAGGGAGTTACTGGTTCACTCATACACTCATAAGTTAAAACCAAATAAGAAGTTACGGGTTCACTCATACACTCATAAGTTAAACCAAACAAGAAGGTACTGGTTCGCTCATACACTCATAAGTTAAAACCAAACAGGGAGTTACTGGTTCACTCATACACTCATAAGTTAAACCAAACAAGAAGGTACTGGTTCACTCATACACTCATAAGTTAAAACCAAACAGGGAGTTACTGGTTCACTCATACACTCATAAGTTAAACCAAACAAGAAGGTACTGGTTCGCTCATACACTCATAAGTTAAAGCCAAACAGGGAGTTACTGGTTCACTCATACACTCATAAGTTAAAACCAAACAGGGAGTTACTGGTTCACTCATACACTCATAAGTTAAAACCAAACAGGGAGTTACTGGTTCACTCATACACTCATAAGTTAAAACCAAACAGGGAGTTACTGGTTCACTCATACACTCATAAGTTAAAACCAAACAGGGAGTTACTGGTTCACCCATACACTCATAAGTTAAAACCAAATAAGAAGTTACGGGTTCACTCATACACTCATAAGTTAAAACCAAACAAGAAGTTACTGGTTCGCTCATACACTCATAAGTTAAAACCAAACAGGGAGTTACTGGTTCACTCATACACTCATAAGTTAAAACCAAACAGGGAGTTACTGGTTAACTCATACACTCATACGTTAAAACCAAACAGGGAGTTACTGGTTCACTCATACACTTATAAGTTAAATCCAAACAAGAAGTTACTGGTTCGCTCATAAGTTAAAACCAAACAAGAAGTTACTGGTTCGCTCATACACTCATAAGTTAAAACTGAATGGTGTCATAATAAGCACGACAACATGCATATAAAATGCATCTCTACAAAAGCTAACGGCATGAGAAGTAAAATTGTTGTAACAGTGCTACTAATATTAAATTGTTGTAATGGTGGGTGCTACTGATATTAAATTATTGTAGCAGTGCTACTAATCTTAAATTGTTGTAGCGGTGCTACTAATATTAAATTGTTGTAACAGTGCTACTGATATTAAATTGTTGTAATGGTGGGTGCTACTAATATTAAATTATAGTAGCAGTACTACTAATATTAAATTATTGTAGTATTGCTACTAATATTAAATTATTGTAGCAGTGCTACTAATATTAAATTGTTGTAGCGGTGCTACTAATATTAAATTGTTGTAGCAGTGCTACTAATATTAAATTGTTGTAACAGTGCTACTGATATTAAATTGTTGTAATGGTGGGTGCTACTAATATTAAATTGTTGTAACAGTGCTACTGATATTAAATTGTTGTAGTGGTGGGTGCTACTAATATTAAATTATAGTAGCAGTACTACTAATATTAAATTGTTGTAGCGGTGCTACTAATATTAAATTGTTGTAGCGGTGCTACTAATATTAAATTGTTGTAACAGTGCTACTAGTATTAAATTGTTGTAACAGTGCTACTAATATTAAATTGTTGTAATGGTGGGTGCTACTAATATTAAATTGTTGTAGCAGTGCTACTAATATTAAATTGTTGTAACAGTGCTACTAATATTAAATTGTTGTAATGGTGGGTGCAACTAATATTAAATTGTTGTAGCAGTGCTACTAATATTAAATTATTGTAGCAGTGCTACAAATATTAAATTATTGTAGCAGTGCTACTAATATTAAATTATTGTAGCAGTGCTACTAATATTAAATTATTGTAGCAGTGCTACTAATATTAAATTGTTGTAGCAGTGCTACTAATATTAAATTATTGTAGCGGTGCTATTAATATTAAATTGTTGTAGCAGTGCTACTAATATTAAATTATTGTAGCGGTGCTACTAATATTAAATTGTTGTAGCAGTGCTACTAATATTAATTTGTTGTAATGGTGGGTGCTACTAATATTAAACTATTGTATCGGTGCTACTAATATTAAATTATTGTAGCAGTGCTACTAATATTAAATTATTGTAGCAGTGCTACTAATATTAAATTATTGTAGCAGTGCTACTAATATTAAATTGTTGTAGCGGTGCTACTAATATTAAATTGTTGTAGCAGTGCTACTAATATTAAATTGTTGTAATGGTGGGTGCAACTAATATTAAATTATTGTAGCAGTGCTACTAATATTAAATTATTGTAGCAGTGCTACTAATATTAAATTGTAGTAGCATTGCTACTATATTAAATTGTTGTAATGGTGGGTGCTACTAATATTAAACTATTGTAGCGGTGCTACTAATATTAAATTATTGTAGCAGTGCTACTAATATTAAATTATTGTAGCAGTGCTACTAATATTAAATTATTGTAGCAGTGCTACTAATATTAAATTGTTGTAGCGGTGCAACTAATATTAAATTATTGTAGCAGTGCTACTAATATTAAAATATTGTAGCAGTACTACTAATATTAAATTGTTGTAGCAGTGCTACTAATATTAAATTGTTGTAACAGTGCTACTAATATTAAATTGTTGTAGCGGTGCTACTAATATTAAATTGTTGTAATGGTGGGTGCTACTAATATTAAATTGTTGTAGCTGTGCTACTAATATTAAATTGTTGTAGCAGTGCTACTAATATTAAATTGTTGTAGCAGTGCTACTAGTATTAAATTGTTGTAATGGTGGGTGCTAATAATATTAAATTGTTGTAGCTGTGCTACTAATATTAAATTGTTGTAGCAGTGCTACTAATATTAAATTGTTGTAGCAGTGCTACTAATATTAAATTGTTGTAATGGTGGGTGCTACTAATATTAAATTATTGTAGCAGTGCTACTGTTATTAAATTATTGTAGCAGTGCTACTAATATTAAATTATTGCAGCTGAATTAATTAATTTCATTGTCTTTGTTCTGTGTCGACGTTTCGGATGTCTGCATACTGGTAAGCTATCATGTCTAAAAATACTGTCTTCAAATTGCCGAGGTTTAAATTGTGCAGAAAAACGCCGCGACGTATTCCGATATCTCCGAACGCACAATGCATCAATGTATTGTTTACAAGACACTCACTTTACAAAGGAAATGGACAGATGCATATCATCTGAATGGGAGTTTAAAACAGAATTGGCTTCTTTCGCATATCAGTCGCGAGTTGTGGCCATTTTATTCAGTCAAAATCTCGACTTCGAAATACACAACTCTATTAAAGATGTCTCCGGAAATTACATAATAATTGACGTAACTGTTGAGAAACTTAGAATGACTATAGCTAATATATACGGCCCAAATGAAGATAACCCCGCCTGAGTTCTACAATAATTTGAACGATAAGCTTCTTAAAGTCGGTAACACCCAAATAATAATATGTGGCGATTGGAATATGGTTCAGGACCAATCGATGGATACTTATAATTATAAACATATCAACAATCCACAAGCTAAATTGGCAGTGGGCGACCTTGTCGACAGACTTGATTTGATAGACGCTTGGAGGGTCAATGACAAGGAGAAACAACGCTATACATGGCGAAAAAGTCCCCGGTAAAAATGGTTAGGTTAAATTACTTTATGATATCTGAAGATATACTCAGCCTAACGCATCTTTTTGTAGCTCTACCAAATCCCAGTAATATTTTTATGAAAAATCTTGACATAACGCTCTTTAATTTTCTCTGGAACTCGAAGCGTGATCGAGTTAAACGAAAAGTTATTTGTCAGGATTATAAGAATGGCAGATTAAAAATGGGTTGATGTAAACAAATTTATGCTGTCCATGAAAATAACTTGGGTGAGGCGTCTCGTAACCAAAAGTGCCAAATGGGGTCCCCTTTAACAAATATACCTTTACGCAATGACCCTATGTTCCTTACTTATGACTATTATTACATAGAAAAACAGGCACAAAAATTAACCAATCCTTTTTGGCATGATGTCCTGATGGCATTCCCAATATTTCTAGAGAAAGATATAAACAATCATAAAATATCAGCATGTACGTTATGGAATAACCCAAACATAAAGCAATATGGAAAAGTAATAAATTTCACCTCCTGGCGAGAAAAAGGGATCACATTTTTAAATGATATGCTGGACAATAATAATCGCTTTCTTACACGAGACGATTTACTAAAGATTTATAACATACGCACAAACTTCATCACTCTTAATAACATTCAACATAAAATAAAATTACTCACAAAAAAACTTTACCAGCCTATAACTCGAAATTGCAGCCCCCTTTTACCGAATAATTTCATTAAACTGCTTAAAAACTGTCGAGGAGGACAGGACGTTTATAACATCTTAATCGATACTCCAACTTCTACAGTAGCACACAGAAAACGGCAAGCGTTATTTCCTGATAACACAATTCAATGGTGTAAACTAGATAAACTACCCTTTCTCACGACGCCTGACACAAAACTGCAATGGCTACACTTCAGAATAAACTCACGAATATTATCAACTAACAAGTTTCTTAAAATGTCCAATTTACGACAAGATGATAAATGCGATAGATGTAAAAGCGAGACAGAAGACATCTCCCACATATTTTGGAACTGTGTTCACGTTCAGAAATTCATTAAGGAACTCAGCGATTGGGGTAAAATTAACAGCATTGATCTCTGTCCCCAACAGATGACAATGATTCTCGGCTCATCATAAACGAATCCGGACTTTATAACGAACATTCTATGGCTTCTAATTAAACAATACATTTATAGGACCAAATTCAAACCAACTAACTAACTAACTAACTAACTTATGTTTTCCTCAAAGAATTGAATTATAGATACCAATGTGAGAAGTATACCGCACGATGCCAAGAAGAATTTTCGAAAAACTGACTCCTTTTAGAAAAGGCTATACATATACGCACGAGTCAACACAAATAAACTTGAGTGTCCTGAAAATTATCTCTTCAAAAACTCACTCAATTACTATACCCAAGAAATACTATTACCATCCCAAGACCACAATGCCGTATATATATAGATGTCGTACCGATGCGCCGTACACAGGAACAAAGTTCGAAGGATTAAAAATCTCTATAAAAAAGAACACATTATTCGATTTATCCCTATTCACATGTAAGTCACTGGGAGTGCATGTTATGTACGAAAGACGTGTAAATGATGTG
The DNA here is from genome assembly GCA_032622095.1 of Siphonodentalium dalli. Classification (NCBI taxonomy): domain Eukaryota; kingdom Metazoa; phylum Mollusca; class Scaphopoda; order Gadilida; family Siphonodentaliidae; genus Siphonodentalium; species Siphonodentalium dalli. The sequence continues at coordinate 20,170,886 of CP136062.1, read as the reverse complement.
AGCGAGATGTGAGAGAATTGGAAGAATGTAACTTTATATATAATAACATGTACCCTTGTCTGTATTGCATTCATTCATTGATGTCTGTTTATTCCAATAAAAAAAATCTAAAAAAAATAAATTATTGTAGCTGTGCTACTAATATTAAATTATTGTAGCTGTGCTACTAATATTAAATTATTGTAGCTGTGCTACTAATATTAAATTATTGTAGCTGTGCTACTAATATTAAATTATTGTAGCTGTGCTACTAATATTAAATTTGCCCTCAAATAATAGTCCAGTGAATATATGAGAAAACCCTGTCTGGAGTTTGCTATTTTGTTTAATATTAAATTGTTGTAATGGTGGGTGCTAATAATATTAAATTATTGTAGCAGTGCTACTATATTAAATTTGCCATCAAATAATAGTCCAGTGAATATATGAGAAAACTCTGCCTGGAGTTTGCTATTTTGTTTAATATTAAATTTTCTACACATTTAACCCGTTCACGATGCGAGCTGCGCTGGTGCAGCAGTAAATATCCCACAGGGAGCCTCGCACATTTAAGAGAATACACTGACTTACAAGCTCAAGTTAACCCTTTACCCAACAAAACGGCCAAAAACGCCCAAATAAAGCTTCAACAGCCTAAAATATCTTCGGTCTGTCTCAATAACACCATACAAATATGGATATCATTGGAACCGGTTCATTGACCACGTTGTGATGGTTACAGTTATGCCCTGTGCCAATGCATTCTCTTATATATGCGAGTCGACCATAGGTCGCCTCGCATATATAAGAGAATGCATTGGCATAAAAAAATATTTTTTTAACACTTTTTACCATTTTTTCTTACATTCTTTAACCATTTTATAATTTTTTCTTACATTTAAAAAAATATTTTTCTACATTTTTTGACAATTTTATCATTTTTAATATGTGTTAAGCCAATGCATTCTCTTATATATCCGAGGCGACCTATGGTCGACTCGCATATATAAGAGAATGCATTGGCACAGGGCCGTTCTATTGGGTAAAGGGTTATATAGTGTTAGGCCCTTGTATTATCTTATGCCCGAGGCTCCCTACAGGACGTTTGTATATTGAACGTTCACCGGCATTCACGAAATAAGACTTACCCAGACATGTATATTATATTACCTGGATATTCCGCGTACATGCATGTGAGCAGTATGTGGAATATTATTACAAAGACCATAAACGGGATTATTTTGGATTATACATTCCAAACAAATGAAGATTTCGTTCAGTTACCCCGCCCCTCCCGACAAACTAAAATTATACAGTCGAAATGGGTGTGACCATTGCATGCACTCCCTTGACCGCTACGAATGGTATGATCCATGTGTTAACTTCCCGATTGACTGCATTGTACGATCATGCACGTCGTAGCGTTAGAATGTCACGCTTTCCGATCCGCCCTCATGTTCAGCTTACTCTCCAATACATTTCAATTTATTGGTTAGTTTTTAGCTCAAGACAAAATCTTGGCCCCGGCGAAATACAGAGTGTTCATGGAGTGGATCGATCAGATTAGCCGAGAGTTGTGAATCGGTTATTCAATATATCTCTATATACCTGTAATCAGTCGGCGGGGTGCACACCACTTCCTCTAGATGCCGTCTCACTCCCGGTAAGGTGACCACTGGGTTTTCGGTACTCTCCTTACCATCTCCTGTAACCTAAAGTAAGGAAGATGGAAATTCGGATTATCAGGCCAGGTACATCCTGAAGATTCGGATTATCAGGCCAGATACATCCTGCAGATTCGGATTATCAGGCCAGGTACATCCTGAAGATTCGGATTATCAGGCCAGGTTCATCCTGATGTCAACTATTATAGTCATACAAATTATTTAAAGAAGTGGTACTTTACTCCAATTTCAATAAATTTCTGGTAATAAGAACGATATAATATCGATAATATATATACAGATAAGTAATTTGAGTCGACGATGTATTCTGCCGGCTTTGGATAATTAATATAAGGAGAGTTTAGACAACTACACCTCAATCAATGGGAATTAAGTACAGATTTAGAGATCTGGTGATATTCTGAGGGGTGATATCACGAGGGATGGTATTACGAGGGGGTATATTCTGAGCTGTGTTATTCTGAGGGGTGATATTCTGAGAGATGATATAATGAGGGATGATATTCTGATGTGTGATATTCTGATATTCGGGTGATATTCTGAAAGGTGATATTCCGAGGGGTGATATTCTGAGGGATGATATTCTGAGGGGTGATATTATAAACGGTGATATTGCGAGGGGTGATATTCTGAAAGGTGATATTCAGAAAGGTGATATTATGAGGGGTGATATTCTGAGCGGTTTTGCTGGCTACAGGCCCTGGTCAAGTGATCCTGCTGATCTGCTGAGGGTTGCTTCTCTGAGGGGTGATATAATGAGCGGTGATATTCTGAGGGGTGATATAATGAGCGGTGATATTCTCAGGGGTGACATACTGAGGGGTGATATAATGAGCGTTGATATTCTGAACGGTGATATAATGAGGGGTGATATTCTGAGGGGTAATATAATGAGCGGTGATGTTCTGAGGGGAGATATAATGAGGGGTGATATTCTGAGGGGTGATATAATGAGCGGTGATATTCTGAGTGGTGATATAATGAGCGGTGATATTCTGAGGAGTGATATTATGAGGGGTGATATTCTTAGGAGTGAATTGAGGGGTGATGTTTCTGAGAGGTGATATTCTGAGGGGTTATATTCTGAATGGTGATATTCTGAGGGGTGATATTATGAGGGGTGGTATTATGAGGGGGTATATTCTGAGTTATGTTAATCTGAGGGGTGATATTATGAGGGATGATATAATGATGGATGATTTTCTGAGGAGTGATATTCTGATATTCGGGTGATATTCTGATGGGTTATATTCTGAGGGGTGATATACTAAGGGGTGATATTCTGCAGGGTGATATTCCGAGGTGTGATATTCCGAGGGGTGATACTCTGAGGAGTGATACACTGAGGGGTGATATTCTGATGGATCATATTCTGAGGGGTGATATTCTGAGGGGTGATATGCTGATGGATGATATTCTGATGGGTGATATTCTAAGGGATGATATTCCGAGGGGTGATATTCTGAGGGATGATATTCTGAAGGGTGATATTCTGAGGGGTGATTCCCTTAGGGGTGATATTCTGATGGGTGATATTCTGAGGAGCGGTATTATGAGGGGTTATATTCTGAGGGGTGATTCCTTGAGGTGATGTTCTGAGGGGTGATATTATAAAGGGTGATATTCTGAAAGGTGATATTCTGTGGGGTGATATTCTGAGGGGTGATTGCTGTCTATAGGCCCTGGTCGTGTGATCCTGCTGATTTGCTAATGTGTTTGGTGAGTTCTGTTAAGCCAACATGGTGCTGGTAGGGCAAACTGATGCTGCTGAGAGAAAGTTGTCATTTTCGTGGTGTTTTGCTAATCTGAATGAATCGAGGAAAATACAATATGTGTATAAACCATTCAAAACCAGGTATGTTATATATAGAATACACCCATAGTAGCCGAGAATACAAAATTTTCACCACGAGTGGAATTGTGGTTTTAACCACGAGCCTTTTGGCGAGTGGTAAAAAACACAATACCACGAGGGTGCTATTGGGTATTTTGGGCTGATCTTGTCACGATACACTTTTCGATTTAAATATATTTACAAAAGTGGCTTTTTCGCTAAATGTATATAAATATAAGGATTAACTGTCATGTGGACTATTTTTATGGAGATGTAACGGTGAGGTAAGTGGACATAACTTGTATGTAAAACCCTTCGGGTTTTACACAAGTTGTGTCCACTTACCTCACCGTTACATCTCCATAAAAACAGTCCACATGACAGTTAATCCTTATATATCTTCGAACTTTTCGGTTATAACTCATAACCTTAATCGAAACAAGAATTATTTTAATTTAATCCGTCATTTCACAAGAGAACCACCATAACTAGACGATATAAGTGTAAAAGAAGCGTAAACTTTGCGATTATTTCCGTGAGAAAAAAACGCCCACCAAAGTGGAAATTGATATGAACCATGTCAATCAAATATCCAATTATCAGTGATCAAGTGGTGTCATAAATTCGTCGCTTTTGATTGTCTATTGAACAGTGTACACGCGCTAACTAACTGACAGAAGGTGTTCTAGAAATATTTCGCATGAACTGTGACACGTGTTGTTAGTTTCTGAAACTACATTTATTTGCAAATGTTAGCTCGATCGAGTCTTGTTGATTTTTCTTGGTGCGTATGCACATAAGTACTGATGGGCAATTAACAGTAAATTTAATCGTAGAGCAGTACTAACTGAAGGATGTTTTGTGCAGTATCGGAATCGAGTTCGTTTATATCGCAAAAAGTATCGAATAGTGTTCATGTAAATTTTAAGCAGGCGGTATATAGGCGTGGTCACATGACAGGCGGTATATAGGCATGGTCACGTGACAGGCGGTATATATGCATGGTCACGTGACAGGCGGTATATAGGCATGGTCACGTGACAGGCGGTATATAGGCATAGTCACGTGACAGGCGGTATATAGGCCTGGTCACGTGGCAGGCGGTATATAGGCATGGTCACGTGACAGGCGGTATATAGGCATGGTCACGTGACAGGCGGTATATAGGCATGGTCACGTGACAGGCGGTATATAGGCATGGTCACGTGACAGGCGGTATATAGGCATGGTCATTTAGCAGGATGCTACAATGAGTGCTGTCATTTGAACAGCAGAAGTAATCAAGGTATTTAGGTTATCGAGAAATAACTTCAATGGCTAAATATGTGACCCACCATATCAAATCCAGTCGTAAGTCGGGATTTGTTTTACCCTGTGCCAATGCATTCTTTTATATATGCGAGTCGACCATAGGTCGCCTCGCATATATAAGAGAATGCATTGGCCTAACAATTTTTTAAATGTTTCTTACAATTTTTAGGACATAAAATAAAAAAACATCCATTACCCTGCAGGGAGCCCCACACACATATAGAAGCATATAGAAGAGTGTCGTCTGCTCATGTTTGTCTGGGGCTCTGTATGGGTGAAATTATAAAATTGTTAAGAATACAAGAACAAATTATTAAAATTGTTAGGCCAATGCATTCTCTTATATATGCGAGGCGACCTATGGTCGGCTCGCATATATAAGAGAATGCATGGGCACAGGGTAAAAAAATCCCGACTTACGACTGGATTTGATTTGGCGGGTCATGGATTGACAGCTTATGATTAAATTATAACATATTTTAGTTATGCGTGTATAGGTTGTTGCAAACCACCTATAATCAAGACGTCCATTTCTGTTTGCAAGCGTTTACGCACCGTTTAGTGAAATGTTTAAAAATTATATTGATTCTTTAATGTTTCATACAACCGCTGGCGTTTTTTTTATTCGTCCAGGTTAAACAAACACCCAAAAATTGACAACTTTTGAAAAAATAACCGTAATTTTTCTTAACATCATCAGTTTGCTCTACCAGCAGCATATAAAGCCACCACACTCTTACAATAAATGTGTATACATTCTGGACAATATGTATTAATTCTAAACAAAATTGTGCAGAAATGACACATGTGTCTGTGGAAAATGTTCAACATTGAATATGAGTGAATATGTGAGTTTATTATATACTTGCCCATGAATTATAGGGTTTTAGCAGTGAGATATAAGTGATATCCCACTAGTGAGTGATATCAGCCTGAAATTTCTGATGTATTGACATTCATTGGGGGCCATAGGCAAGCAACTAAAGTATATAATAAACAGAATATCCACACTTTTTCAGTGGATATTGGTTAAATCTCATTCGTGATGACAAAACATTTGAATTTCCACTCGTGGCTAAAGCCACTCGTGGAAATTCAATGTTTTGTCATCACTCATGAGATATAACCCATATCCACTGAAAAAGTGTGGATATCCTCTATATATTATAGTTAGTAGATGAGATATATTCTATTTGAGACACACATAAACACATATGTGACCCGCCAAATCAAATCCAGTCGTAAGTCGGGATTTTTTTACTCTGTGCCAATGCATTCTCTTATATATGCGAGTCGACCATAGGTCGCCTCGCATATATAAGAGAATGCATTGGCCTAACAATTTTAATAATTTTTTCTTGTATTCTTGAACAATTTTATAATATCACCCATACAGAGCCCCAGACATACATGAGCAGACGACACTCTTCTATATGCTTCTATATATGTGTGGGGCTCCCTGCAGGGTAATGGATGTTTTATTTTATGTCCTAAAAATTGTAAGAAACATTTATTTAAAAAAAATGATAAAAAATTGTTAGGCCAATGCATTCTCTTATATACGCGAGGCGACCTATAAGAGAATGCATTGGCACAGGGTAAAAAAATCCCGACTTACGACTGGATTTGATATGGCGGGTCACATATTAAAACATTGGCAACAGCTTTGTGTCAAAACTCAACAGCGCGTAATTGTATAGCACAAAGTTTTAATGTTGCTGCCAGATTCATTGTTGAGGAAATTCCGACAAATGAGCAGGACCACGTGATCAGGTGTGGACATTTTCACACTCACCTCGTATACCACGTGACCAGCTGTGGACATACACACTCACCTTGTATACTGTGAATTTACACATTACTTTTATGTCGTGGGCGGCATCTACCATCACGTGGAACTTACGACAGGGATACAGCTGGATGTCACAAATGTTATCGGTGAGAGTTGTCCCTATGGCGTCTGGTGGACTGGACGTGGGATATGCACATGCGTTGCCAACCCAGCCTACGACACACTGACAGTATCCTGGGAAAATTAATGGTATGAAACCATTGAACGTGTTTCGAATAAAAAACTTGGTACAAATCGGCCAAAAATCGACAAGAAATCTGCGTAAAAAGACGATGTTTTGATTTTGAGACCACGCCCTCTATTAACCAACCAATCGGGGACATTACTGCCAATATTGTCGATTAATTTACGAAAATGGGCCATATAAGTAATTGGCTGATACTATTCCAACATAATTCACGCGAAAACAGCGTTTAAAAGGCTTTTAAAAATTTCAAACCGCCAAGCTTGTCTTTTAGTCACCTCCCTCAAAAACTGCCAAGCTTGCATTTTAGCCACTCGATGGCGTCTCTCCCTACGGCGTCTGGTGGACTGGGTGTGGGATATGCACACGAGTTGCCAACCCAACCTTCGTCACACTGACAGTATCCTGGGAAAATTAATGGTATAATTCTTATATTTCTTTCTGGAGTGTGGTTACATTTGTTGGTTATATGTACGAACTAGACTTGTAATAGTATAGTTCGTAGTCTACTTAACAGCTTGATTTTCATCACTAAATTTGGATTTATGGCACTCATAGCCTTCCTATTCTTTTTCTCTGAACCATACATTTATAACAAGTTTTATTGCCGTAAACTGTAAAATCTGAGACCGATTTCCAAAATTCACGGTAAATAAAATTGTGACAAATCAGACAGGGAAATTGTGTGAGAATTGGCACCAATGTTCGATATAATATAATAAATAATGAATTTCTTGTCGTTGATTATGCCAAAATAGTGGTAATCGATGTGGAACAGTCCACTCGCCTGCGGCTCGTGGACTATTCCTCCACTCGGACCACTATTTTGGCATAGTCAACTCCAAGCCATTCATTTCTTCTAAAAGTCCCATACTGAATCGTACGGAAGAGGGATTAATAAATCAAGACGTCTTCTGGATTTTCCTATAAATAGGAAAGATGGTTAATAAAAAATCACGCGACGTAATTCATTATTAATAGGAATTGTAGGTTAAAATAAATCCCTTGGTTAAATTTTGACTTGTTGAATCCCATTTTTGTAAATTCGATGGATCCATGTGCATGTACACGAATCACCAAGGTATGTAAGGCCTATGGTCATATCATTGGTAGATAATATTATAAATCACTAAGGTATGTAATGCATATGGTCTTCATATCGTTGGTAGATAATATTATAAATCACTAAGGTGTGTAAGGCCTATGGTCTTCATATCATTGGTAGATAATATTATAAATCACCAAGGTATGTAAGGCCTATGGTCTTCTTGTCATTGGTAGATAATATTATAAATCACTAAGGTATGTAAGGCCTATGGTCTTCATATCATTGGTAGATAATATTATAAATCGCTAAGGTATTTAAGGCCCATGGTCTTCATATCATTGGTAGATAATATTATAAATCACTTATTGCATTGTTTCGAGGTTGACATGATGATTTATAAACCGGTTAACACCCCTCGGCCAACCAGATCGCTCTAATCCATGACCAATGCTTCTTGTATGAATCTGTGTTTCGCAGGGGCCCAACATATCAACTTGAGCTAAAATTCACCACTAAATTGGCATTAATTTGAGAGAAAACTGAACAGGAGAGAGCAGCACAATGTGTGAACTTCTAATAATACGCCACGATAATGATCGCACCTGTCACTCGGGTTAAAACACGAATCATTCCATTATTAGCGGTCATGAGGGGTTACACGAGGCACATAACTATTTACGGTAATTTATCGTTTGTTGAGAGGGGGCGGGGTGACTGGATGTTAACTGAACGAAATCCATATTTGTTTGCAATGTATAATCCATAATAATCACTTTGTAATAATAACATTGAGAATATTCTACAAACAGTTAGCATTCATGTCCGCAGATAATACAGGCAATATACACAGATTTGTTTAGTCTTTTTTCGTGATTGCCGGTGATATTTCAACATACAAATTTCCTGTAATGTAGAATAGTTTCTCTTCGGAGTCGGAATATTCGAACAATATCGTGACATTGCCGCCTGAACGATAAATCCATTATGGAAACCAAGATGAAAATAACATAAACATTCACAACAGTTTATTACCACAAGGAGAAATCTGTATAAATAATACTTTTATAAAATGTCATAACCTGCTTGATTATTTGTACAAGAAATATATACCGCGGCGCTACGCGCCTTTGTATGTATTTCTTTTACAGATTATAACCTATACTAAATATGTTTAATTTTGTTCTTTTTTTTGTTCTTCATTTAATTTGTGATATATATATATAAATCTGTGTGGAATTAAAAACTGAGTGAAAAATAGTATGAAGATTTTAGCGAACAAAATAAATGGTTTGTGTATAAATCGACATACATGAACAGTAGTGCCTATATAATCGACTCCTTAACCACACAGAGCTTTCCGATGAATGGCAACAAGCCATATTTCCGAATAAATCCTGAAAAATGACCCAAAAGTATGCTGTGGTTAAGGAGTCGACTATTATTAAATTACAATATAATTAATATATTCGCATTAATTAATTAAGTTCTATTTATTTACACAATTGTTATACATAAATCCACCGAATCTGGTGTATCAATTATATGAGTGGAGACAATAAATTGATCACTTGATTGTTCGACAAGAAAGCAACATGAGTTCGAAGCCCGCCGGTGATAAGTAATAATCTCGGTCGATCATAATACAATTAAGGGGGAGGTCAAGTGACCAATTTTGAATGGGGATTTCCATGCACATTTGCGGAGCAAAAGTTACAGAGTTGCACATACTTCTGAGTGTTACGTGATGTGGTATTGGAAACAACAGGTATTTATCTGGCGCGTCCGCTTGGTACTTGTTCAATTATAATGCTGGTGTATTTATTTTTAAATTTTGTATTGATTTTTCAAATGTAGGTCAAGTGATGCAATTCCAGAAAAAAATTCTCAAAAATATATTTATTGCAAAATTTTACAATTTACAAAGCGGACCCGCGAGATAAATACCTGTTGTTTGCAATACGGCATCATATCACACTCAGAAGTATATGCAACTTAGTAACTTTTGCTCAGGAGATTTGCCTGGAAATCCCCATTCAAAATTGTCACTTGACCTCCCCTTAAAACGTTTAACCATTATACTTTGTGATTTATGAGTTTGTGATTCCGTATGATACTTTTAAACCGTGTTATTATATAAGAATATAATATATAAGAATGTGCACTTATTTTTTAAATTAAGAATAGATGTAGAATTGAACAGATTTAACTCTTAACAACGACCATATCCACGAATTCGAGTATGAGTGGTATCCAGTTATGATAGCAGTCAACGAAATGTAGTAATCATGTGAATAGTGTACGAATGAGCCAATGTCTCCCGCTAGAATTTTGTTTGCATACAAAAAAAACATGATACAGTGATAAGAGTAATACATATATTTACATTTAATCTATCTATTTATCTATATATCTAACCGTACAATACTATTTGTTTCAACTTACTTCTTGATTTATTTTACATCATGTAATTAGAGGCAACGCATGAGAATATTTCACTAAGATAACTGTTAAAAGAGCATACCATATATATCAATTTATCGTGAAAACAAATGAGCAACACCCCACCACCAACCAACCCCTTCTTTATATTTCCGATTTATATTTCTGATTTATATTATCATGTTAACACATGTGTCAATATACTTTGTGAGCTCATGGCTCTATGTTTTTCTATCTTGAAGTTAATATGTAAATAAAGATAAAAAAACAAAACAATTATTATATAAGAATATCGAGATTATTCAATAAACCAGACTAAAATGCTCACCCGTGGTACAATCTCCATGTTCACTGCAACCGGATTCACACAATAATGCTGTGTTGGTCGCCAAATTTGGGTCGTCAATTTTTCGTCTCAAGTGGGCGCACATCGTTAACTCCATTGCTTCCACGCTTGCTGTAACGTATTCAGGTCCTAAAATCTGCAAATATCCAAGAGATGAAAACCATTTCTTCACTAGTTACTCACTCACGAGTAGTTCCCATAGGAAATGTTCAAATAATATGTTTGGGCGAAGAAAACATTTGGATCGATTTATTAGAAATTCATACTTATCTGAACATTTCCCACCAATGAATGGTGATACATCTGTACTTGCATTACATAACTTTCATGACTGGAGCTGCGCTGGTGCAGCATTAACGAATATGTTCCAGTGGTGCATTCTCTTATATATGCGAGCCTCGCATATATTAGAGAAAGCAATGGCCTAAAAGGCCAAGTTAATATTGTTAGGCCAATGCATTCAATTATATATGCCAGGCGCCCTATGGGAGAATCAAATTTATAAGAGAATGCACTGGCACAGGGTTCTCGCAAAAAATCAGGAATCTCCAGGCAAGAATGGGATATACGACAGTCTCTCGTTTGCTTATATTTTGTGAACATCCCTCCAGACAAATACTAGACCATTACAATGTATACTATTATATTTGAATGGGAGAATTTAGTAAATAAAGGGTTCAACCAGAAAACAAAGGTGACATGACAATGAGACCTAGACGCAGTTTATGCTTAAAATTCCTGATATTTAAAAATTTACGTTTATTTTCCCAAATCTGTCCTTTATATGACAATTTAAGAAGATCAATCATTTGGAAGGAATACTTTCGACACGAGTGTGACATGAATAATTATATTGTTTTGAGGTACACATAACTTTTTGTAAAACTGAAATTGTTCATGAGTGCATTTATTTTACATCCACCATACCATATAATCCTATTTTTCACATTCCGGTTGCCATTTTGGCAGTCATCTTTCTAAGGGAGTGCCATTTTTTTTCTAAAAGAGTAGTATAATGTAATAGCATCCAAATAGTATATAAATTTGTACACATTTGATTTTTCAACCAAACAGACCGAACTGACTCAGTTCATATTGGACGCCATGTTGGATAATAGGAAATGCTCAAGGGTCAGAACTACACAACCACTTATAAATTGATGGACACACTACCCCGAATCACAATCCATAAAGAAAAAACCTTAACAGAGAATGATTACTTCACCCCTGTTGCATACCGCATAACTGCAGCTCATATACACACACACACCATACCATATAACTGCAGCTCATATATACACCCACCATACCGTATAATTGCTGCTCATATATACACCAACCATACCGTATAACTGCAGCTCATATATACACCCGCCATACCGTATAACTGCAGCTAATATATACACCCGCCATTCCGTATAACTGCAGCCCATATATACATCCACCATAACATACACTAAATCCCTTCCATACCAATAAATCCCTTCCATGCCACTAAATCCCTTTCATACCACTAAATCCCTTCCATGCCACTAAATCCCTTCCATGCCACTAAATCCCTTCCATACCAATAAATCCCTGCATTGCCACTTAATCCCTTCCATACCACTAAATCCCTTCCATACCACTAAATCCCTTCCATACCACTAAATCCCTTCCATAATCCCTTCCATAATCCCTTCCATACCACTAAATCCCTTCCATGCCACTAAATCCCTTCCATGCCACTAAATCCCTTCCATACCACTAAATCCCTTCCATACCACTAAATCCCTTCCAGACCACTAAATCCCTTCCATAATCCCTTCCATAATCCCTTCCATGCCACTAAATCCCTTCCATACCACTAAATCCCTTCCATACCACTAAATCCCTTCCATGCCACTAAATCCCTTCCATACCACTAAATCTCTTCTGTGCCACTAAATCCCTTCCATGCCACTAAATCCCTTCCATACCAATAAATCCCTGCAATGCCACTTAATCCCTTCCATACCATTAATCCCTTCCATACCTCTAAATCCCATCCATACCACTAAATCCCTTCCATAATCGCTTCCATAATCCCTTCCATAATCCCTTCTATACCACTAAATCCCTTCCATGCCACTAAATCCCTTCTATGCCACTAAATCCCTTCCATACCACTAAATCCATTCCATACCACTAAATCCCTTCCATACCACCAAATCCCTTCCATAATCCCTTCCATAATCCCTCCATACCACTAAATCCCTTCCATACCACTAAATCCCTTCCATACCACTAAATCCCTTCCATGTCACTAAATCCCTTCCATACCACTAAATCCCTTCCATGCCACTAAATCCCTTCCATGCCACTAAATCCCTTCCATAGCACTAAATCCCTTCCATAATCCCTTCCATAATCCCTTCCATGCCACTAAATCCCTTCAATACCACTAAATCCCTTCCATACCACTAAATCCCTTCCATGCCACTAAATCCCTTCCATATCACTAAATCCCTAACATGCCACTAAATCCCTTCCATACCACTAAATCCCTTCCATACCACTAAATCCCTTCCATGCCACTAAATCCCTTCCATGCCACTAAATCCCTTCCATAACACTAAATCCCTTCCATAATCCCTTCCATAATCCCTTCCATGCCACTAAATCCCTTCAATACCACTAAATCCCTTCCATACCACTAAATCCCTTCCATGCCACTAAATCCCTTCCATATCACTAAATCCCTTCCATGCCACTAAATCCCTTCCATACCACTAAATCCCTTCCATACCACTAAATCCCTTCCATGCCACTAAATCCCTTCCATGCCACTAAATCCCTTCCATAGCACTAAATCCCTTCCATAATCCCTTCCATAATCCCTTCCATGCCACTAAATCCCTTCAATACCACTAAATCCCTTCCATAGCACTAAATCCCTTCCATAATCCCTTCCATAATCCCTTCCATGCCACTAAATCCCTTCAATACCACTAAATCCCTTCCATACCACTAAATCCCTTCCATACCACTAAATCCCTTCCATGCCACTAAATCCCTTCAATACTACTAAATCCCTTCAATACCACTAAATCCCTTCCATACCACTAAATCCCTTCCATACCACTAAATCCCTTCAATACCACTAAATCCCTTCAATACCACTAAATCCCTTCAATACCACTAAATCCCTTCCATGCCACTAAATCCCTTCCATGCCACTAAATCTCTTCCATAGCACTAAATCCCTTCCATAATCCCTTCCATACCACTAAATCCCTTCCATGCCACTAAATCCCTTCCATGCCACTAAATCCCTTCCATACCACTAAATCCCTTCCATACCACTAAATCCCTTCCATAATCCCTTCCATACCACTAAATCATCATCATCGTCGTCATCATCAACATTATTATCGTCATCATCGTAATCATCATCATCATCACCGTCGTCATCATCAACATCATCATTATCACCATTATCGTCATCATCGTCATAATCATCATCATCATCATCGTAATCATCATCATCGTAATCATCATCATCATCATCATCATCATCATCGTCATAATCATCGTCATCATCATCGTTAGTATGATTCTATTGTTGACAAATGGTCAATTTTAAGCGGATTGGTTTAAATGCGCGGACCTCTGAGAAACAACATATATGTATTTTGAGATTTTCGTTCTTTTTCTAAAGCATTTGTGTTTCGTTTTTGTTCAATTAAGATCTTCATCGACTTTGCCGAAGATGATCATCAAAATCAGATACTGTTTTCAGCAACATAACTCTTATTTTTGAATTAACCCTTTACCCAACAAACCGGCCATAACCGGCCAAATAAAGCTTCAACAGCCTAAAATATCTTCGGTCTGTCTCAATAAAACCATACAAATATGGATATCATTGGAACCGGCTCCTTGACCACATTGTGATAGTTACAGTTATGCCCTGTGCCAATGCATTCTCTTATATATGCGAGTCGACCATAGGTCGCCTCGCATATATAAGAGAATGCATTGGCCTAAAAAAAAAAAAAATTAACACTTTTTACCATTTTTTCTTACATTCTTTAACAATTTTATAATTTTTAATGTGTTAAGCCAATGCATTCTCTTATATATGCGAGGCGACCTATGGTCGACTCGCATATATAAGAGAATGCATTGGCACAGGGCCGTTCTGTTGGGTAAAGGGTTAAGAATCAACATATTTACAACTAATGATGATATTAATATATTTTTTTACAATCAACATTTGTTAATTCTGTCAACATATTTACATCGATATATGTCCAATTTGAGTAGCGCTACAGCAATGAACATATCCGTCCATTGCGTTGATGGTGTGAGAAGACAAAGTAAATGTCGAGTCTGACATGGATGATCTATTTTACATCCCTCGCAGTTGAGTTTTACTTCTTTTGAAATCTGATTTGGTATTTCATCAATGAAACATATCTCGAAAGTGTTCGGAACTTTGTCAAGGGTAGGAACACAGTATGGTATGCAATTGAGTCATCCAACTTGCAATCTCAATTATTCTTCCAAATGCAATCTGTTCATGTTTTTAATAACCTCCGACGCATTCATCCGATAGAAGACATGCGATTTGCTATTTGTCTGTACAAAAAAATTGTTGTCACATGTAGCGGAAACTACTGCACATAAATATCGCTATGTGTACGCAAAAACAAACTCATTCCAGTTGAATGTTTCAGCATGCCGGATTATGTAGTTTCATCACGTACGGAGGGAATATAATTCGTCAAGACGATTTTACCAATGGTCTAGTAATAAAAAACTCAAACGTCCCTTTTCAGGACCACCAAAATATGGCAAAGATGAATTTTACATTATATTGTACATCTTCGAACATATTCGAGAATTATCGCTGTTTTGTTAACCCTTTACCCAACAGAACGGCCCTGTGCCAATGCATTCTCTTATATATGCGAGTCGACCATAGGTCGCCTCGCATATATAAGAGAATGCATTGGCTTAACACATTAAAAATAAAAAAATTGTTAAAGAATGTAAGAAAAAATGGTAAAAAGTGTTAAAAAAAGATTTGTTTTAGGCCAATGCATTCTCTTATATATGCGAGGCGACCTATGGTCGACTCGCATATATAAGAGAATGCATTGGCACAGGGCATAACTGTAACTATCAGAATGTGGTCAAGGAGCCGGTTCCAATGATATCCATACTTGTATCGTTTTATTGAGACAGACCGAAGATATTTTAGGCTGTTGAAGCTTTATTTGGCCGGTTTTGGCCGGTTTGATGGGTAAAGGGTTAAAACATGCACCAGTAAAGTAATACGCTCGGCGTTTATCGGCTTCTAAGTTCAGTATATCCGACGAAGGGGAACGCCCTTCGCCTACCACACTGTCCTCAGAAGTTAAAACACTCCAACAGTTCACCAACTGTGTTACTTTTCTGTCAAATATGTTAACTGGTTTGGAACCCCTCGTCGACACTCTGGATCACCTGCGGACTCGATGCACTCTGCACCACCCCACCCCTCGACGGGCACTCTGGGAGAGGAGGTACTCATAAGTGAGTCAGCACTTGTCCTCCAATCCCATTGTCTTTATAAAAATGTATGTATCATTTCCTATATGTGTTATTGAAATCAGACAAATAAATATGTTTAAAAAAAAAAACTCTGGCCCACCCCTCGATGACAACCCGGGCACCCTCGTCGGCGGGCAATCTTGGGCACCGCTAGGCTCGTGGACAATTTGCCCTGGGCCAGAGTGTCCACAGGTTGGCGAGAGTGTCCCCCTTTACTACTCTTGATAACTTGACTTTTTATAAACGTCACTAAAAAGCCATGCATTGAGTATTTTCTCAAATTTGCGAAAATTTATTTAACAAACTTCTCCGTTTTCCATCTGATTATTTCTTGTTGATTTTAGTATATTGTTTGTAATGTGTTTAAATGTATGTACTT
Organism: Siphonodentalium dalli; assembly: GCA_032622095.1. Classification (NCBI taxonomy): domain Eukaryota; kingdom Metazoa; phylum Mollusca; class Scaphopoda; order Gadilida; family Siphonodentaliidae; genus Siphonodentalium; species Siphonodentalium dalli. The sequence goes on along the minus strand of CP136062.1, from coordinate 20,154,270 downwards.
ATTCATGCAAATGAAGATTCCGTTACAATCCGTCCCCTTTCGTTAACAATTCTTATCATTTTTTATCATTATTTCTTACATTCTTTAACATTTAAAAAAAAAAAATTCTAATATTTTAAACAATTATAAGAAATAAAATAAAATTTATTAGGCCAATGCATTCTCTTATATATGCGAGGCGACCTATGGTCGACTCGCATATATAAAAGAATGCATTGGCACAGGGTTGAGTGGGGGATCTGATATTACTTATTGAAAATTATATTGCAGTTTACGAAAAAAGTTCTTCTATGACTTAAAGGTCCATTTAGTTTTCGAATGCCCATATCACATTATACAGAATGCCCATATCACATTATACAGAACATATTTCATATTAATATATACCATTTGGAAGAGGAACCAAAAATATATATAATCCACAAAAATAAGGAACAGCTGATAGAGATTCTCAGATTCCAACCAAGACTTCACCCATTATTTACCCCAGAATACATCGTTATTCACAACAATAAGAGATAGAGTTATTCCCCTTTCATTGAGAATAAACCGGCAGTACAGACCAGATCGAAACAGAACAAACGTCGGTACGTTGACAAAAACAACAACTTCACAATCTATTCTACCGGATCAGTTGACAATAAAATGTTTTGGAGCTACCTCTTTCAAATGGTATATAATATGGAATGCGTTGTATATAATGTGATCTGGGGGTTCGATGGTATATAATATGGGATATGTTGTATATAATATGTAATATGTTGTATATAATGTGATCTGGGGTTCGATGGTATATAATATGGGATATGTTGTATATAATATGTAATATGTTGTATATAATGTGATCTGGGGGTTCGAATATTAAGTGGGCCTTTAAGGTGTTATAATTTTGCTACTTACTGCGTGAGCAACCTGGCAGTCATGTTCAAAACTAACGCCGGTTTCAAGCACCCTTGAACACATGTCTGGTGCTAATTGTGAAAACGGTATGTTACTGCAAAAGTTGATTTGGTCCTGACCTGTCGCTGGTACCTGGTGAAAAAGACGTAACACATAATGGGGAGGTTCAGACTTCAGATAGAACGATGCATACAGTTAGCCATTTAAGCAAACAAGACAGCACAATGCACCCCAAGACATTCAAGCCATTAGATAGCACGATACATCCATCAAGCCATTAGCTAGCACGATACACCCATCAAACCATTAGATAGCACGATACACCCATCAAGCCATGATATAGCACGATACATCCATCAAGCCATTATATAGCACGATACATCCATCAAGCCATTAGATAGCACAATACACCCATCAAGCCATTAGACAGCACGATGCATCCAGTTATCCAATTTGATAGCGAACACATTGATCAATTTCAAGCGTACATTAATGACTGTAAAATATTAGTAGCTAAATTACATTTTTTAAATATTGACAGCAAATTAGACCCAAATTACAACATATGTTGTCCAAAGTATTAGATGTCTAGACTGATAACAAAGACAAGTCCTACTTGTCCCAGTTTACAAATAACCGAAAATGATGTAAGAGGCATGTGTGGCAATTCAACTAGTCTCAAAATTTCGTTTGCCATTTTGGCAGCCATCTTGGTATTTGGACCATTTTTGTTCTTTCAAGCTTGGTGCAATATTATCAATGATAAAACAAATAGTTTCCATTTTCTGTCCGAAATGCCCATCCTGACTCTGTGTCCACTCTGCAATTGTTCATGGCTGCCATGATGATGATTTTATCTAATTTTCGTGGCATCAGTCTGTTGAATTATTGGATTTAAAAAAAAGCCATGGTCCACTAGATTTACAAATTGTACCATAACTGTATGGTCCATCGCGGCGAATATGGTGCAGATATATTCACATATATTCACTTTGCCCCAACTTAGATTGGTATCTATTTATAGTGTAATTATATGAAAATCCACATATTTAAAAATTGTTTACATTCTATTCATCAAATTCAGCTAATTTCTGTTCAACACTGTCTTGCATTGGCTAGAATCCAAAAAACGAATTTTTTTTAAAAGTATCATAGCAAATTTTTTTAATAATATTTTTAATTATAGGAATAAGACACGATGCGGGACATATTATGTTGTCGAAATTGTTGGACGTTAGCGTTTGTTCAAAGTTAGGTCGTTATTAGCCACAAATTTTAAATATGCGTTAATGACTTGAGAGGAACGTGCAAAATCATAAATTTTCCGGATTTCGAACGCCACGTTGGAGGCCATCTTGGTTTATGGTGGGCACTTTTTATGTCAAGCAGGAGTATGGTGCATTAGTTTAATAACAATAGAGAGATATTAAATTTTCTATGATAAATTGACTACTAGCTATTAACCAAATTGATTCGGAGCCTACGCTGATTAATTTGTGCATGGCGGCCATCTTGGTGACGTCATAAATCCAGGTGTCTAACAATTATTTTCCGATGCCTGAGATATCAGATATCAGCAGCATAGTCACTAAATTTCTTTATAAAATGCACACGTGGGTACATAAGAGCTTCTACTATAATCTGATTAGTCCAATGATACGGTACACCATGTACAATGTATTAATAACATTGCAATGATAAATAAAACATTATTCCTCAACACAGAATTCAGTGAAAAGACACCTTAATTCCAAACACAGTATTTACAAAATAAAAAACACATTATTTTTAAACAGAAAGCTATAATAATAAATATTCTGACAGGTCTATTGTAAATCTACCAAATCAATTAGATATTTGAATCAAAGTGTCCACTAAACCCATGATTTATGCAATAATTTCAAATGTTTTGCATTGAAATAAACTTAGAATGATGATCTGCGCGTGATCACAGATTCTTGCGGAATTGCTAGCACACGATTACATTGTCTCCAGCGAAATGTTTTACTTAAACACATAGTTTAAAAAACAATCAACATGTTTAAAAGATCAAAATGTGCGCTTTTGTGCGCAGGACCGTTAATATATTACATGCGTTCTAGTGCAGGGAAATCCATAAAATTGGCTGTCACGTGAGTCGTTTCTAATCACGTGGTCTCGTTGATTCAAGCTACAGTACACAAAAGAGAACATTTGGTACAAGTTGAAGTTGCCTGAGTTTAGTGTGTCAGTCATTTACAGACGCATAGCGGCTAGCATCACAAAAGTCACCATCTGGGGACCTCATTCTGCTCAGGCCTCATCTTCTCTGGAAAGTTTCTTTATTATAAAATTTCCATGGAATATTCTTCACATAGCTTATATTTCTTTTTTAGTTTAGTTTCTCTGTATCCCAAAATTGGCAGATGACACATTGAACAATGGGTGTACATCACAATATTTACCATTTGGAAACTTCAATCTGAGTCTCTGTCTCCCATAGCAGATGAGGCCATGCACAATGAGGTCCCCGTGGGTTAATTTCACCCTCTGTAGACCTCATTCTGCAAATGACAGGAACACTAAGCTCAGGCTTGTTTCATTGGGGGGGGGGGGGGGGGTTGGGAGTTTAACAGAAGGTATAACGCCTTAGAAACATGTTTTATATATTTCTGGCTAATTTTGCGATACTATATAGGACAATTTCCGATTCATGAATATGTACAGATTAGATTATTATCTAAGAATAATGCTATTAAATTGCAACCGTAATTAGTCTTTAATAAAAATGTAAGAAAAACTTACATGTTGTATGCGATGACAGTGGTCGGACGAGCGTAGCATTTGCAGAATGAGGTCCCCAGAGGGTGAATTTAGTGATACTAGCCCGCAAAGCGGGCTAGCATAACCAAATTCACCCTATGGGGACCTCATTCTGCTTAGGCCCTCAACTGCTATGGTAGATCTAAGATCAGACTGATGTTCCCCAGTTGAAGTTGGTGATGTTCACCCATTGGGCACCTCAATTATGAATTTTATCTTCTGCAAATTAGGGGATATAGAAACTTCCTAGAAGGGAAATGTAACTAAAATCAATGTTAATTTAATACTATAGATACTTCCCAGAAGATGAGGCCTAAGTAGAATGAGGTCTCCAGAGGGTGAATTTGGTTATGCTAGCCCGCTGTGCGGGATAGCATCACTAAATTCACCATCTGGGGACCTCATTCTGCAAATGACAGGCACGCTATTTGCAGGCTTGGGTCAGACCAGCGTAGCGAGGATGTAGAACTCTTCCTTGTAGTTTGTGGTGAGATCAGCGTAGCGAGTGGACAGAACGCTGCCTTGCAGTTTGCATGCACATTGCCCAGTAATATAAGCTGGTGATATTTACCCCCTTACCTGGACCGCTGAATGTTGCTGATACCAGGTGTAACTCGGTTTGTACACAAATGGTTCGTCTGTGTAGTCTGGTGTCTCGTGACACGTGTCCGCCGCTGTACCAGGATTCGACGTTTCTGTACACAGCTTGGGTCCAAAATGACTACACTCCGTTTCTATTGTACCAGATATTGAGGAGCATCCGCACATTTCTTTCTTGATGCTGGAGTAGCTGCTCCTGTCTATGTTCGGGTCGAACAAACTTTCTGCCGATGAAGTAACACTGGAAAAATAACGATCTCATGTTTTAAGCTTTTTTATTAAATGTGTTATCAGACCACAAGACACATGATTGTCACAGCAATATCATGTAGTGAGTATAGTGTTCAGACGAGTCCATTGCATGCGTTGAGTTGAAATTAGATTTCTGACAATACTATTAGCTGTGATGGGTCCGTTACGTTGTGTCCTTTATATTATTCACACAACGGAGTTATTCTATTTTCAGCGCAATGTAAGGTGTAACGCATACCTTATATTGTCTTGTTTTCAATCAATAAAAGATGGCGGCTGTCTTCGAAGCGAAGGAAAATCGACTTGTAGTTAGAGCTTCACGGTATCCACCTTCACAATACCGACTACGGTATTAATTTCAATACCGCGGCATGACTAAATACCGTCAAGAATAATGTCCAAACATTTCGCTAGTTAAGATCATTTGGAACATGCAGTATGAAATTCAATATTCACGTGTGAATGCAGTGTCACGCGGACACGCGAAAAGAGGACAACGCAATGCATGTCACTTGTGATCATAACAATGTTGTGGGTTCTACTGACGTCGCTTATATAAAAACAAAGAAGTATATACAATGAGGGGATTTAAGTCCAGATTATACTAAAAAGGTCCCCAAGCAATACATATTTATCCGTGGTGTCTCGATGGTGGATAAACATTAGCACGGAAACAAATGTGAGAGTATAGTTTACATTTCGTAATTGTATGGATGGCGACCATGGTCTAATTATTGCTTTGTGTACACTAATTTGAGCTGCATACGAGTCGACTATAAACACACATCCATCAGCGTACAACTGTGCACTGTGCAGCGGTATACCGACTATTCAAGAAATCCAATACCGACTACACGGTATTAAAAATAAAACCGCGGTGTGACTAAATAACGAAAAACCGTGAAGCCCTACTTGTAGTTATGTCAGTAAAGTGATAGTTGTTGGGATTTGACAATATTGTAAGTAGTAAGGGCGGCCATTCTGGCATACACCCTGTGCTCGATGCTAATCTGGCGCATGGACCAGAGTGGCCGTCGAGGAGGGGGTGGGCCAGAGTGACAACGAACCAAGGGGTGCACCAGAGTGACCACGAGTCTAGGATGCTCAAGAGTGACCGCGAGCCCAGGGATAGCCCAGAGTGATCACGAGCCCAGTGATAGCCCAGAGTGACCACGAGCCCAGAGATAGCCCAGAGTGGCCGCGAGCCCAGGGATAGCCCAGAGTGACCACGAGCCCAGTGTGGGTCAGATTCCCCACTGGCCAGAGTCGAGTAGATTCACATACCAGACAACCTATTTTGACCGAAAAGTAACACAGTTCGCGAACATTCCGAGTTCTAGGCTTCTAGGGAAAGTGTGGTAGGCGAAGGGCGTTCACCTTCGCTGGACACATTGGATCTAGAAGAAAAACAGTGAAATCGGGACGTTCGCGAAATGTGGTACTTTACCAGCGCATTTGTACAAAAGTGAAAGTCTTCGAATATATATTCGAAGACGATAGCGTTGCGAAATCTTATGTAATAATCCTCTTTATCAGATTTTGGATGGCCCTGAAAAGGGCCGTTTATATCTTTTAGTACATGACAACTGGATAAGGTGTCTTATATTTCATCATCATTCCAAAGCATCCATAATAAAACTATTCCTACGATCAGTGGTGGAATCATACCATCAGGGTCCGCGCTGGACCGAAATTAACTTTTTCCAAATAATTTTCCAAATTAACATATTTTTGGCCAAATTATTTTAGAAATAGCCAAATGCTATCCCCGATAGTATCATTTTCTGCAACCGTAAGTCTTATGTTTCGACACTCGCGGTTTGAACGACTTTTGATATCGATAGAAAAGCAGGTAGTTAATAATTAATTATACTCGCATCTCAATTGTGGTTTTATCATACAACAATAAGCCGATCACCGAACAATACCATGGTAGAAGGTTTCTCCATCAGAAGAGCACATCACACGAGGATTAGTAATCTCTCCAACCATTAGTACTAATGCTATGAGATTAACTGCATCTTAATAGATGTGTTAACTTTCCCTAAACCTTTAAAAACACCACTAATATAATTATGTTGTAGGTGTTTCCTGAAATTAATGGTATTGATTGACCATATATTTCAAATTGCTTGAGGAATTAAAAAGAGACTTGCCAAAACTTTTGTCAAATGAATTTTGTTTTTGCCAAATGTGAATTATTTTTGCCATTGGCAAATTTGGCAAGTGGCAGCGCGAACCCTGCATACCATTTGCCACGTTCACACCCTCCACTGGAAAGACATCGTATCTGAGTTGCTCTTTCTGTGCCCAGTACCAGATCGTCCTCTGTATTAGAGTTGCCGCTACATGCATCAGCAGTTTTGTTGTACCGAGAAAATTCAGAAATCCCATATTGCAATTCTTGTATTTGATGAAAGCGCCAGGGTTGGAAGCTCACAGCATAGAGACAACAGAAACAGATTAGGAAACTTCGCATCTGTGCCATGCACTGCACAGGAAAGAGACTGCCATACCACTGAATCCCTATGATTCGACACACGGATGACTCTCATATCAGAACCAAGAACAGGATCGGTGTATTCCATCGTTGACAAATGGTGAATTCTAGGGGTTTGGTTTATATGTGAAATGCATGGACCTCTGAAAAACCACTGCTATGTATTATGAGATTTTTTTCTTTTTCTAAATCATTTGTGTTTCTTTTTTGTTGAATTAAGATCTTCATCGACGTTGCCGAAGATGATCATAAAAAATAGACACTGTTTTCAGCAACATAACTTTTATTTATGAATTAATAATCAACATATTTACAACTAATGATGATACTAACATAATTTGTACAATAAACATCTGTTAATTCTTTGAACATATTTACAATCAATAATAGGTAATACAATGAACATTTCATCAATAATTAAGTTCACAATATACTTTACAAATTTGTAAAGTACATGTTTTGGTTAATGTTTCTGCTTCTTTTCGTAAAGGCTCATAGTTTCTTTGGAACCAATCGAGTACTTTTCTGTCATTTTTGCAATAGTCGCCATCAAAATTTATATCAACAAATACATTTATAGCGTATCCACTTTTCAAGAAATGTAGAGCAAATATGCAATAGATACCATACACGGCTGTACCAGCTTTGGATTTTTCGGTGAACTGTTTATCAGTATCTGGATACGACATTTCTAGTTGATTTTCTTTGCATTCACCCAAATAAGCAAAAAGAATTTCCATGTATGCTCGATAATGATAGGTATCTGCATTCACTGTAACAAATTTGTGATTTAGGTAAATGTCGATACTACTGAACATGCTATGGAAAAAGCTGTTAACAAGCGCAATTTCAGAAGCACCATCCAAGTTCGTTCCGCCTTCTTTTGTGATTTATATGCAAATAGGATTGTTTTACATCTGTCCACTTTTCAGAATGAGGTGGAATTAAAAATTCTGATGATGCGGAAATATTCAGAGAATTAATCGGATGATGTTCTATCCATTGTGATTCCAACACCGTTGTCATTGTTGGTGGAACATCAGACGCGTCTAACTCGGACTTACTGCATTCTCATGATCCATTATTCATCATCATGGTTAATAAACACTACCAAGAGATATTATAGGTTTCTTCACATGTGCTCTATTCGACTTTCTTCTAACTTGTTTGCTAGCAGAACGATTTTTTGTTCAAAGACTGTGGTGATATATTTATGCGTTTTAGTGTTGATATGTTTTTTATGGTTTCCTTTCCAAAAGATTTTAATGCTTCTTTACCTTGTTTTAAAAATACTTCTGATATCTTCGATTGCAGCAAGTCCATGGTTGAGTACTTGTTGTTTAGAAATCCAAACAAACGGTACTACAATTCTCATGGCAGATTTTAATAGTGAACCAATTCCATTTCCATATTGTCGGGACAAACCTCTATACATGGGGTTCATTATAATACAAATTACTTCGGGGTCGGAAACGCAACTTTACCATGGACTTTCCACAGACAAACTGAATTTGTTTGACAGTATCACCACTTATATATAAATTTATGGTATCAAAGTTAGACTTTGATACTGGTACATAATGTAAGTTTTGGAATTCATGCTTAATACGTTAACCGTCATGTATTTGTTTACTCTCGAAAGATGCCACTTGTAATTTCGGTGCCTCAGCATCACTAACACTTGTATAATCAGCAATATCAGAATAATAAACACATGCTTATGGTCAGCATTCAAATCAACTCCATTTGGAATTGTTTTCGAAGGAGTAGCAAATGTGACAGAACTTGATTTTGTTCTCTAATCAAGTTTATCCAAAAGAGCTCCTGTGCATCACTATTGGTTGAAATTTTAACTTGTTGTGATTTAAAAAAATCCGAATTTGAATTCCAGACCATTCTGCTTACTGTACTATCAATCACAACTTGAGTTGTTTCTCTCAAATATGATCCATCAGAATATGCTCCTGCTGGTATTTTCAATTCGATAACAATTTCTGGTTTTGAAATTACTACTACATCACTTATTTGTAGATTGTGCAGGTGTTATACAATTCTTGGAACAGAACTCTTCTTTTGTATTATGCAAGCATCTCCAATAATGTTGTATGTTTCTGAAGATACAATTAGTTCAACAATTGCGACTTCCAAAAGCTCTGTATCGATATGTATGGTTTTTGGTAATTTCACTGTGAAACAACATTGAGAGTTGTCAGGATAAATTGACATTGAACTATCACTCATGAGCGTTATGTAGAATGAATTCATTTTTTCTCAGTATTTTTCAATAACTTCAGTCCAGGTGATGATAGAATGTATCCCAGAGAGCTACTTAAAATAATAAGCCACAATTCTTTGTTTACACTACAGAGACTGATGTATGCAATAGATATAATTATTATAGTATAAATAATACTTATCTGTGTGAATTATGTGACTTGGTTCTCAGCATCGTTTTCACAACAAAACTGAAATTGTGAACCGGCTCCTTGACCACATTGTGATAGTTACAGTTATGCCCTGTGCCAATGCATTCTCTTATATATGCGAGTCGACCATAGGTCGCCTCGCATATATAAGAGAATGCATTGGCTTAACACATTAAAAATTATAAAATTGTTAAAGATTGTAAGAAAAAATGGTAAAAAGTGTTAAAACAAGATTGTTTTTAGGCCAATGCATTCTCTTATATATGCGAGGCGACCTATGGTCGACTCGCATATATAAGAGAATGCATTGGCACAGGGCATAACTGTAACTATCACAATGTGGCCAAGGAGCCGGTTCCAATGATATCCATATTTGTATGGTTCTATTGAGACAGACCGAAGATATGTTAGGCTGTTGAAGCTTTATTTGGCCGGTTTTGGCCGGTTCCTCGAAATTAATCGAATGTGAGTGAGTTTGAGATATGATGACTTCCTAGCCAATGAACTTTAACTTCTTTAATTGTTTTCGTCCTACTCTCCCCGTTCTTCTGTCAACAACTGATTCTATTTCCTACACCTTACTGTCTTTTATATGTGAGATCTCATGTTTGTAAAATGATCCACAATCTCGTCACCATCAAAATCAGAAACTTTGTATGTTATTAGATTAGTTTTTAATTTTGTTTTTAAACTTTCACGAGTCAAAGTGCTCTTTTGTTTTTGTTGTTACAAACCAATTCACCAAATTTTATTCTGTCTTCTATTGATATCTTTCATTGGTGTGAATCGTTGAGAATAAAAATGTTTCATTTTTATGCTCGATGCTGATGTTTTTTAATCCAAAGCCAACGGTTTCTGTTCCCAACAAAGTCTAATGGTACATTAAGTTCGCTTAATCCTTGTGAAAAAGTTTCCCAACCTGTTGGTTCAAAACTTTTTTTGCCGCACAATATCATTAACAAGGTCAACAATATTAGATCCTTTCAGCTATATGTTAATTGTCCATGTTCATCAAATTTCATTTTCTGTTGTTGGAAACTGTAAAAGTTGCTCAGTATTTTTTCTCATCTTTGTGGGAATACTTTCTAACACACGCTCGTGGTGATTAAACGGTTCTTCTTTGTTCAGGGTAGAAGAAGTTCCAATAGATATTTGAGAATATTTGTACCATGTTGTACCATATAATTGAACCTTTTCTGATTCCGACAAATTGTGATCAAACACTGAATTCAATTCTCTGTTGAATTTCGGATTAATCAATCCTGTTTCCATCATTTAATACTTGCGATCCAAATGTCGGTCGCTTCGTTGATTCTTTCTGGAAATCATGCACTTGAATTGGTATGTCAATCTTTTCATGTTTCAAATTGATTGTACGTTCGACCGATCTTTGTACCAGCTACTTTCTCAAGTCATGCGTTTCACTGGCCCGCCCTGGCTAGTGGGAAATCTGCCCCTAGGATCGTGATCACTCTGGCCCACATTAGGCTCGTGGTCAATTTGGGCCATCCCTGGGCCCGTGGTCTCTCTGTGGCATTTCTGGGCTCGTGGTCACTCTGGCCCAACCCCCTCGGCGGCCACTCTGGCCCACCCCTGGGCTCGATGCTACTCTGGGGCATGGGCCAGTGGCCGCCGAGGAGGGGCGATACTCCTCCTTGGTGGCCACTCTAGCCCACCCCTAGGCTCGATGCCAGTTCTGTGATCTGGTGGTGGGGATGTTTTATATTTTGACGTTAAAAGTTTATGAATATATAATAAACTTATTTATCTACTTGCCTCCATTCTGCTATGAAATCCTCTACCGTTAGCGCCAACGTTCCGTCTTTCATCTTGTATGGTTGGCGCTGAAATCCGTCACAGAGACCCGAAACTGAGTTGTCTTCATACTCGATATACGATGGCTCTATGGCCAGCCAGGAAATCCCAAGAGTGTCCTCTCTCATTTGTAAGATGATTGTTGTCCCGGTCGCAATGGCCACCTGTAATAATTATAGTCGGGGACGTGGTCACACTCTATGGTGTTTGATATATAGACAGAACTGCATTCCCGTTCGAACTGTCATTTTTTACTGCACGAGATCGATTTTGGCGGAAGGATAATATTGAACGAGAAGCCGCAGGCTTCGAGTTCAATATTATCCTTCCGCCAAAATCGATCGAGTGCAGGAAAAATTGACAGTTCGAACGGGAATGCAGTTCTGTATTTATTTCACGCCGGCGGAACTTAAAAAATGCTAATGATTTGAGAAAACTTAAATAATTATGAAAATGAAAACGAAATCACGGCAGAAGAGGAGTTAATCCGTTGGAACTTAATTTTTGCCGTGGAACCAGTCTACCAATGTCTCGGTATGCGTCCTTCAACTTGATGACGGATGCCGCCTCGAATGTAAATTGTTCGCAATTTCACAATATTTAATGTGTAAAATTAAGTATTTTGGGACCTGACAGGAGATGGTTATGTATCTTTTGGATTTAATGAGCAACGAAGTTCGATAATCTGTATTTCTTCATGGAGGAGTGACTCAAGTTGACAACTTATTCCGAGAATTCTAAAATGAAAAGTTTGTGATTTAGTCAATGTTTGACTTCGAAGTTCGAGCGTGGAAAATTCGAGTTCACACGGTGCAACACAGCTAAGAGAGAACGTTTACTGACAAAATGTCTATGATCAACTAAAATTAAATTCTTGAATCTATCGAACGGATCTAGATATGGGTTGGAGAATCTCCATCAAACTTGCCACATCATGGCCAATTCTGACTCGAAATTCTGGAAAACTAGTGATTTTCGAAAATACAAAGTCAAAATGTTTCAACTTTCACTTTCACTAAAGTTTCAGGTAAGTTTTTCTTTTCTTTAAATAAATCAGAAAAAAATACATGTAAATTCCTATTTCAAGAGTTAACAATCAAAATTCCAATCCATTTGTCATTTGAATGATTTGTCAATGAATTATTCAAATTTTTGAAATATAATTAATAAGTTTTTTCAGTTTATTTTTTTGAAATTTTTACTATTCACTAATTCAGGCATATGTTTCTAACTAGTGTCTAGTACCAGCTGAGTACTACCAGTAGTGGTGCAGAAGAAAATTTTAAATTCCACATATATCAATATTAGGACTGTTTGTCATTCGACATTACCAAATACCATACTGCGTACAACGATTTTGAATTAAAAAAAAAAAGGCTGATACTAGAACAATTTTAACCATTTTGTTCAATACAAAATTGGAATATATAAATTTATAATATGTGTAGGCCTACATGTATTTCTCTCTGATTTTAGCATATTCTGATTAGTTCGGCATTTTATTAATTTATAAATTCAAATGTTAAATTAGTGTCACTTCCAAAAAATATTTGGTCAGTTTTTCATACTATTAAAATAGTAGAGGGAAAGATTGCCTATTTGCTGTCCCTAGGGAAAGGCATAAAATTACATTTGAAATACAAGATCAAAACATTTTCTTCTTAAATAGAATATCAACATGTTATTGTACATGTATGTAATAACAATTAGTGAATTTTACAATAATTAGTCTGTGTCGCTGTCTGATTCAATACGTGCAATTCTCCTGTATTTGTTCTTGCTGTGCCTATTAGAACTTTCTGCATCTGAATCACCACTGTTGGCCCTGGGCATTTTAACGGTTATTTTAAATGTACCACCAGAAATGTTGGCATTACTGAAAACACCTTGCATCAATCTTTCTTCAACTGTGTTACTAGTAGCTACTTTGCTCAATGTTGTACTTGTACTGGTACCTGTGTTGGGGACTACTTCCTTCAAATGAGTAGTGGCCTCACTGTAATAAGTGTTTCTCATCCCGGTACTAGTACTTGGCAGTAAAGCCCTGCAATAACTTTCACTGATGGGTATTTCATTGGCTACGGGCATCACTGGTTTGAAATTATGAGAACCGGTAGTCGCTGCATTAGCTGAACACAATGCTCTGGGAACAATCACATTTGTATTACCGGTATTTGGATTGTTGCCTTGCAGAATAGCACACATCCCTTTCTGCTGATTTATGGAAGCTGTGGCATAGTTATTCAAGCTGTTCACATTTTTATGACCCGATAATTGGGAGATAATTTGGGGGTTCACACCAGCATGGAGTAATTGTGTGCACATCGTCTTCCTCAGCGAATGATTGGTTTTATTTCCAGGGATTCCTGCTTTTGTGCACATGTCTTTCACCATAGATTTCACTTTGTTTACACCAATAGGCTGAGCCTTGAACCATAAAATGTTCGGTCCCGTTGTCCAATGCATATTGCCAGAAATATAAAAAGGAGATCCAGAATCCATCATTTTTTGTGGTCGGTTTCTTGCATAGAGTTTGTACATTTCTATTGGGCATCTGTTTTTGTTGACTTCATTTGGAAATATTTTTGGACTGAATGGCCTCGTTGCTGAATTTCCATCTCTTGTTTTGCTAAGGCGTTCATTGAACTCAAGATATTCTGTCCCACTACTGTCCACTTTCAATTTAATATCTCCAAATTTTAATTGTGAATTTTCATGTGACCCGCGGAATCCTAGCAGTTTTGTATTGAAAAACCACAAAGTGTTCAATAGTGCTTCTGGTGTACTGCTCCCCAACTGCCCTGTCTCCCACAGTTTCTCTTCTTCCTCCTCTGTCAATGGCTCCGCTTTGTTCGGTTTGTTCCCAAAACCCCGTTCTTTCAACTCTTTTCGCTTCGATTTCAGTACATCTCTGCTCATTTGAAATTTATCAGACGTCAATATTTCCTCTCCATATTCTGCATCTTTCAAATGTCTCTGAATTCCTCTGTGCAAAGCTGTTAAGCTATCTGGCTCGAACTCTGATCCATTTTCTTTACGTGCCGTCAACAAGAAACCACCGATATATGTATCCAGTTCAGTCGGTGGAATCTGTTCTGGTTCCCTGCCCTCACCATTCACTTGCAACCATTTTGTTAGCTTTCTGATGCAGGACTCAGTTTTTTTAATTGTATTCGGGTTTCTTTTACTCGCCACATACTTCTTCAGATCAGATACATTGCACACCGGTGCGAACTCAGTATTACTTGACATACTTGTATTTGAAGTAATATTCTCATCATTTGTTTGTTGATTTTCTTTATTTTGAACTTCTTCAGTCTCAGAATTATTACTAGTACTGTCTGCTTGCAACTCTGGCACTGTATTACACGTACCTTGCACTTCAAGTTCTTCAATCTCATGCCGCTGACTTGCTATGTAGTTTCGTAAATCCCTTATGTTGTTTGTTGCTATTGATGGTTCACATACTTCATGCTGATCATTGGAGTCGTGTTGACTTTCACTTTGTGTCGCTGTCACCGGGACAGAGGCAGTCACAGTGGGCACCTCTTGGTCTGATTGAGAATTATCAACGAAATAAAAGTCATCAGCTAGGATGCTTTCAACGAACCGTTTGTCACTTTCAGTCAGCGATTCATTTCCAGATTCACAAATATAAAAATCTCCCAACGGGAAAGGTGAATTCATTTTAAATATTATTTTCTTCTATTTCTGAATTACGCCAATTTACGGAAAATACGAAGAAGTAAATAGTTGCAGACGATAACATCGTCATAAAACGCTTTTTAAATAAACAAAATTAACGTATATTGCACTGTAAGAGTGTTGATAGCATGGAATTTATTTTTTTATTTCTATTTCAGCTGTTAGTCATATTTTATAACGTTTATTTCTTAAGTATTTCAATTTTAATCGTAATTATTTTCTTCGAATCACCGAAGAATTTGACAGTTCAAAGGTCCGCCCACTCGGATTTTACAACTCCACTACGAGTGCGCTCTGATTGGTTGAATGCGTTTGCATTGGTCCAATCCGCTTTCGCGAGGGAGAACCAGCTTAAGAATTGCGCGAAAATGCACGTGTTAAATAGTTCGTTGTCAGTTTTGTATTGTTCTAGAAGAAGACAGATTTGTTTATTGAACGTTTCAAATATCCATATTTTTAGGCGTATTTCGGGTAAATAAAGCTACGGCGTGAAATAAATCTTTAATACCTCATAATACACTATATATGTACGTGATGTGTATGTATAGCTGTTTGAGTCTGGATCAAGTTGCGATGACAGGAATTGAATGATAGCATATTTATAGACTCACTAGTGTAGCTGATGGGGTCGTTGTCGTAATGTTTTGTACATAAATGCACATCGTGTGCATTTAAGTATACATAAACGCACACCAGTCTCAGTCGCCGCGAGATGGAAATGTTGCCGTAAATAATTGCCATCAATTCGAAACTATTTTTCATCAGAAGTTCTGATAAAGGATAAAATTTATCATTGGTCACAAATTGATCTTAGTATTAAACAAGGGCCGAAATAACTGCATGGTTGTTTAATCGATGAACAGAAGAACATGACCTTACAAATATGACCAACAAGTATGAATTTATGTAGAAAACACTACGACAATGACCCCTGTCGCGTGATATTACGCGAGACTGGTGTGCATTTATGTATACAGAAATGGACACGGTGTGCATTTATGTATAAAACGTTACGACAACTACCCCATTATCATTAGTTTATACGTACACTTTCAGCCTTCTGTGAAACCTTTATCAAATAAAATGACAATTATAGATGAAACACGTTAAAGTCTATCACGTTTTGACGTCAGTCTTAGAAACCAGTCACGGAGGCCGGTTAATTGACAAAGAAGCCACGATCTCTATTCAGGCCAGTCTTTGTTGCGTTTAGTTGACTAATGAATAAAGGATAAAGATATAAAAAGAATTATTCTACAGGCAATATTCCGGATGGTACGCTTATTGCATGTCTTGATGTTGTTAGTCTCTATACCAATGTTACAAGCGAAGACTGACTGAATTATTTGAAACAGTCACTGGAGCAAAGTGCAGTTAAACCAAATTTGCCTGACGAAGTAATTCTCCGCAGCACACAGTTCATTTTGACAAACAACAACTTTCAATACAAGGCTAAAAACCTTCCGCAAATTAAAGGTGCGACAATGGGAACTTCTACTGCTCCTCAGTTTACGAACTTGTTCATGAATCGTCTGGAGACAAAATTTCATTGATTGTCTGGGACATCATTTTGTGAAACCCCAACTCTTAAACATATAACATACTTTATCGTAAACATCTTCCTGCTATGGCCCCACGGTGCACACAGGGGGAATCTATCGAAGGCCACTTCGAGCAATCGGAGGCCGCTCCGAGCAGCCAACGAGGCACTCTGAGTTTTGAGTCACTTTTGGAGACAGGAATTTAGAACACCACACTGAACCAAAGATTCTGTACAAATGAAGAGGTGTGTATTATGTGTTTTATGTTTGCCCAGTAATGGGTAGGTGTGTATTATCTGTTTTATGTTTGCCCATTAATGGGTAGGTGTGTATTATGTGTTTTATGTTTGCCCATTAATGGGTAGGTGTGTATTATCTGTTTTATGTTTGCCCATTAATGGGTAGGTGTGTATTATCTGTTTTATGTTTGCCCATTAATGGGTAGGTGTGTATTATCTGTTTTATGTTTGCCCATTAATGGGTAGGTGTGTATTATCTGTTTTATGTTTGCCCATTAATGGGTAGGTGTGTATTATGTGTTTTATGTTTGCCCATTAATGGGTAGGTGTGTATTATCTGTTTTATGTTTGCCCATTAATGGGTAGGTGTGTATTATCTGTTTTATGTTTGCCCATTAATGGGTAGGTGTGTATTATCTGTTTTATGTTTGCCCATTAATGGGTAGGTGTGTATTATCTGTTTTATGTTTGCCCAGTAATGGAGAGGTGTGTATTATCTGTTTTATGTTTGCCCAGTAATGGGTAGGTGTGTATTATCTGTTTTATGTTTGCCCATTAATGGGTAGGTGTGTATTATCTGTTTTATGTTTGCCCATTAATGGGTAGGTGTGTATTATGTGTTTTATGTTTGCCCATTAATGGGTAGGTGTGTATTATCTGTTTTATGTTTGCCCATTAATGGGTAGGTGTGTATTATCTGTTTTATGTTTGCCCATTAATGGGTAGGTGTGTATTATCTGTTTTATGTTTGCCCATTAATGGGTAGGTGTGTATTATCTGTTTTATGTTTGCCCAGTAATGGAGAGGTGTGTATTATCTGTTTTATATTTGCCCAGTAATGGAGAGGTGTGTATTATCTGTTTTATATTTGCCCAGTAATGAAGAGGTGTGTATTATCTGTTTTATGTTTGCCCATTAATGGGTAGGTGTGTATTATCTGTTTTATGTTTGCCCATTAATGGGTAGGTGTGTATTATCTGTTTTATGTTTGCCCATTAATGGGTAGGTGTGTATTATCTGTTTTATGTTTGCCCAGTAATGGGTAGGTGTGTATTATCTGTTTTATATTTGCCCAGTAATGGAGAGGTGTGTATTATCTGTTTTATATTTGCCCAGTAATGGAGAGGTGTGTATTATCTGTTTTATATTTGCCCAGTAATGGAGAGGTGTGTATTATCTGTTTTATATTTGCCCAGTAATGGAGAGGTGTGTATTATCTGTTTTATATTTGCCCAGTAATGGAGAGGTGTGTATTATCTGTTTTATATTTGCCCAGTAATGGAGAGGTGTGTATTATCTGTTTTATATTTGCCCAGTAATGGAGAGGTGTGTATTATCTGTTTTATATTTGCCCAGTAATGGAGAGGTGTGTATTATCTGTTTTATGTTTGCCCATTAATGGGTAGGTGTGTATTATCTGTTTTATGTTTGCCCATTAATGGGTAGGTGTGTATTATCTGTTTTATGTTTGCCCAGTATAATATGGTTATTGTCCAGCGTGCAGTGAGTAGTGGAACGACAGAGAAAACGATATATAACGTTGTAGGTGTGTAAACAAATGGTCCCCATGTCGAAAATACCGGCACTGTTGACAAAACATCCATTATTTTGCACTGAAAAATACACTACTCGCTATTTACGATTGATTGCACTTGAATGCCAGATATTATCCCCAAGCCGCCCCAGAACTTTTCGCCCAAAATTCCCCAGAATAAGCATCCGAGGGAGAAAAATGCGACGGGTGGTGTAGCGATGATTTGCCAACGAGGCTGAACCGTGATAGTCAGCGAGGCTCCTTCGAGTGTCTGCTAGGAGTACGATTATCAACGTGGATTTTTACGTTTTGGTATTTAATACGGTACTACTTTAGTCTGAGTTTCTCTGACTCACAGATGCTTTACTTTTTGGTGATGGCAAGATGATATAATTCACATAAAATGACTTGGCTGTGTATTGATTGTTGCATAGACATATTGGTTATCCTGAATGAATGTTATATCACTCCAGCTGCCCTGTGCTGTCTCAAAATAGGCATGGACCCAGCAATAATGGACGTTTACTGATCTAAAGTTTGTTCCAGAGATTACAAAATGTGAATAATACTATGGGATAGCGATTTACCGAACAAAGATATACTGAACTAACAAGACATACCAATATGTACATATTACATAAATAGTTTAATAATTATGTCCTATTTTTTCAGAAAAAGAAAAAAGGGAAGAAACAAATTCGACCAAAGAAAGAGGATGATGCGGTCAATGTATAGGCAAGGTATTTCAGATACAGAGGAGCCAAGACGAAATTACCATGCTGCACCAAATTTAGAATTTAAAAATTTGATCCTAACTATTAATTTATTTACATATTGGGATATGACTTGATAGTTCAGTATATCTTTAAATTGGCAGCACAATCGTAATCTCATATAGTATTATTCACATATTTACAATGTGCGATCAACACGTGTTGAAACTGAAATGCATTTTGTTATTGCATGTAGTCACGGTGAATACTGCGATCTAAGGAAAATAATATATCGAGATATTGAAGATTATGACTATGAATTTTCGAAAATGAGTGACAGTGAACATTTTCAAAAGATTATGAGAAATGATGATGTAAAGATTAAAATACTGTATGCAACATGACCCGCTCATGTTCTTTCTCTGAAGGGGATCTGACAAAACTGATCAGAGATGTACATATATGGTAGCCCCATTTTAGGTCGAATAAAGTGTGTTGTAGGGTGTCCCCTGAGACAAACTAAATATTGTCCCGCTTTCACCCTCCGCGATCCAAAATGGCCGCCCCAGATGGGTTCAAATATGGCACCTATACAATTTCTCGGCCCCTTAACCGTTTGATCTGGTATAATTGGTGTTGTAGGGTGGCCCTCAAGATATACTGAATGTCGTGGGTGCCCTATGTAACCACACCCCTTGGACGGCGGCAAATTAGTATTTCGTGGCCACGAATTAGTTATTTCGTGGCCACGAATTAGTAAACAAATTCACATGTCCTAAACCAGCCGCCGTACTTTTCCTTCTCTGGTGATTTCATTTAAAATTAAAAATTTTAACTTTGGGTTTTATTAATTCAGATATTTTGGCGCGTACGTTCGAAATTATTTTCCAAATTTTGTAAAACTGCTCCGGGCCACTGCTCTCCGCCCTCAATTTATGGCAAATTAACGAGGAATTAGTATATGCACAACATTGGGTAACTGTTCCATTATTTGTTCCCCATATTTTCATATGCTTTGCAGATTCCGTCTTCTTTCTCTTGTCATCCATACATTTCGAACCAACTTCACTTTGTGATAAAATGTTATGTGACTAATTTGTTTCAGGCCATTTCTCTTCCATCTTATTCTAATTTGACATATCAAAAAGCTTTCCAGCCATCAGCCAGCATTTCATTATGCATTTTTACTGTCATCCCGGGATGCTAGGTGTGATTTTGGTGTAAACAATATTTATTGCCACGCCAGTCACCCAGATATATGATCGACCAAGATACAAATGGAAAACAGTGAATCACGAGCTCTATAAGGCCGCACTAGAAAATAGCTGTTCGAAAATTCTGACTCTGCCCCTGTCGAATAAATTAGAACTCACTATTGCGTACGAGCATATCGTTTCGGCCCTTCACAGTGCATCAATGTGTGCAGCGAACTGCAAACAGTTCAGTAAAACTCGAAAGCCGTATTGGAACGAGAATTTATCAGCCCTGCAGAAGAACGTAAAACAGTTAAGACGGAAATGGATTTCCGAGGGAAGACTCCATCACATTAGTTCCAAATCGTATATCGCTTACAAACAATCCAAATGCTATTTCCGCAGAGCCCAACGGACAACGGTGAATGAATATGACAAGAATCGTCTCATCCAAATAGAAAAGTCCGCCCATACAGATGTGAACTCATTCTGGAGGATTTTAGGTAATAAACCTGGCCAGCGCGATATTGTTTCTGCTATGGATTTCGGACATGGTCCCTGTAGCGACGCAAACTCCATTCTTAGTTCGTGGAGGGACTACTTGGAATCGCTCTACAATCCAGAGCCTCGTGAATTACCTTCGTTTGGAAATCACATATAGGGCGAACTCTCTTCACTACTTAGTCGCAACAACGTCGGGCAATGATTCAACTATTTTCTGTCAGCAAATAACTTCCTCAGAAATCCGTTCTGTAATGAAAAATCTCAAACAGAATAAGGCTGGTGGCGCAGACAACGTTGTAAACGAGCACATCACTAATTCGCCAGACTGTGTGGTCGCCTTTCTGTGTAATTTATTTAATGCAATAGTTGATATGGAATGGATTCCTGATGATATGAAAAGAGGCATAATTATTCCGCTCTATAAAGGTGAACCCAAACCTCGAGACAAACCCGATAGTTATCGTGCTATAACACTACTGCCGATAATATACAAAATATTTGAAAGTATACTGCTAGAAAGATTCCTGGATCATCCTATCTTTGCATAGTTCCCACACACTCTCCAACACGGATTCCAGAGAGGCGTCAGTTGTAACATGTCGTCTTTCGTACTTCAAGAAGCAATATGTTACGCTTCTGATTTCGGTTCAAAAGCATACGTATGTTTTCTCGACTCGCAAAAGGCTTTTGATAAAGTCTGGCTCTCGGCCCTAATATACAAGCTGAGCCAATTCGGAATGCGCGGGAAAGTTCTCAGGATTGTTCACAACATGCATCAATATTGCAGTAGTCGTGTTCTGTTCCAAGGTTGTTTGACTGAACCACTAAAGATATGCCAAGGAACGCGACAAGGGTCCGTTACCTCTCCTTTTTTCTATTTAGTGTACATAGATGAGCTCCTTGTCGCACTCGAACGGTCTGGATTTGGCATGCAGATTAACCACACACCATGTAGCTCACCGACAGCGGCTGATGACATCGCCCTAATCTCGCTGACAAAATGTGGTCTTGAGGAATTGATTTCTTTGTGTATTTCATACAGCAGACGTTGGAGATTTAAATTTTCTCCTACCAAAAGTGTCATCGTTGTCTTCAACGAATCCAGGTCAGAATATACCAAATCAAATAGATCCTGGTCCGTTAACGGAGTCACCATAAATGAGTCCACAGAATGCTGTCATCTAGGTGTGATGCAAACCAAGTATAGCAGTGCATCCAACCGCGCAGAACGTATGTCACAAAAGTTGAGGAAATCATACTTCTCGCTCGCTGGAAAAAGATGCCTCCAAGCGTGTACGCCGGTAACATATGCCAATCTTCTTCGCGCCATTGCGCTGCCTAAAGCCATTTATGGATCTGAGTTACTCTATTCGCCTTCAAAGTCTATTATAAATGAACTTGAGAAATCGCTACGTACATGTGTTAAACACGTACAAGGTTTGCCAACGAGAACACCGACGACTGTAGCTCTCGGCCTTATAGGAATGCGGCCACTTGAATGCGAGATGCACATCAGGAAGTTATGTTTTATGGGGAACTTGATACATCTGCCTACAAAACATGACACACCTCTGAAATTATTCCTCAACAATTGCTATCAACATACCATGTTCGGGATGCACTCATCAGGTTTTGTGTCAGATATTCTTTCAGTTCTTACAAAATATGACCTCCTAATGTACCTACACGACTTCCTTGACTATGGAGTTTTCCCTGCCAAGAGAAAATTAAATTTCATTGTAAGGACAGCCGTAAACTCATTATACTCAGAAGAGTGGGACTTATCTACCCGCGATGACGAGAGACTCTCTGTCTTCCGCTCCATCCACACTAGCCCTCTCCGATGCTGGAGCATCTGGTCCTTATTAAAACGCAATCCACGGAAATCGACAGAGCTGAAACATCTCGCGTCTCTGCTGAACAAGACGACATACGATAACAACCTGACTTGTATGGTGTGTGGTTCTCTGTACAATAGCGAACTTCATCACGCACTCTTCGGGTGTAGTAGTTCAGTATCTCATGCTCTATGGTATAGATATTGGATGATTATCATAGATATGTTTGGTACTGATTTGTTTATGTTCCTAGACTCTTTTCAAGATGCCGACCTACTCACAATAATCCTAGGCGGAGTATCGATTATCGTTCCAGGCGAGTTCCTTGGTGTGTGGGATGAAGTCATTCTCTTGACGGCAGCCTTTCTTCTCAAGTCTTCCAAACTTATGAACTTAGGTCTTCTTCAATGAAGATGATATCACATCTATATATACTATATAGGCATCATAGCTCACACACAAGTGGTCACCAGCCTCCTCCATGTGATTATGTGCAATCCTCCTGCGTGTCGCTTAAAGCATACGATGTGCATGTTTGTCTCCAGACTTTGTGTATTGTTTCGTGTATTTTATTTTCTTTCTTTGTTTCTTCTATCCGAAACATCCAATTGATTATTGTTGCGCCCACTCGGTTGTGAGATATATGGTAAACGTTATTGGCGGTACTTATGTATTATTGTATACACTATTATGCATTTATGTATTGGAACTATATTATGTAAATATTGTACAGCAATCAATCTCCACCATTGGAGGCAATAAAGATATATATAGCAACAGCACATAAGCAAAATAGCTCGTCTCCAATACAGTCTGTGACAAGTGCGTTAACCTGGGTAAAGATTTGTTGAAATATATAGAGGATCTCCAATGATTTATGTTGGGATAAAAGATTTTATGAAACGAGTTTGATAAATTTGATTCACAACGAGTCGTAGACGAGTTGTGAATCAAATTTATGAAACGTGGTTGGATCGCTATCAATTACAGGTGTCAATTACAGGTGCCAATTACAGGTGTCAATTACAGGTATCAATTACAGATGTCAACTACAGGTGTCAATTACAGGTGTCAATTACAGGTGTCCATCGAATGTTTCGAAAGATGGTAAAGATTTGTTGTAATATATAGATATCCTTGGGGCTGGGAACAAAAATAAAGCAATGAACTCACCCGAATGACGTTTCCCGTGATCTCCCATACGAGGTCACCATTCATGCAGCCCCGTCGTTCCACATATTTATTCCGCTTTGACGAGTCAGTTGGATCTCCAATCTCCCCACAAAAGTTGACCACAAACAATTCTCCAGAACTCGCTACAGCAACACCACATAAGCAAATGAGCTCGTCTCCAATACAGTCTGTGAACAGTGCGTTGACCTGGGTAAAGATTTTATGTAATATATAGAGGATATCCAATGAGTTATGTTGGGATATAAGATTTTATGAAACGAGTTTGATAAATTTGATTCACAACGAGTCGTAGACGAGTTGTGAATCAAATTTATGAAAAGAGTTTCATAAAATCTTATATCACAACCTAACGAGTAGAAGATCTTGTATATCACATGAAAAAAATAGAGCTTTATGCCTTTTTAACAAATCAAAATATTTAATAGAAACTGAAAAATGCATACGTGCACGGCGTTGGCCGACACGCTTCACAACCGTGTGCGACAGTATTGCGCACTCTGGCTTGCGACGAAACATATAGTCCCCCAATTTGCCTCTTTGTTTTAGTGCCTATTTTCGTTAGTGCAACGATGTTGGACAATAATTGAACTTTAATGAACAAAGTTAGTTTGTAATGTCTGGTATTGGGGTCAAGCGGGGCTTTTTTCGAAGTACTATTAATCCGCGCGGTAATTTTGTTGACGCGATGCCAAGTATTCCGAGAAGCACGCACCTATTCGTCACTAGTGAGATATAAGGACATATCTATTGGCTTTTTTAATGATATAATATGGCTTCATGTGATATATAGATATAATTGGGGCTGGGAACACACACACGGGATACAGGGATAAATCTGTCTCCGGCAACATGAACAAAGGTGTCAAATAAACCAATATAATGCAACAGGTAGTCCACCCATAACAGGTAGTCCACCCCATATGGACTGCATGATTCAACAAGTAACAACGCAACACTCTTATTGGAATATTTCGGCCACATGGGCTTTTTCAGCCAAAACAGGTTACAGGTACTGTAATCATTATTCATGTTGACTCAAAACAAGTCTGTTCAATAGTCATGCTTCGACGTGTGTCCAATCAGCTGTTCGCGTGTGTCTAACTAGCTGTTCAACGCGCGTCCAACCAGCAATTCTGTGTCAAATCAGTTGTTGTTACAACAACGTCGAAGCAAAGGTGTGACTATTGAACGGACTTTTTTGAGTCAACATTAACATTGATTAGTGTAAACATATTTTATTCCAATCAAAATAATAACATATTTAAACATTTGACAAACATTTTACAGCAAGACAGAATAATATAAATAATCGATTGATTGGAAAGGGGATTAAACAACAAGCCCAAGGGCTTTTATTAAGTTTGATCCCCTTTTGTTTCGCACCCGCTCTTTATTAAGTGTAGAGGGGGGGGTCGGACGGGAAGGAATGCAAATATCATAGTTATAGTAATGTTGATGTCGTGAGAAGCATGGAGAGAGATTGTGAAGGAGATAGAGAGGACGAGAGAGAGATATAAAGGGGATGAGATGCTGGGAGAGGGGGTAGTGGTGAAGAGTGTTCAATAATTGAGTTGAGTTGTTGCGTAATAATACTAATAATGATGCTCGTCTATACTATTCTTCGTGCGTCAGGCGCCATGGGAGGGGGTCAAGCGCAGTTATTAATATGTTCCATTGGTCAATAAGTAATTAGACATGTATAGTGGGGGTATCATGCGTTGCCGCATAACTCGACCATAATCCAAAGCAATTCGTTATCCGTACAGGTGATAGAATCATGGAAATCGTTTTGTTCTCATGATATATGTCTGAACTGCATTAAATATTTGTTTGTTTTCGCGAAGGCTAAGCTCCCTTGATCTCCGCAATAGAGAGTTTTCAGATAGGGCAACATTTGGTAGGGAGTCATATAGTTCTCTTCTGGGCTCTTGATAGAGAGTACATTCAAAGAGATAGTCGTAAGTTGTCTCAAGTTCCCCACATAAAAAGAAGGGGAAATATTTTACATGATTATATGTCAGGTCACCACTCAGGTGGCTACAGTTCAGTCTTAACCGGGTATGAAGGATATGAGTTTTACGGCATTTACTATGATAACAATGGGCTGGTGGACGCATATTGTCACTGTTGAGTTCCTTTTTGAATTCTTCGATTGTATTGCTGCCCTTCGATTGTACGGCTGTAGATTCCGGCAGTTTGTTCCATTCAGTAATTGCCGCTGGTAAGAACGAATCCATGTAATAGTCATAGTTAATATTCGAGGGTAGTCTTATATGTTCAAATCTGAAGTTATACCTGAAATTATTTGCCTGTATTGGTCGTACATGTTTCTTAACATTGATTACAGTATCTGTATAAATATAAGCGCCACATGTGAATTCAACTAATTTAACCTCTTCGCTGCTATGACATCCGTAACTATAACGGACGAAAAATATACGTTGTGTGCTATATATATTAGTAGAGCGGACAAACTCAAAAAGTTCACTAGAAGTAGGAGTTTAGTCCATCGGCACCACACACGGGCTTGTGATACATCTTTTTGAAGGTTATGACATTCCGCATCGGAAAGGACCTGGTGTGAAGTATACAAATGATGCAAAAGATGATTTTTAGCTGATTAAGTGCCAAAATTCAGCAAAAATCCCTGTTATTGTAAAATTCGGCAAAATGAGAAATATAAGTATAGAGACGCGAACATTTTCCGCTAAAATATTGTAGTCTATATACCTCTAGACATTTATTATGATAGTGGTACGATTTCTCTGATATAAAGAAGATTATTTTTAGATTTATTGTAAAAATAGACAAAACAGCGCAATTTTTCATTTTTTTTGCCTCACTTAATGGGCGATAGATCAATATTATTTTGACCAAGGATATCGTATATAGTCTAGAAAAGTGCGGATATATATACCGCATACGACAATATGCCGAATATGCCATCATATTTAACATGTGATGTGTTATGTAAAATTATTTAACCCTCACCCCAAAATTCAGCAAAAAGTCACTGTGTTAGGGAAATTCGGCACAAATATTCGGGATATGTTTGTGCTATGATATAGCAGGTTACACACTTATAAAGGGATTGACTATTTCGAGTAACAGGAACGGAACGAGGAACAGGAACGAGTTCCGAGTAACAGAATGACTATTTCGAGTAACAGGAACGAGGAACAGAGATATAAGCTCAGATTTCTCGCGTTTTGCTCTATGTAACGATACATATTATACATCATTCGAAAGGTTAGCATAGCCCCTTCATTAATAGTGCAACATTTAGACACTAATATTGCGAACAAAGCGTACACTTGCCCAGGAACGGCGAGCGTTGAATAAGAAATTAGCTAAAAACGAAAAAATCTGAGTATAGCGGGAATCAGGAACAGAGATATAAGCTCACATTTCTCGCGTTTTGCGCTATGTAACGATAAATATTATACATCATTCGAAAGGTTAGCATATCCCCTTCATTAATATTGCAACATTTAGACACTAATATTGCGAACAAAGCGTACATTTGGCCAGGAACGGCGAGCGTTGAATAAGAAATTAGCTAAAAACGGGGGGAAATCCGACTAACAGGAATCAGGAACAGAGATATAAGCTCATATTTCTCGCGTTTTACGCTATTTAAAAATACATATTATACATCATTCGAAAGGTTAGCATCTCCCCTTCATTAATATTGCAACAATTAGACACTAATATTGCGAACAAAGCGTACATTTGGCCAGGAACGGCGAGCGTTGAATAAGAAATTAGCTAAAAACGGGGGGAAATCCGACTAACAGGAATCAGGAACAGAGATATAAGCTCATATTTCTCGCGTTTTACGCTATTTAAAAATACATATTATACATCATTCGAAAGGTTAGCATCTTCCCTTCATTACTATTCCAACATTTAGACACTAATGTTGCGAACAAAGCGTACAATTGGCCAGGAACGGCGAGCGTTGATTAAGAAATTAGCTAAAAACGGGAAAAAATCCGACTAACAGGAATCAGGAACAGAGATATAAGCTCATATTACTCGCGTTTTACGCTATGTAAAAATGCATATTATACATCATTCGAAAGGTTAGCATCTCCCCTTCATTGATATTGCAACATTTAGATATTACTTTTGCGAACAAAGCGTACAATTGGCCAGGAACGGCGAGCGTTGAATCAGAAATTTGCACCCCGAAGAACGTAACTTATTCTTCGTAGAAAGTCACAGATTTCTCACGAATTACGCAACGTCACTGCCAAGTATTTACAGTAATGGAAAGAGTATCATTCACTATATTCATTTCTGTCGCATAAAATGCTTTTTGTGCAATATTAAAGTTCAGACAAAGTGTGAAAATGATTGACATCTTTTAGGCGAAATCTTAGATTCCCCGGACAAATATCTATATATAGGATATATGGCGCAGCCAATCAGAAAATTCAGTAGGCGGAGTTATCTCAAACCAGGAATAGGAACAGATTATGGTACGAATTGACGAATTTGAAGTAACAGGAACGAGGACGAGACCAACTCGAAAGAACATCTGGAACAGTATATGTCAAGACACAGGCTGAGCTCTCGGTTTCATGTTCAAACCATCCACCACAAGATAAAAGAAAGTGAACACAAAAAAGTCCAAAATTGCTCCTTTTTTCTTCTTATGTACGCAATAAAGGCAAAAATATGAGGGGTGAAGGAAAGGGCCTATTGTCCCTTTCGACCATCCCGGGGTTACCCCCCCCCCCCCTCCCAATCACACACTTCACAATTATTTAAAGAACAGGAACAACTTATGGTGAAGCAGCTACTATTTGGAGTAACAGGAATGAGGAACAAAGCTCAAATGTCTCACGCTTTAAGATATGAAACAATACATATTATACATCATTCGAAAGCATAGCCACCTTCCTTCTTTAATATTACAACATTTAAACACTACTATTGAGAACTATGCGTATAACTGGCCACGAACGTCGAGCTGTGAATAGGAAATTAGCAAAACGTAAACTTTTTCCGAGTAACAGAGATATAAACTTAATGTTCTCGTGTTTTACGCAATCAAAAAATACTCTTTATACACCAGTCGAAAACATGGCCTCTCCACTTCATGAATATTGCAACAGTGAAACGATACTTATGAGAACTATGCGAATAATTGGGCTAGCAACGTCGAGCGGTGAATAATAAATTATCCACACAAAAAAACGAAAACAATTTCGAGTAACAGGAATGAGGAACATATATATAAGCTCATATTTCTCTCGTTTTACGCAATCAAAAAATAGTTATTATACATCATTCGAAAGCACAGCCACTCCCCTTCAGGATCAGGAATATTGCAACATTTAAACGATACTTCTGAGAACTAAGTGTACAATTGGTCAGAAACGTCGGGCGGTGAGTAGGAAATTAGCAAACGGAACGAGGAACAGGAACAGCTTCCGAGTAACCGAATGTCTATTTCGAGTAACAGGAACGAGGAACAGATATGTAAGCTCATATTTCTCGCGTTTTACACTATGAAACAATCCATATTATATATCAATCGAAAGGATAGCCCCTCCATTTCATGATTAATGCAATCCGTAAACACTACTTTTGATAATAATGCGTATAATTGACCAGGAACGTCCAGTGGTGAATAAGAAATTAGCTAAAAACGAAAACATCCGAGTTCCGGGAATGAGGAACAGAGATAAAAGCTCATATTTCTCGCGTGTTACGCTATGTAAAAATATATATTATACATCATTCGAAAGGTTAGCATCTTCCCTTCATTAATTTTGCAATATTTAGACACTACTTTCGCAAACAAAGCGTACAATTGGCCAGGAACGGCGAGCGTTGAATAAGAAATTAGCTAAAAACTGGAAAAAATCCGACTAACAGGAATCAGGAACAGATATATAAGCGCATATTACTGCTGAAGAGGTCACTCTCACCAAAAAAAGTGCTGAAGGGTACACAGGATTTTCAAAATGTGCTGAAGGGTACACAGGGTTTGAAATGTCATTCTAAAGGAAATTCAGTCTTCGTATCTGCCATGATTTCTGCTAGAGAATAAAAAATTATTGTTTACGTTCCAATGAATATCAAAATGTACTGAAAACAAACTGCTAATGGGCGCCAGACTTTCATAAACACAATTTAAGTAATGGTGTTCGTGCCGATCACAAACCCTGTGTACCCTTCAGCACATTGTCAAACCCTGTGTACCTTTCAGCACTTTTTTGTCGAGAGTGACCCCTTCAGCCATATTACTCGCGTTTTACGCTATGTCAAAATACATATTATACATCATTCGAAAGGTTAGCATCTTTTCTTCATTAATATTGCAACATTTAGACACTATTTTTGCGAACAAAGCGTACAATTGGCCAGGAACGGCGAGCGTTGAATAAGAAATTAGCTAAAAACTGGAGAGAAAAAAATCCGACTAACAGGAATCAGGAACAGAGATATAAGCGCATATTACTCGCGTTTTACGCTATGTAAAAATACATATTATACATCATTCGAAAGGTTAGCATCTCCCCTTCATTAATATTGCAACATTTAGACACTATTTTTGTGAACAAAGCGTACAATTGGCCAGGAACGGCGAGGGCCTACGTTATAACCTACCCAGTATAACAAAAGCCGTCCGTGCCTTTAAAACTCTTGATAAATGTCCTTATCTTGAACCTTTTTGTGCAAGATGACTTACATGTATTGTCTTGTTAACGTGATGTGAAACACCCCGGTAGGGTGATAAAATAGAAATGGAGAGTAATCTTGTACAAAGTAGTAATGTTTAGAAATATTAAATCCAAATAGACAGCACACATGGTCGTTGTTATACCGGTATATTAATTAAATGCAGTGGCTCCTGATGGCGAAATAATTTTTGTTAGATTATCGTCAATAGATGCATCCCGAATCGAGTAGTAAATGTTTACAATTGAGCGTTGTCCAGACGATGTTTTCTATGGAGTGGTATGGTCGATTTTCTTCAGATTTTCTGCGATGTTAGTAGAATCTTACATCTCTCCAGTTGGCATAGCGCCCGCATATCATCTTATCTACTAGGGCATTCTGATCCGCACATAATCTGACCATTCTGTGTGCTAATGGTTCTATCTGCCAACACACTTTTACATATCACGCCGTGAATCCGTTTTGTTCGGGCGTGAAACCTCACATGTACATAAAGTCTGACCATGGGCACAATATATAACTTCCGCGCATATAACAAATGGGTTTTAGTACGAAATTCCGGTGCTCAAAATTTCAATGTCGATTTTCCTGTTACTTCAAATTCGTCAATTCGTACCATAATCTGTTCCTTTACCTGGTTTGAGATAACTCCGCCTACTGAATTTTCTGATTGGCTGCGCCATATATCCTATATATATAGATATTTGTCCGGGGAATCTAAGATTTCGCCTAAAAGATATCAATCATTTTCACACTTTGTCTGAACTTTATTGCACAAAAAGCATTTTATGCGACAGAAATGAATATAGTGAATGATACTCTTTCTATTTCTGTAAATACTTGGCAGTGACGTTGCGTAATTCGTGAGAAATCTGCGACTTTCTACGAAGAATAAGTAACGTTCCCCTGGGTGCTAATTTCTGATTTAACGCTCGCCGTTCCTGGCCAAATGTACGCTTTTTTCGCAAAAGTAATATCTAAATGTTGCAAAATTAATGAAGGGGAGATGCTAACCTTTCGAATGATGTATAATATGTATTTTTACATAGCGTAAAACGCGAGTAATATGCGCTTATATCTCTGTTCCTGATTCCTGTTAGTCGGATTTTTTCCAGTTTTTAGCTAATTTCTTAATCAACGCTCGCCGTTCCTGGCCAATTGTACGCTTTGTTCGCAACATTGGTGTCTAAATGTTGCAATATTAATGAATGGGAGATGCTAACCTTTCGAATGATGTATAATATGTATTTTTACATAGCGTACAACGCGAGAAATATGAGCTTATATCTCTGTTCCTGATTCCTGTTAGTCGGATTTTTTCCAGTTTTTAGCTAATTTCTTATTCAACGCTCGCCGTTCCTGGCCAAATGTACGCTTTGTTCCCAATATTAGTGTCTACATGTTGCAATATTAATGAAGGGAATATGCTAATCTTTCGAATGATGTATAATTTGTATTTTTACATAGCGTAAAACGCGAGTAATATGCACTTATACCTCTGTTCCTGATTCCTGTTAGTCGGATTTTCCCCCATTTCTAGCTAATTTCTTATTCAACGCTCGCCGTTCCTGGCCAAATGTACGCTTTGTTCGCAATATTAGTGTCTAAATGTTGCAATATTAATGAAGGGGATATGCTAACCTTTCGAATAATGTATAATATGTATTGTTACATATCGCAAAACGCGAGAAATGTGAGCTTATATCTCTGTTCCTGAGTCCCGGTACTCGGATTTTTTCGTTTTTAGCTAATTTCTTATTCAACGCTAGCCGTTCCTGGCCAATTGTACGCTTTGTTCGCGAAATTAGTGTCTAAATGTTGCACTATTAATGAAGGGGCTATGCTAACCTTTCGAATGATGTATAATATGTATCGTTACACAGAGCAAAACGCGAGAAATGTGAGCTTATATCTCTGTTCCTCGTTCCTGTTACTCGAAATAGTCATTCTGTTACTCGGAACTCGTTCCTGTTCCTCGTTCCGTTCCTGTTACTCGAAATAGTCAATCCCCTTATAAATACAAAGTAATGAAATGCCATGATTGCGGTGATAGATGTAAAAATTTCTTAAATTTACTGGAAAATAGACAAAAAATCATTCATTTTCAGTTGTTTCGCCCCTCTTAATAGGCGATTATTCAGTATTGCATTGAATGGACATCCCGTATATAATATAGAAACTTGTGGAAATATATACTGCATATGATTTTAGGATAAAGATATCATTCTTTGCCATATATGATATGTGGTGGTAGATTGTGTCACCGCCACCCCCAAAATTCAGAAGAAACAAAATCAGTTTTAGAAATTTCGGTATGGCAGAATACAAAAGCACAACTCCGATTATTTTGTGCTATTATATTGAAGTCTACCCACTTCGAGATATACATTCTGATAACGTCATGGTATCATTTACAAATGGCAAATTTCGGAGTTTTCTGATGAAAGTAGACCGAAAATTGTGAAATATAAACTTGTTTGCCCCTCTACATGGGTGATAATTCAATTCCATGTTGAACAATAATCCAGGACAAACTCCCAAGCGTTGACGAGACACATAATGCATATGAATGTTTTCGGATTGTATCATCTTCTGTCGCATTTGTTTGGTTACGTTGTTGCACCATGCATCGCCCCAACAATACAATACATTGCAAGATGAGACAAACACGGAATATTCCTATACACATTTATGTATTATACACATACCTTATCAAGCTGGGGCGTTTGATAGTTACTTGAGTTGAAGAAATTACATCATTGTATTGCTTACTTCGCATAATATAGCTTCACAGTTGTATAAGATTATACGTATTGGGAGGTTTAGTTATTGTTAATAACCAGGTTCAGCCGCAGTACATTACCAACGAAATCATACGACTCACATAACCATTCCACTTACACGTACACCATCATTCAACCGTTTAGACGTTTTGTGTCAAATGTGCAGCATTGCGAAATGTGTATCAGTGGGGTGTCCAATTTTTATATCAATCGACGAACCTGTGCTTAGTGAACCTTTGTTAAATTCTTCAGCAGCGGTGACCATGCCGTTACCTTTCCCAAATGGGTTGTTGGTACGAACTACTATTATAGTAGTAATATACATATAAGAATTACAAGTATAGCTTATGGTAGGCGTATGTGTTTCGTACGGTCTAAACTCATTTTTACAGAATTGACGACTGCGAGTCCATTTGGGAAAAAATAGTGCCGTTCATTGCATTCAATCTTCTTGCCACACGCAGCATTGTGCTATAGTTATGTTTGTATTTAGTTCTGTTGTTTACATAATAAATATTGTTAGTTGTACACTAGATGAATGCGTGCAAAACTCGCGTGCCCATATACTTGAGTTTCTCGAAACTATTGAAAATCGACAACTGATAGAAAGAACACATATTCTAGTACCTGTAGCACCATATGCGTAATTCGTGCGTGCAATAGGTTATTATGCGTAAGCTGTCAAGTGCCAACACAGCAAATAATAATTTACGGTAGGCATGCATTGTAATGCATTGCTCTAAATACCACCCGAACCGAAATTGTTCTAGAAAATCCGATGAAAAACGGAAACAATTTGTGACACCAGATAGCTATAATGGCACAAGATCATGGTTAGATCACCAAGCACACTTTGAAATTTGTTCCAATATAAATGGATTGGAAATTGATGAGATGATTGGCGCAATGAACACTCGGTGACCTACTCCTAGGACAAGAAGAAGACTACAAAGTTATTGTTGGTGCGATAGAAGGCCGATTTGCTGCCAAAAGCCTGACTGACCAGATCGTACAATTGCGTGCACGACGACAAAGGGCAGGGGGAAAGTTACCGACGTCTGACCAATATGTTATATCATACTGCAACACATGAATTGAGAGACACCTTGGCAAAGGACCAATTCATTGGTGGTTTTGTATGGTCCAGACATGCGCTCAGGGCCAAACAAGCAAGACCGGGCTCTCTTGGTGAGAGCATAAGACATGCAGTTCAATTAGAGGCTTTTGCCAAGTCTGACAAACATAGGGCTAAATACTATGCTAGGGCAGTAAATGAAGCAGACTCAGCACAAAGCAAACATATAGAGTTTGAAGAACACAAAAAGATAAGAGATGAACTGAAGCCCCAAACTGGTTCTAATGGGAAAACTAAAAATAGCTCACAACCGTCCGAGATATCACAGTCCATCTCTGAGACGAAGGAGATAAAACAAATATTGACTGGTGTGAAAATGTGTAAAGGGGAGATTAACAAAGAATGACAAACTTGGAGAACCAAAACAAGGCGAAAAAGAGTAACACAAATGAGTCCTGGATGGACTGTCGTGGCGATAGACAGTGGAGACATAATTATAATGATAATCCTGATTATAACACAAACGAATACAAATAACGCACCAGATGCAGAACTTCTCACAATCCACGCGACATGTGTCATAATGCCTATCGTGGTAGGGGAGACGAGCAAAACACAAGTGGACATCGTAACTCCAACGAGTTTGTTAGATACATGTACAGCTCTTCTGAAGAGGGGGGGGGGGCTATATTTAGATTGCAATCTCTATGGGCAGCCAGTGAGGTTTCTGATTGGTACTGGAACAAAAGTTTCCATACTCTCAAAGAAACTGTATGACTACTTATCGGAAGATAAACACCATATGTTACATCAATGATGTAGCACACGAGCTGCTGATCATTGCGTCCAACGAAATGAATAAGGCTTACCGAGCTGTATCATCTAACTCATCGGAAACTCTGCCAGAGATAGTATCTTCTCGTCACTTGTCAGAACACATCAACACAAATTCCACAGAAGGAATTGGAAATTTTGACACTGTGGATCATAAGCCCACTTATACCACGATAAGCACCACGGATCAGGCACCAGCTATCGTAGAGAACACATATATTGGCAGAATATGCCATATGTGACTCCTGGAAGGTCTGAACATTCACAAATGCTCAGAAAGCTTAACGAACCTATTATGGGTCTCTAATACAGCAGTAGTTTCTGCTACCATAAACAATGGGGATGAGTTTCAAAGAGCTGAACCAAAACCACCCTACCCTGTAGTGAAACCAAATGCACAGGAGAAATATATTCTTCGTGACACATTGGAAGACATACATGGTCAGAGAAATTCGACATGTAATGATCAAGGCCTTGGAGATATTACGGCATCTGTTCCTCATCATATTCCAAGAAATATGGCCCAACCCAGAAACGGCGCCATGGTACCCCAAGGGGGATTCAAGGACGATAGATATAATTAAAAAACATCGCGAGGTTGATGACAAGGCTCGATTTGATGGCTGTGACCAAGAAGATCGCGACGCATTAAAACCCCAAATACTGTGGGAAGGTCCCCATAGGGCAAAGTCGTGGATGATGACTCCCAGATATGAGAGCCACAGAAATACAGTGTGTATACTGTTTGTACAGTACTGTTGATGTAAAACAAATATTATATTGTATGATTAAAGGGAAGTGGCAGCCACGGGGGGACATCAAGTCCCGGGTGGCTGCAGGTTCATTCCAAACACGACCCCTTGGCTCAACTTGCAGGGTTGAGACATGAATAGATGTGGTGAGATCGCGAGCTCACATTAATGGCTGTGCCTTCTCGTGGGTAGTTCATGCCCATTGGTCGCTAAAAACCCTCTATGTGTATCGAAGAAGAGTAGGCTATGCGACCTCATTGGGGAACATTTCTGCAGGGTGCAGACGACCTACGGGTTGCAAAGGAAGTCGTACCAACAACCCATTTGGGAAAAGTAACGGCGTGGTCACCGCTGATGAAGAATTTAACAAAAGTTAACTAAGCACATGTTCGTCGATTGATATAAAGATTGGACACCCCTCTGATACACATTGCGCAATGCTGCACATTTGACACAAAACGTCTAAACGGTTGTTTGATGGTGTACATGTAAGCAGAATGGTCATGTGAGTCAGATGATTTCGTTGGTAATGGCAACACACGTTACAAGTTACATGTACTGTGGCTGAACCTGGTTATTAACAATAACTAAACCTCCCAATACGTATAATCTTATACAAATGTGAAGCTATATTATGCGAAGTAAACATATACAATGATGTAAT
This sequence comes from Siphonodentalium dalli, assembly GCA_032622095.1. Classification (NCBI taxonomy): domain Eukaryota; kingdom Metazoa; phylum Mollusca; class Scaphopoda; order Gadilida; family Siphonodentaliidae; genus Siphonodentalium; species Siphonodentalium dalli. The sequence goes on along the minus strand of CP136062.1, from coordinate 20,117,710 downwards.
TTCTTCAACTCAAGTAACTATATATCAAACGCCTCAGCTTGATAAGGTATGTGTATAATGCATAAATGTGTATAGGAATATTCCTTGCTTGTCTCATCTTGCAATGTATTGTATTGTTGGGGCGATGGGTGCAATATAACGTAACCAAACAAATGCGACAGAAGATGATACAATCCGAAAACATTCATATGCGTTATGAGTCTCGTCAACTCTTGAAGTTTGTCCTGGATTATTGTTCAAAATGGAATTGAATTATCACCCATGTAGAGGGGTAAAACAAGTTTATATTTCACGATGTATATCTCGAAGTGGGTAGACTTCAATATAATAGCACAAAAAATCGAAGTTGTGCTTTTGTATTCTGTCATACCGAAATTTCTAAAACTGATTTTGTTTCTTCTGAATTTTGGGTGGGGGTAACACAATCTATCACCACATAGCATCTATGGCAAAGAATGCCATCATTATCTTGGTGTAAACATTATTTATTTAGTATCCCAGATTTATACAACAATTTACAAAATGATGTTAATATATATATATATGTAAGTATGATAAGTCTGAGAGAGAAGAGGATTTGACATCAAGCGCCAGGCGCTTATATGGAGCCATCTCCTCAGAAAAGGACAGTATTGCGTAATGAAAAGATAGTATTAGAGATCGAGAGGTAGGAGACAAAGGATATGTAGTGGAAAATAGAGACATGGATGAAGTAAAGGTCGAATTTATTTAAAGGACATCATTATCTTACAGTCATATTCAGTATATATTTCCACAAGTTTCTATAGTATATACTATATGTCCATTCAATGCAATACTGAATAATCGCATATTAAGAGGGGCGAAACAACTGAAAATGAATGATTTTTTGTCTATTTTCCACGTAAATTTAAGAATTTTTTACATCTATCACCGCAATCATGGCATTTATCGATTATCGAGCGCCACGACGGTATGATGTAAAAGAGCACGGAACAGTGTTAACCAAGGTTCACAGAGTTGGATCTCCCTGATATTGAGTGTTTTGCTTATCTAGCACTCTTTACGTACTGTATGGTAAAATCGATTTTGTTTACTAACACTGCGCACGGTCATGACAATAACATGCTATTTATGCGATATTTATGATTAGTTTGAGAACAAAATCTCTCTATATTTTAATATTTTTACTGTTTATGGTGGTTTTAACGGATGTGATTATTTTAACAGCAATTCTCACCGTGAAGGCCATCCGTATCTTTGAGGGTCAGACCCATGGTTTGCCAATATGTCCTGGTATTTCAAAATGAATTTTCTCAAAATCTGTCAGGAATGTCTTTGTGAAATTTGGTACAAGCGATTATAAATTGTCACACAATATTTAAAAACATCTGTAAAATGCAGTTCATATACCCATGATATAATATATGAAGACTTAATTGTTCTTGATTCGTGAAATGTAATTTGATCAATGAAAATGTATGTAAGAGGTTTTTTTATAATAATAATAATAATAATAATAATGACCAGTTTTATATAGCGATTAACCAGTTACTTGCTCTAACACGATTGGTACAATATTAACCCAGTCATTTATACAAGCCAAGCAATGAACCGCTCAAAGCGGCCAAGCCACTGTTTTGTGGAGACTCAATGACCGGCGACGCGCTGCGAACACATATGCATGTGTTTACAGCGAATACAAGTCCGATACGCAAACCACTGGACAACGACTAAGCAAAACAACATTTATATTTTGGCCTGACGTGTTAGTTATAACAGTTGCTGCCCTGAACCTACCTGCAATGAGCCTTCTTTATTTATATACATTATCCTCTCTCCATAGGTCTTGATTTGGAATATGCCTCTGCAATGAGATAAGAGGACAAATTTTGGTCTATTTGTTTTTTGGGGGGGGGGGGGCACATATTTCTCCCGATACAATTAGCTAGGCCGACGGTACATCGAGCAACGGTTGGGTTTGAGTTAAACATGTGATGTTCAACTTAAAGTGCCTCCAGGCGTTTCGCGGTGATGGGTACAACTGAAAAACATACAATGTTTGTTCAACTATTATTATCAAATGATGGAACAAAATAGAACGAATTTCTTACTATTTTCTTTATCAATAATCCTCCAGTGACTGGATTCTACATCATGTAATATATAGAGTTATTTCCCTTCCTACATCATATAATATATACAGTTATTCCACTTCCTACATCATGTAATATTATACAGTTATCGCCCGCGATTGAGTGAGACACGGGGATTTGTCGCCCGCTCGAGACCTGGAATGTCACCGAGGGCCGCCAGGCCCGAGGGTGACATTCCAGGTCGAGAGCGGCGACAAATCCCCGTGTCTCACGAAAACAAGGATGATAACTGTTTTGTTATCGGACAAAGGAGTAGACACGAACCTGCTTAATAGCAGGCATAAATGCGCGCATATATTCTTTAATCCAGTTCGAAAAGTTAATTTTATGTTGGAATCATCGCTATTTAGAAAATAAAACATTCACAATCTGGATCAATTAACAGACCCGTCATTCGCGCAGCTATTCTCCGGTCAGTTTGCTGGTTGCATGGTGGAAATCGGTTCACGGAAAGAGGAGCAAAGCAATTTCTAAGTTGAGTAGCCATGCAGCGAAATGTTCGGTTTCGTTTCAAATTTTAATGGCCGTGAAGACGCCGACAGACGTGTTCATTTCCAGATTGCTGAAATGTGAAACTAACACGTTGTAGTGGTGCAAAAAGAATTTGACATATGTCACAGATTGTTACACAACATACGGGTATTCTCTGAAGTCTGATGAATGTATTGAAGAAAAGAAATAGTCAATTGATAAACAGCAAAGAGTGGTTATTTGATCAAGCACATACACGTAGTTGTAACGTATGTACATCGTATGTGCAATTGTCCGCAGCAAATACCAACTGCATAATAAGGGTTATCTATTTGTCCCACGGTCTTTACTATTGATATAAAAAGGTCCAATATGAATATTACACCTTATAACAGATATGTGTCTGTGATAACACCATTTATACATAGCGTGCTTTAATAGCAAATACAAAAACACACAATTATGCAAATTAGCAAAAACCACAGTTCGCGGTTATTATGAAACAGTGGGGTTTATAAAAACAGTGTTTTTCGAAATTATCAGAGAGCTGTCAGAGAATCTCTGCGTGGAGAGTTCTTCGTAGTTCTATGTTTGCTGGTAACAGCTGAGCGGTCAATAACTGAGACAATGTTACCCTCGATGGTAATATGGTGATTTATCGCCCGCCATGTGACGCACTCTCAGCCAATCAGAAGAGAGGAAAATGGGATGAAGGATAACAAATAGAGTTATTCCCCTTCCTACATCATGTAATATATAGAGTTATTCCACTTCCTACATCATGTAATATATATTGTTTGTCAACAATTTACTGTGACGACATCCGGTGCTGTGTTCTCCACAAAGGTCCCGTTCCGGGAAACATAATAGGTCAAGAGATAAAATCAATTGCTCTATTGAATTTATATACTAAGAATAGTATAATGGACTAATTAGAAAACGGTATACAACAACGCGATATTCTTTCGGACGTGACATGTTCTATCACCATGCACGGAGTTCCCCATATAGTAGTACCGTTACGTAAACGATCAATTACTAGGCTTAATTTAATCATATTCATTTTTAGCCGTTTAAATGTTGCACATCTACCTCAGATCATTTTCCAGATTTTCGAAGAAGATACAACCTGACCAAATACATAGTTTTCAACATTATCGGGATCAGAAAATAAGCACAATTTTGTTGTATGTTAAAGGAATATACAAGCTAACAAGACATTGGAATCCATGTAAAAATGGACGACCATATATATGCAGTCACGACCTGCACTACTCAGAGCTCTATGTGTTAACTTATATGAACGTCAAGATTTAATTAGCTATGAATTAACTGGTGCTAGGGGGTGGGGTCTACCTCTGAATTTTCCTATTGTAACCACATCTTTCACCTTTCATGGCTCCCAAATTTTGGTTTAAACAATATTTTATTTCTTCCCAAAATTATATAATTATAAAACATGACGCATGAATAGAAGACTAGAAGGGAGGAAGAGGATTTGACAACAAGCATCAGATGCGTATATAGAGCCATCTCCTCAGACAGGAATAGATAACATATAGTGTTCAGTGAGAAGTGGAAGTCAAGATTAAGTGAGAGGAAGAGATACAGAGCATGATAAGAATATTAATGAACTGGTGGATTACAGTTGGGTGAGAAGTTGAGAACAGAGGGAAAAAAAGCAATTAACACATATATTTACAATGATCACTACCCTTATTCATGGTATTGTCTTACATAGGAAAATTTTCGACTGCCAATGCCCATTCTCAACTTGGATGAAATTTTAGTTTTACCCGCCCCCCCCCCTTGGCCTTGGTTGGAAATTGGGATTCCGATGAGTGAAAACTTCGGTTTGCCCCTCTCATAATTTGGGTTGTTTGTTTGTTTGTTTGTTTCAAATCACAACCTTAGAATATAAGAAAGGAAGAACATTCAATTTCCAAGAACATGTTCTTGTTTGTTCCTACGAATCCTAGTGATTTAGGTTGGGATTTAATCCTTTTGATTACAACTGCATGTAGCTACATTTATACTAGCATATGACTATTTTTTATTCCACCCACCGAAGCCATGCACTAGGATACAACAACGTCAACCCAACCAAACCCAATTAGTCCAGTGCATTTATGGTTTTACCCAGAACTAATTGCAACCGAATTTTGTGTTGCTGTAATAGGTACATAAACCCTCCATAAACAACATACTAAAAATCAGTAAAAATCGGAAAAAGGGAAATTGGTTGAATTTCGTGAAAATAAATATGGAAAATTTGGTCAAATCATCCATTTATGGATGTTCATGAATGTATATACAAAATCCAAGTTTACACGCAGTACAAATATCATGCCTATTTTGCTGTCCTCATATTTGTGAATCCAGAACTGGAAACCGATACAAGAATCGTTATGTATTTTTCGAGTTGTGTGTCTTCAAAAACGCGAGTTTACCTTATTTCGGAGCCTTACGAATGAGCCAAATGCCGTATTATATGGTTAATTATTAAAAAATCTAGAGCAAAATTAAGGACTTTTTAACTGTTTTAGTAATTTCCTCACTAGTTAAAACTCAAAATATGATTAATATGTGCATCTATGATTAAGAAGAATAAAATATTCTCAAACAAAATGTGTATTCCATTGTAATGGACTTAGCCAAATTTGCCTCTGACACAGAACTCAAGTGATGAAATGCCATATTTGAGATCGTTGTAACTCAATAAATTATATTAATTAATATCCATATGCTCTGCTTTTCTCATAACATTTTGAGAATACTAGATTGAACAAATTGTTAAGGAATTTCTAAATACATTGGTGAAGATAATTAAATTATGGCCCTATGAACCCTGAGTCTAGACTCTTTTCCGAAAATGCTATTGTGGGGCGTTTTTGTCAATTTTTAAAGGTTTTCAGAAAAATGAAAGAAAGTTTATTCTGTAAAATTATTTGATCTGTTCTCTTAAATTATTTTTGTTGAGAAAATAGCATTTCAATGGTTATACGAATGAATTTCACTGGATTTCACTCATCTTTCTGGAAACTTACTCCAAATTTGAACGGCAGAAAAATGGGGTAGGGGAAAGCATATCAACAGAAACTTCAAAATTATGCATCTTGAAGCATAAAACAATATATTAACAGCTTCTGCATACATTGTTTTTTCATACATAATTGAACATTTCCTTTGGTTATGTTCATTGACAGAGCTATAATCTGTTTTGTCATAATGTGGCAGTGAGATGTCAAATTGTCATTTTGGGTTTGTTTTTATACAACATGGCCATAAAATTCTAAATAAACATCCAATAACAAATTAAGCAGTTTTATAATGCAACAGGAATATACACAAACTGGATGAAAACAACATTGTGTCTGAAATGGCTGTAATTTGGTGAAAATATTGCATTTTATGATTTTCCCTACCCCTATACCAACGTTAAAATTTGGAGTCAGTTTCCTGCAAAATGCAAGAAATCAAGTGATATATGATGGCACAACCAATGTAAGGCTCATTTTTCAACCATAAAGTGTTGTGGGAGGAAAGTTCAAAAATTTTTACACTTTAAAACACCCATTGTTTTTTCTATTTATGCCCCAAAACCTTATAGAAAGGACAAAAATGCCTCAAAATGGCATTTTTGGAAACAGGTTAAGACTAAGTATTCAAGGGCCATAAGTTGATTTTCTTAAACAATGTTATGTTAATACCTTTACAATTTGTTCAATCTAGTATACTTAAAAGATTATAAGAAAAGCATGGCATATGGATATCAAATTATTGAGTTACATGACCTCAAATATTGCATTTCATCACACAAGTTATGTGCTAGAGGCAAATTAGGCTAAGTCCATACAATGGAACACACATTTTGTTTGAGAATATAATCTTCTTCTTAATCATGGATACACATATTAATAATTTTTTGTGTTTAATCTAGTGAGGAAATTAATAAAACACTGAAAAAGCCATTCAGTTTGTTCCAGTTTTTTTTAATAATTAACCATAAATAAGGCATTTTGACTCATTTTGCAAAATTGAGGCTCCGAAATAAGGTAAACTAGATTTTTTGAAGGCACACAACTCGAAAAGAAAGTACTTAACAAATCTTGGAAATCTTGGAACGGTTTTCAATTATGGACTCAGGAAATTGAGGTCGACACAATCGACATGATATTTGTAGGATTTGTGAATTTGGTTGTTTATATATACATCCATGAAAATACATAAATTGATGATTTGATAAAATTTCCCCAAATTTATTTCTCAAAATTCGCCAATTTCCCCTTTTCCGATTTTTGCCGATTTTTGACGATTTTTAGTATGTTGTTTATGGAGTGTTTATGTACTTATTCCAGCAAAAACAAATTATGTTGCAATTAGTTCAGGGTTTGGCATTTTTTCTCATAAATGCACTGGACTAAATGCCAACCGTGCCGACATTATGCCAACGTTGGCACAACGTAGTCATGGTATTATACATGTACATGCATATTATTTGTTTAATTAAAATGGCAACCATATGTGTATCTCTCTGGCGTGTATTGCCATGACACAGTGGTCCTCGTGTTCTTATTTAAAATCAGATAAAATTTATTTAGAAAAATATTACCCACACTCTTCTGGAATGATTGGCTATGTCGCTGGCAAAACATCAATAAGTTTCGCTGGGAAATGCGCGTGAAAATATGACGTCGCTTTGACGTGAAACAGTTTACGTGAAAGTGCTTTTACTAAAAAAATATAATCAGTACAACTAAAACGCGAATAATTAAATACAGAATAATATGATATACATACCCAAAGTACGTCCTGTAATTTACCCCACTCCGCACAGTGCATCTAAAATAATTCCACACGTACCCATTATTTAACATCGTATCGGCATAAGCACCCTGAAACAAAGATATAGCATCAGTGGGTTCAAGCTCCATGTATAGTTCAGACCCTTACGCGGTGCTTACCACTACCCGCACAAACACGTAAATAATGTGAACAAAATGTCACATTTATTTATTTTAAACTTTTGTAGGTTACAATTAATTCTGCTTTATTCTGAGAAACTGAACTGTCCATATTCATTTCATTTCAGCTGTACTTACATAATTATACTGCTACTGTGAGTTGTACTTATATACTGATGTTGGGAGCCGTATTTATATATACTGCTGTAGGGAGCTGTACTAACATATATTATTGTCGTAATTCGGTTATACTTACATACTTACTGTCGTTATTCATCTGTAATTACATATATTGATGTTATGAGTTGTACTAACATATACTGACGTTGTGCCATGTACTTACATATACTGGTGCTGTGAGATGTACCAATATATACTGACGTTGGGACCTCTACGTACATATACTGATGTTGTGAGTTGTACTAACATATACTGACGGTGTGCCATGTACTTACATATACTGATGCTGTGAGCTGTACCAATATATACTGACGTTGGAACCTCCCTCTACGTACATATATTGATGTTGTGAGTTGTACTAACATATACTGACGTTGGGACCTGTACTTACATATATTGATGTTGTGAGCTCTACTAACATATACTGATTGGGAGTTGTACTTACTGATACTAATGTTGTGAGATGTACTAACATATAGTGGCTTTGGGATCTGTACTTGCATATACTGATGTTGTGAGCTGTACTAACATATACTGACGTTGGGATCTGTACTTGCATATACTGATGTTGTGAGCTGTACTAACATATACTGATGTTGTGAGCTGTACTAACATATACTGATGTTGGGAGCTGTACTTAATGATAATGATGTGTGGAGCTGTACTTTCATAATTATACTGAAGTTGTGAGCTGTACACACATATATTTATTTTGGGAGCTGTACTTACAGATATACATGTTTTGAGGGTTTCGTAGATTAGCCCAAAACTATTGTCTGTAGCGTATCGTGTGAATACAACTGAGTTGTCTAGAGTATCAGTAGGTAATTGGCTAACGATAATTGGAGTTCACTGAGTGAGTGAGTAATTTCGTTAGCGCAAAATAAAGTTGGGTCACTTTAGCCAGTTTTTCGCTAGGAGTGACAACTTAAATTCCACATATCTGAGTAAAAATAATTTTATATGAGTATAGTTACTAGTTACATGAGCACCATTATGGTAATATAATTGTACAAATTAATAATTACACATCGAATAAGATTTATTACATACAGATGTATAACACATTAATTAATGAAACGTTATACTAGTATATAATCGCGAAGCGGACGGAAACGTCTCGTACACGCACATAAACATACGTTTCGAATGTGACATGTTACATATATATGACAACATAAAAATTATGTTCACTGGGCATGCAGCATCCAATGCTTCCAGAGTTTTCCCCACAAAATGTGGTTTTATCTCTGGTTCATCGCAGGAATTCTAACCGGAAACTACTGGAGATTTGTGTAGGATTCTTGTGCATAGAATGACATGTTAATTATTACAGTATAATTATCGGAATTACAATATGTGAATATACTATTGAAATGAGATGCTCACACATATTAATTTGTAACGAATGTTGTATATGTTGTACATCCAGCGGTGTTTGGTGTGCCCATCTGCATGGTGTCAACTTCTGCGAATAAAGACACTGGCTATCTGCTCAAACATGTGTTTAGTTGTTATTTAATTTAGTGTATAGACCTGCTGTTTCGAGTTGTACTTATATAATTAAACTGATGTTCGTATATGTACTTACTGTTACGGTTGTTGGGAGCTCTACTTCCAGATAATGTAATTATTCAGCTGTACTTACATACTTTCATTATTCAGATATACTTATAAATAATGTCATTATTCAGTTGTACTTACAAATTCTTTCATTATTCATCTGTACATATACTTAAACATATTGTCAGTATTCAGCTGTAGTAGTAGTAGTATTTATTTGTACAATATATATATATTTGTAACAATACAATATACAAAAGTGAACATAGGTATATTGTACAGGATCGGCATGGCCAAAATGGGCCGTCTTCCTGCCGCCCTATATATAGCTGTAATTTAAGTCATAAAACGACAACGAGAAATGGAATGGTATTTTGAAATATTATGTATTTTCAGATACTGTCATTATTCAGCTGTACTTACATATAATGTCTTGTTTTGTTTTTATGGGGTTTGGGATTTAACCCGGGAGGATTTGGAAGTGGCGGAACCCCTTCCCTACAACCCACTTTGAAATTTATTTAAAATACATGTTATGATATCTACATAAACATGAGATGGTGAACGTGGGTGAAAATGATCAGGGCGTTATTTGTTTTGGTATTTGCCTTCTTTTTTCTTCTATTTTCTGATGTTGTTGCTGTTGTTGTTGTTGTTGATGTTGTTTCTGGTTCGGAGGCGATGGCCCTGGCTTGATCTCTTTTTTATTCGTTCTTGTAAATCTGCCATGGCTTTCTGTGCTTCCTTTGCTTCTGACATCGCCTCCATAGCGCTCAGAAGAGCTAGGTGGTTTCTTCTGCGGGAGGGGGTCTTCTTTCTTTTCCGCCTCCTCTTCTCTCCTCCATACCCAAGTAGTTGGTGGTCTCCAGCTACCGGTTTACGGTCGGCAGATGGTCATGATAAGGACCGTGTCGGTGTAAGCCTGTATGTAAACAAAAACAAGTCAACCTGGCTGCCTGACCGGTGTAAATTCCAGGTCAGGCAGTCATCCAGATTGAGTGAGCTCAGCACAAGCCTGACTTCAGCGGGGATTATAGACGAATCCATTGCCCGCTGAAGTCAGTAATCCGATCGCCAGGTGGTCGATGTGCAGGAGCGCTCAAACCGGGACGTCTTACTCCACCGGCGGTCGGAACTCGAATGACATATACAATGACATATACTGTCATTATTCAGCTGTACTTATATATAATGTTGTTATGAACTGTACTTACAGGATACGTTCATTATTCGGATGTACTTACAGTTACTGTTGTTGCCTGCCATCCGTCCCACGCTGCATCACATGTGAGTGGATCTTCTAAAGCGACATCGAACTGTTTGCTAAAACCTTGACCTCTTGGACTCATTGATGCAGCTCCTTCAATGGAATACATGATCGGGGCGTCAACGTATTCCCCAGCACTTCCGCTCGGAATGGTCACCCCGCATGTAGCCGGGAAGAGGTATCGCCCGCGTGCAATGTTTTCGAAACAGTATCTCGAACCCATGATCGTTATTGCATCGTGAGTGCTTAGCTTGAGGTCACAGTTTGTGTTGCTGCAACCTAGTGGTACGGTTAGCTCGAATCGGAACATATTCGTGGCCATGTTAGTTATCATATAAGGTTGATCCCAAATACTATCGTCCTACAATGAAATAATACGCAATTATATCATCATATCGTGATCGGTCGGTCTGGGGGGTCAGCAAGATTGGGGGCAGCTTGTGTTGCGGTAGCCTACTGGATCGGTTAGCTCGAATCGGAACATATTCGTGGCCATGTTAGTTATCATATAAGAAGCATCCCAAATACTATTGTCCTAAAATGAAATAATACGCAATTATATCATCATATCGTGATCGGGGGGGGGGGGGGTCAGCAAGATTGGGGGCAGCTTGTGTTGCTGCAGCCTAGTTTAGTTTAAACAGATTTTATTGTATCCTTTATGTACAATTGGGATTGGGGCACAAGTTATAACAACTTATATCTCTCCTCTCCCCATACAATTAAAACACACAATAACAAGAAAGTATATAACATGTTTAAATTGTTTTGTGTGTATCCAGTGGAATGGTAAGCTCGAATCGAAACATACCCGTAGCCTCGTTAGCTACCATATAAGACTGTCCCGATGAAATATCGTCATACAATGAAAAAATACGCAATTATACCATCATATCGGGGGTGATGCATGGAGTGGAGTGGGAATAGAGAGAGCGAGAGAGAGAGAGAGAGAGAGAATAGTGGGAATGGGAGCACCATGTGCTGCTGCAGCGTAGTGGGGCGGTGAGCTCGAATATTAACAATTTGGAATAGATGCACCAATTTAAGGCTGAACGAAAAATAATAGGACTCCTCAGAATCTCCTGCCAAACAATCAATTAATAATCTTCCCACGAAACTTAACCCCATCCTACCGGATCTTAATTAATCTAAGCTCGTATGCATCTTTAATACATCTAAGGTCGTATGCATCTTTATTTAATCTAAGCTCGTATGCATCTTTAATTAATCTAGACTCGTACGCATCTTTAATTAATGTAAGCACGTATGTATCTTTAAATAATATAAGCTCGTATGTATCTTTAAGTAAACTAAGCTCGTATGAATCTGTAAGTAATCTAAGCTCGTGTGCATCTTAATTAATCTAAGCTTTTATGCATCTTTAATTCATGTAACGTCGTGTGCATCTTTAATACATCTAAGGTCGTATGCATCTTTAATTAATCTAAGCTCGTATGCATCTTTAATTCATGTAAGGTTGTGTGCATCTTTAATACATCTAAGGTCGTATGCATCTTTAATTAATCTACACTTAAATTAATGTAAGCACGTATGCATCTTTAAATAATATAAGCTCGTGTGCATCTTTATTTAATCTAAGTTCGTATGCATCTTTAATCAATATAAACTCGTATGCATCTTTAATTAATCTAAGCTCGTATGCATTTTTAATTAATCTAAGCTCGTATACATCTTTAATTAATCTAAGCTCGTATGCATCTTTAATTAAGCTAAGCTCGTATGCATCCTTAATTCATCTGAGCTGACATGCATCTTTAGCTAACGTAATGTCGTATGTATATTTACTTAATCTAAGCTCGCATCTTTACTTAACGTAAGGTCGTATGTATCTTAAGCTAATCTACGCTCGTATGCATCTTTAATTAATCTAAGCTCGTATGCATCTTTAATTAATCAAAGCTCGTATGCATCTTTAATTAAGCTAAGCTTGTATGCATCTTTAATTAAGCTAAGCTCGTATACATCTTTAATTCATCTGAGCTGACATGCATCTTTAACTAACGTAAGCTCGCGTGCATCTTTACTTAACGTAAGGTCGTATGCATCTTAAGCTAATCTACGCTCGTATGCATCTTTAATTGATCTAAGCTCGTATGCATCTTTAATTAATCTAAGCTCGTATCAATCTGTAATTGATCAAAGCTCATACTTATCATTAATTAAACTAAACTCGTATTAATTAATCTGCATCCGTTATATGTATCTAAGTTCGTATACATCTTTAATTAAACTAAGCTCGTAATAATTTGTAATTAATGTAAGCTCGTATGCATCTTTAATTAATGTAAGCTCGTATGCATCTTTAATTAATCTAAGTTCGTATACATCTTTAATTAATGTAAGCTCGTATGTATCTTAAATTAATCTAAGTTCGTATTCATATTCAATTAATCAAAGCTCGCGTGTGTCTTAAATTCATCTATGCTGGTATGTATCTTTAAGTAAGCTAAGCCCGCATTGCATCTTTAAATAATCTAAGCTCGTATGTATCTTTCATTACTCAAATCTCAAATGCATATTTACTTAGACTTACATTGGCATAGCTCAGAGAGGTTATGTCGTATCCGTCTTTAATTGTTCAGCATCAGTTATTCCAGTGTGTGTCTAACCTCGTATGCATCCTTCACTAACACATTCTCATATGCAGCTTTAACTGACCTGCATCAATTATTCCAGTGTGTGTCTAATCTATAGTTCGTCCTCTTTATAAATCGTTGGAATATCAAATGAAATATATTCTTTGCAATCCAAGTGGTTGTATCTCCTACCTTAAAAGCGCAATTTTCCGGTTTGATTCCTATAATACGAATTGATATACCATACTAACATTTTGAGTCACTGTGAGCCCAGCAGTCAGAGTTATCCCGGTATAGGTAGCAGTCACGGTGTCCATAACGGCAACGACAGAACAATCAACCTAGAAATTAAAGATAAATTCAGGATTATATATCACATCGTGATCCATGTGTACGCATATAGAAAACATTCACAGTGTCCATATAAATGGCAACGACAGAACCATAAAGCTAGAAATTAAAGATAAATTCAGGATTATATATCACATCGGTATCCATGTGTAGGTAACATGCACAGTGTCCATATAAACGACAACGACAGAATAATACAGCTAGAAATTAAAGATACATTCAGGATTATATATCACATCGGTATCCATGTGTATAGGTAACATTCACAGTGTCCATATACACGACAACGACAGAATAATACAGCTAGAAATTAAAGATAAATTCAGGATTATATATCACATCGGTATCCATGTGTAGGTAACATTCACGGTGTACATATAAACAACGACAGATCAATAAAGCTATAAATTAAAGATAAATTCAGGATTATATATCACATCGTTATCCCTGTGTAGGTAACATTCACAGTGTACATATAAACGACAACGGCACAGAACAATACAGCTAGAAATTAAAGATAAATTCAGGATTATATATCACATCGTCATCCATGTGTATAGGTAACATTCACAGTGTACATATAAACGACAACGACAAAACAATACAGCTAGAAAACAATGATAAAAATTGATAAAGAATGTGAGAAAAAATGACAAAAAAATTATAAAATTGTTGAAGAATGTAAGAAAAAATGATAAAAATGATAAAATTGTTGAATATAAGAAAGAAAAAAAAGAAAAAATTGTTAAAGAATGTAAGAAAAAATCATAATAAATTGTTAGGCCAATGCATTCTCGTATATATGCGGGTATGCGAGTCGAACTATGGTCGACTTGAATATATAAGATAATGCACTGACACATGGTCTTTAATGTTGCGCCAGCGCAGCTCCCGTCATGAGAGGGTTAATGGTGTAAATTTAATGAGATAACTTTCCAAGCTATATCAGTATCAGCCACAGAACGATTGTTCTTCACTTCTCGACAAGTTCACGTCCGTGACGTAATGATTGTAAACAGACGTCAAACCGCAAGTTAAAGGTCACGTATTAGCTTCCCAGTGTTATCAACTTTTAACTCTTTACCCAACAAAACGGCAAAAAACGCCTAAAATATCTTCGGTCTGTCTCAATAACACCATACAAATATGGATATCATTGGAACCGGTTCATTGACCACATTGTGATGGTTACAGTTATGCCCTGTGCCAATGCATTCTCTTCAATTTTGTTATTTTTGTTATTTTTTCTTACATTTGACAATTTTATCATTTTTAATATGTGTTAAGCCAATGCATTCTCTTATATATGCGAGGCGACCTATGGTCGACTCGCATATATAAGAGAATGCATTGGCACAGGGCCGTTCTGTTGGGTAAAGGGTTAAAGTGATAAACTGAGTTACACCATGGCACAATTTCCTTATTAAACACTGACAGTTGTATCATTATTATAGAATGAGTTTAATGAATGGAATAATGCTCGGATCATTTAATAACAATGCTGGATTCTATCCAACTTTTACGAATTATGATTTGTTTGATGGTTTATATCACAGTGAATACCAAATTTTACCACTCAATTTGCAACTGTGTTTTGGATCTTAATACTATGTAGTCACCACAGAGAAATAAGCCGTAACTATTTAAAAAATATGGTAAAAAGTATGGTGCTTTCACCATAGTTTTAATAACCATGTTTTTGTTAACATAATTAGTATATTAAATACTAGCAGGGTTACCGGGCGTTTCCCAGGTTAAAGTGACGTAAAACCTTCTGAACGCTGTGGATATTTGATGGGAATAGAGGATACTCTTGCTCAAAGTGTTTCACGTATTCTCATACAATGTATTCCAAATAGCATCACAAAACATTATTCTTACACATGGAATGTAAGTAGTGGCTCACCTTGTTGGATCGCAGCGATTGTCATTTTGTTTATCGCGATTAATCCGTCCCACTGTTAAAGAAGTATTTATTATTTACAACTCCGTATACTTCAGGTGTTATAACGTGAAACATGAACATCTTAAACAGAGAAATAAAAGACGACAATTGGGTTTTACATAGAGATGTATCAATCAATCTCGTGGGTTACACTAAGATTTTGAGGCACCTGGTTATCATATCTCTTAGAAGGTACAGATGTTTTAAAGAAATGTCTGGGTGTTCTTCTATTCATGGTGCTGTGTACGGGCTAATTATTCTAAGTTTAAAAGAAATGTTCCTATGCATGTATATCAGCTACATGTGCCCGACACACAGCAAGATTTTTAGTTGTTTATGTTAGACGATGAGTCTGTTCCAAAAAATGAAAGAAATCCTCTGTATCGGGCAGATATAGCCTTGTCAGATATCTGTATTGGAGGATCCTGAAAAGTCATGTGCCACTGACTGCGTTTTCTTTTATCTCAGAGGAAATTATATTTGACTGCACACTGTAACCACTATTGTTGAACAGGCCCTGTATACATTTCCATATATCTTGACAAATTGTAACTTTTTTTGTGGAAACTATATTGAATGGGGAAGACACAATTGTGTTATAATATAAACATGAGCCATTCTAATATGCAATCCTCTGGCGGCTGAAGGTCCCTCAGTTTGCTAGAATATATGTATCTCTTAAACAGAATCTATATCTATAACAGAATGCTAAATATACTGTTAACACTTTCTTCTATGTATCTGTTTTGCTGGCTCATTATATGAGTGCCCTGATTCCCAACCCCATATGAATATGACAGTGGAGAAGATAAATTGTTCAGGTGACGTAATTCGGTCACCACTTGTCGAGATTGTGAACTTCGAACGCCAAACACTCCTTAGAACGATATGGAGATGGCCTGGGAGATAAAAATAACATTGGTGGATATCGGTGAATAGGACAATGTTATCAATGCTAGTGCATCTCCTCTCGCCATCCATGACCCAAACAACACAAAATGTTATTTAATTCATTGTATCATTAGAGAAGAACGTGCATGAATTTGGTAGAAATTAGTGCTAAATATATTTATGTCAGCTTTGGTGCAACTCTCCTCCGCATGAATGACTAGAACGGCGCCACTTTTGACATATTTAAACCACGCCCAGTAGACTCATGCATGCATGATATAATGGAGATGATTATATACAAATTCGGTGGTAATCGGCAACTAAACCAATTCGTTTCATAGTCATTAACCCTATCATCTCTCACCCAAACTGCACCATTTTCGCGTTTTTAAATCATACGATTATATTCCTCGTATCATGGAGAAGAATAATATATTAATTTGTTGGAAATCTGCGCTAAAAATAGTTTTTTTTAATCAATTGTTGGTGCCCCTGTGTACCCTGACTCGAACGGCGCCATATCATGGAGGTGATTATGTATAAGTTTGGTGGAAATCGGCGACACAACTATTTCATAATTTGTTTGCTGCCCCTCCCCTTTTCTTAATGGACATCAACATATATAAAATTGGTCAAAATTGGTAAAAATTGGCGAGTATGCAAATTCGTATCAAATTTAAGGCCTTCATATCTCTAACTAAAACGGTTCCAATTTGCCATATTTAAACCAAACGATTAGATTCCTCGTATCACGGAATATGTATCAATCTGGTGGGAAATCGGTGCTAAACATATTGTTTATCAATAGTTGTGTCTCCCACCCTCTATGCACCCCTGACTCGAATGTCCCACTTTTGACAATCTTTAAACCGCTCAGTTAGACTCCTGATATCATGGAGATTATTATTTATAAGTTTGGTGCTAATCGGCGACTAAACAATTTGTTTTATCAAATTTAATGAACAACCCCACCCACACCATGTACAGATACATCACAGATACATCACCATTATAGCGTCTTAAATCACATGATTATATTCCTCATATCATGGATATGAATGTGTATCAATTTTGTGGAAATTGGCGCTAAAATATTGGGTATCAATGTTTGTGCCCCTCTCCCTTTCAGTGCACCCCTGACTCGCATGACGCCATTTTTGACAGCTTTAAGCCACACAATTAGACTCCTCATACCATTGGGATGATTTTGTATAAGTTTGGTGGCAATCGGAGACTAAATCAATTCTTATCAAATTTAGTGCCCATCCCAATATTTCATCCAAAGGACACCAATTCGGCATCGTTAAATCACACAATTAGATTCCCTATATCATGGAGAAGAATATGTATCAATTTGGTGGAAATCGGCGCTAAAATTATTTTTATCAATTTTGGTGCCCCTTTCCCCTTCCGTGTATCCCTGACTCGAATGGCGCCAGTTTTGACATATTTAAACCACATCATTAGATTCCTCATATCATGGAGATGATTATATATATTTTGATGCCAATCGGCAACAACAAAAATTACGCCCCTCCCCCTTTTCTGCCCCTGACAACAAAGGCGTCACTTTAGAACATTCTAACCCATGCACCATTATCTTTCTCGTAAAAAGTTACCCCCTTAGACCCCTTTGGTGCCATCGAGATAGTCCCATGTAATATGTCTATAAAACACAGACATACATACAGACACACATACATTCGCAAATATAGATATAGATTTATCACCGAAAGGACCGTTATAATTTAACTATGATTTGTTACTATGGGAAATATGTATAAGGGGTAACCAATGGTAACCAATGGATCTGATAAGGTTGTCAGTTTTATTAAAGGACCACTTAATTTTCTTAATTGTTATCGATTGTAAGAACATTTTTAAAATAATGATAAATATAAGAAAAAATGTTAAAAAATGATAAACATTGTTAAAGAATGTAATTGTTTTTAAATATATTTAGGCCAATGCATTCTCTTATATATGCGAGGCGACCTATGGTCGACTCGCATATATAAGAGAATGCATTGGCACAGGGTCTTTAATACTGCACCAGCTCATACTGATTAAAGGCCCACTTAATTTTGTAACTCCCATATCACATATATAAACTATATGCCATATTATATACCATTTGAAAGAGGAATCCCCAAAACAGTGTATTTTCAACTTAATCGATGTAATAAATTGTGAACATGTTGTTTTTGTTGAAATATCGATATCTGTTCTGTTCTTAAGTTTCTGCACAAAGTCTATTATTTTCAATGGCAGGGCAAAAACTCTATATAGTATATACATTTAGATATAGAGTTATTTCCCTTCTATTGAAAATAAACATTTGTTTGAATTCTGTTGCATTTGGTTGCCATAACGGGGGAAATGCTTTTATGATTTCAGCTATTTTCTATTACTCTAAGGGCACCTTCTGAGACACAGACGTTCCAAATGGTGATGAAATATAGTATTCTAATCATATTTTATGACATAGATTGTTATTAAAACCGTATATCAAGGCACTATAAAAAATAATCGATGGTTCGAAAATTAAGTGGGCCTTTAAAGACACTGGATCTCACCTGGAAGTTCATCTTGTAGGTTCCGACCCAGTCGACCTCTCTTAGCAGGGAGTCCGTTGGATAGTTAGCAGCGGTGACATCAGCTTTCACGGCCACCTCGTTACTGTTGATTTTCCACGTCACGGTATATGTATAGTCGGTAACTATGGGAACATCACAAAGGAATGCGACCTCATTCTCGTAACACATTGACGTTATATGAGCTTTTCCTGGAAATTATCAACGAAGAAACTGAGGTTGATAACACAAACGCGTCGTCTGGCATGAAAATGACTAGAGTTCTTTTCAACTTGATATGAATTTGTAAGGAATTTAACCCTTTACCCAACAGAAGGGCCCTGTGCCAATGCATTCTCTTATATATGCGAGTCGACCATAGGTCGCCTCGCATATATAAGAGAATGCATTGGCTTAACACATTAAAAATTATAAAATTGTTAAAGAATGTAAGAAAAAATGGTAAAAAGTGTTTAAAAAAGATTTTTTTTAGGCCAATGCATTCTCTTATATATGCGAGGCGACCTATGGTCAACTCGCATATATAAGAGAATGCATTGGTACAGGGCTAACTGTAACTATCACAATGTGGCCAAGGAGCCGGTTCCAATGATATCCATATTTGTATGGTTTTATTGAGACAGACCGAAGATATTTTAGGCTGTTGACGCTTTATTTGGCCGGTTTTGGCCGGTTTGTTGGGTAAAGGGATAATTGTTACTTCGGTATTTACATTATTATTGCTGAATCTTGTTACATATATGTAACGTTTACTTAGCAATAATCGTGTAGAATTATTTTCTGTATTACTTATTCCAAATAGTATTACTTCTATTCTATAAGTTCACATTTTGCCTAGTAAATTTGGAAATTCGTCCCCCAATGTTTTAAGAAATGAACTAACAAATGTTCAAAGTTTTCACTGATGCTTTCACATAATGTGCATAAGTTTGGTGTCTTCGTTTGACATCTGCGTAGAAAAATATTTGTCACTAAGGTATTATGAAGGTATTATGATTTGTGTATTTGGAATTGGAAGGCTTCCAATTTCGTACTTCGTGTGGTTTGAACAGGTATCTTGTATATTACTTCCCAGTCTACCTCTGCTGGGTCCATATGCAGTTTATATAGCCTCATCAAATTTGTGCACATGGTGTGTGTGGAAGCAGAATATGAATCAACTTCCAGTAAAGGAATTTATTCAATTGGTTCTCACGCATGATATGACGCCCTAGTTCTGTTCTTTGAGTGTCAGAATTGTTACAATTTGAAAAGTTTATTTCTTTCTTTCACAAACAGGGAATATCCGATACAACTCAATGGAGAGGCAAGTAGTTAACTTTTTATTATAGGTAACCAATAAGTGGTAAGTGTGTGTCTGACCAGGTAACACATCATGTAGGGTTAGCGAAAATCACACCTAGCATCCCGGGATGACAGTATAACGTAATAATGAAATGCTGGCTGATTGCTCAAAAGCTTTTTGATATGTCAAATTAGGATAAGCTGAAAGAAAATGGCCTAATAAAATTTGTCATATAACATTTTATCACAAAGTGAAGTTGATACCAAATGTATGGATGACAAGAGAAAGAAGAGGGAATCTGCAAAGCATATGAAAATATTGGGGAAAAAACAAAGGAACAGTGACACAATTGTGTGCAGATACCCGATTCATCGTTCATTTGTCATAAATTTAGGATGGAGAGCAGTGGCCCGGAGCGATTTTACAAAATTCATATTTTATAATTGAAATCACCAGAGAAGGAAAAGAGACAAAGCCGGTAAGATCGTCATCAGTTGCAAGTTGCTAACCCGTGCCATACTAAAC
Organism: Siphonodentalium dalli; assembly: GCA_032622095.1. Lineage (NCBI taxonomy): Eukaryota > Metazoa > Mollusca > Scaphopoda > Gadilida > Siphonodentaliidae > Siphonodentalium > Siphonodentalium dalli. The sequence goes on along the minus strand of CP136062.1, from coordinate 20,096,942 downwards.
GTATGGACACCAACTACCCCTACCATACTAAACGTATGGACACCAACTAACCCTACCATACTAAACGTATGGACACCAACTAACCCGTGCCATACTAAACGTATGGACACCAACTACCCCTACCATACTAAACGTATGGACACCAACTAACCCTACCATACTAAACGTATGGACACCAACTAACCCGTGCCATACTAAACGTATGGACACCAACTACCCCGTACCATACTAAACGTATGGACACCAACTAACCCTACCATACTAAACGTATGGACACCAACTAACCCTACCATACTAAACGTATGGACACCAACTAACCCGTGCCATACTAAACGTATGGACACCAACTACCCCTACCATACTAAACGTATGGACACCAACTAACCCTACCATACTAAACGTATGGACACCAACTAACCCGTGCCATACTAAACGTATGGACACCAACTACCCCGTACCATACTAAACGTATGAACACCAACTAACCCGTGCCATGCTAAACGTATGGACACCAACTACCCCGTACCATACTAAACGTATGGACACCAACTACCCCGTACCATACTAAATGTATGAACACCAACTAACCCGTGCCATGCTAAACGTATGAACACCAACTAACCCGTGCCATGCTAAACGTATGAACACCAACTAACCCGTGCCATACTAAACGTATGGACACCAACTACCCCGTACCATACTAAACGTATGAACACCAACTAACCATACCATACTAAACGTATGAACACCAACTAACCCCTACCATACTAAACGTATGGACACCAACTACCCCGTACCATACTAAACGTATGAACACCAACTAACCCGTGCCATACTAAACGTATGAACACCAACTAACCCGTGCCATACTAAACGTATGAACACCAACTAACCCGTGCCATACTAAACGTATGAACACCAACTAACCCGTGCCATACTAAACGTATGAACACCAACTAACCCGTGCCATGCTAAACGTATGAACACCAACTAACCCGTGCCATACTAAACGTATGGACACCAACTAACCCGTGCCATACTAAACGTATGGACACCAACTACCCCTACCATACTAAACGTATGAACACCAACTAACCCGTGCCATACTAAACGTATGGACACCAACTACCCCTACCATACTAAACGTATGAACACCAACTAACCATACCATACTAAACGTATGAACACCAACTAACCATACCATACTAAACGTATGAACACCAACTAACCCCTACCATACTAAACGTATGGACACCAACTACCCCGTACCATACTAAACGTATGAACACCAACTAACCCGTGCCATACTAAACGTATGAACACCAACTAACCCGTGCCATACTAAACGTATGAACACCAACTAACCCATGCCATACTAAACGTATGAACACCAACTAACCCGTGCCATACTAAACGTATGAACACCAACTAACCCGTGCCATGCTAAACGTATGAACACCAACTAACCCGTGCCATACTAAACGTATGAACACCAACTAACCCGTGCCATACTAAACGTACGAACACCAACTAACCCGTGCCATGCTAAACGTATGAACACCAACTAACCCGTGCCATGCTAAACGTATGAACACCAACTAACCCGTGCCATGCTAAACGTATGAACACCAACTAACCCGTGCCATACTACACGTATGAACACCAACTAACCCGTGCCATACTAAACGTATGAACACCAACTAACCCGTGCCATACTAAACGTATGAACACCAACTAACCCGTGCCATACTAAACGTATGAACACCAACTAACTCGTGCCATACTAAACGTATGAACACCAACTAACCCGTGCCATACTAAACGTATGAACTCCAACTAACCCGTGCCATACTAAACGTATGAACACCAACTAACCCGTGCCATACTAAACGTACGAACACCAACTAACCCGTGCCATAATAAACGTATGAACACCAACTTTTCGACCCTTACTTTACAGGGTTTTTGAAAATGTTACTTCTTTTTTCCACGGAATATCTTATACAACTCCTTGGAGTGTGAAGTAGTTAACTTTTGTTCCAAATCTTTTAAATATTTCTTCTGAACTCACGGAAGGAGCCATTTTCTCTGAGTCATTTATGACCAAGACTCGATTGTCTATCCAGCTGTTTATATAAATGAGTTTGTGTTGCACATTAAGTAGGAAATTACTGCAGGGAAGGTACCCTTTTAAACCCCTGGGAATGCATTCCATATAACGGTCACATACTGCATTCCCAGCCGGTCACACACTGCTTTCCCTGAAAAGCTTTCCCTCACAGCCATGCAGACTTGACTACCGGAGCTAAGCTTCGGGACAGTGACGTCAGCAGTAAAGAAATGTCGCTGGCAATTCACAATTAATTAAATGGCAAATAATATTACTCGCGCTATTAAAATACTGACTCTGGTCATTCTTCATTCCTCGTCCTCCACGACAGACGACAAACCGGAAGTAAAATTTCACGTTTGTGCAACAATATTACATTTGGGTACACCTGTCACTTTTTCCTGTTACACAATGACCGTTCAGATCACCATGTACCCCGTCACCAAGAGAACGTGCGTGAAACATCGGGGCGGGTATATGAGCTCGTGAAACATCGGGGCGGGTATACGAGCTCGTGAAACATCGGGGCGGGTATATGAGCTCGTGGAACATCGGGGCGGGTATATGAGCTCGTGAAACATCACATCGGGGGCGGGTATATGAGCTCGTGAAACATCGGGGCGGGTATATGAGCTCGTGAAACATCGGGGCGGGTATATAAGCTCGTGAAACATCGGGGCGGGTATATGAACTCGTGAAACATCGGGGCGGGTATATGAGCTCGTGAAACATCGGGGCGGGTATATGAGCTCGTGAAACATCGGGGGCGGGTATATGAGTTCGTGAAACATCGGGGGTATATGAATTACCCTTGAACTGGCAGTTTCCACCAATCATGACATTGCTCTCGCACGCCGAGTTTTACATCACCTGACGTCGGGTCCTTAGGTCGGCTATCGAATTATTCTTATTGGTGTGAATTAATCGAAGAACCCATGAAAAAAAACACTTAAAGTGGTGTGAAACACTCTGGTTGTGTGGTCATAATAAAAATGGAGGATAATCTTGCTCATAGTAGTTATTTTTACAAATATTAAATCCAAACTGACAAAACACTATCATTATTATATATTAATTAAATTCAGTGACTCTCGATGGCGAAATCGTTTTCGTTTCTTTATTGCCGATATTTGCGTTCCGAATCGAGAAGTAAATATTTACAATTGAACGTAGTTCAGATATTGTTTTCTATTGAGTGGTATGGTCGATTTGCTTGAGATTTTCGGGGATGTATAGTAGAATGCGACATTCCGCCAGTTGGCATAGTGCCTGAATAATAATTGAACAGTTTAACGCACCCGAACACGTCCATAATATGTCTCTAAATTAATGAGACATGGCTATTGTTGTGGGGGCAAATTCGTTATCTCCGGCAAAATTGTGGGCTCCGCCTCGGTTGTCAACATCGACATCCAGGTATTAACCCCAACCCCATGTTGCCGAAGATAACTAATATTAACCCGAACTCACCCGTACACGGCGAGAATCCATTAGAGGAGGAAGTATCTGGGGGGCACCTGGTGTTCGTCCCTGTAAATAGAAAATTCAGCTTTGAAAAATGGTTTGAGTTTATAAAGAATAAAACTGTATATCGTTTATTCACTTCCATGTTTGAAGAGTATTAGTTTATATAGACAGAATATCTAGGGAGTTATGTGAATCCCATCCCAGTAGTATGTGAGAGTATGTGAATCGAGTCCCAGTAGTATGTGAGAGTACATGTATGTGAATCGAGTCCCAGTAGTATGTGAGAGTACAGGTATGTGAATCGAGTCCCAGTAGTATGTGAGAGTATGTGAATCGAGTCCCAGTAGTATGTGAGAGTACAGGTATGTGAATCGAGTCCCAGTAGTATGTGAGAGTACAGGTATGTGAATCGAGTCCCAGTAGTATGTGAGAGTACAGGTATGTGAATCGAGTCACAGTAGTATGTGAGAGTACATGTATGTGAATCGAGTCACAGTAGTATGTGAGAGTATGTGAATCGAGCCCCAGTAGTATGTGAGAGTACAGGTATGTGAATCGAGTCACAGTAGTATGTGAGAGTACAGGTATGTGAATCGAGTCCCAGTAGTATGTGAGAGTACAGGTATGTGAATCGAGTCACAGTAGTATGTGAGAGTACATGTATGTGAATCGAGTCACAGTAGTATGTGAGAGTATGTGAATCGAGTCACAGTAGTATGTGAGAGTACAGGTACGTGAATCGAGTCACAGTAGTATGTGAGAGTATGTGAATCGAGTCCCAGTAGTATGTGAGAGTATGTGAATCGAGTCACAGTAGTATGTGAGAGTACATGTATGTGAATCGAGTCACAGTAGTATGTGAGAGTACAGGTATGTGAATCGAGTCACAGTAGTATGTGAGAGTACAGGTATGTGAATCGAGTCACAGTAGTATGTGAGAGTACAGGTATGTGAATCGAGTCCCAGTAGTATGTGAAAGTACAGGTATGTGAATCCAATCCCAGTAGTATGTGAGAGTACAGGTATGTGAATCGAGTCCCAGTAGTATGTGAGAGTACATGTATGTGAATCGAGTCCCAGTAGTATGTGAGAGTACATGTATGTGAATCGAGTCCCAGTAGTATGTGAGAGTACATGTATGTGAATCGAGTCACAGTAGTATGTGAGAGTACATGTATGTGAATCGAGTCCCAGTAGTATGTGAGAGTACATGTATGTGAATCGAGTCCCAGTAGTATGTGAGAGTACAGGTATGTGAATCGAGTCCCAGTAGTATGTGAGAGTATGTGAATCGAGTCCCAGTAGTATGTGAGAGTATATGTATGTGAATCGAGTCCCAGTAGTATGTGAGAGTACAGGTATGTGAATCGAGTCACAGTAGTATGTGAGAGTACAGGTATGTGAATCGAGTCACAGTAGTATGTGAGAGTATGTGAATCGAGTCACAGTAGTATGTGAGAGTATATGTATGTGAATCGAGTCCCAGTAGTATGTGAGAGTACAGGTATGTGAATCGAGTCACAGTAGTATGTGAGAGTACATGTATGTGAATCGAGTCCCAGTAGTATGTGAGAGTACAGGTATGTGAATCGAGTCCCAGTAGTATGTGAGAGTACATGTATGTGAATCGAGTCCCAGTAGTATGTGAGAGTACAGGTATGTGAATCGAGTCACAGTAGTATGTGAGAGTATGTGAATCGAGTCACAGTAGTATGTGAGAGTATGTGAATCGAGTCACAGTAGTATGTGAGAGTACAGGAATGTGAATCGAGTCACAGTAGTATGTGAGAGTATGTGAATCGAGTCACAGTAGTATGTGAGAGTACAGGTATGTGAATCGAGTCACAGTAGTATGTGAGAGTATGTGAATCTAGTCCCAGTAGTATGTGAGAGTACAGGTATGTGAATCGAGTCACAGTAGTATGTGAGAGTACATGTATGTGAATCGAGTCCCAGTAGTACGTGAGAGTATGTGAATCGAGTCCCAGTAGTATGTGAGAGTACAGGTATGTGAATCGAGTCCCAGTAGTATGTGAAAGTACAGGTATGTGAATCCAATCCCAGTAGTATGTGAGAGTACAGGTATGTGAATCGAGTCCCAGTAGTATGTGAGAGTACAGGTATGTGAATCGAGTCCCAGTAGTATGTGAGAGTACAGGTATGTGAATCGAGTCCCAGTAGTATGTGAGAGTACATGTATGTGAATCGAGTCACAGTAGTATGTGAGAGTACATGTATGTGAATCGAGTCCCAGTAGTATGTGAGAGTACAGGTATGTGAATCGAGTCCCAGTAGTATGTGAGAGTACATGTATGTGAATCGAGTCCCAGTAGTATGTGAGAGTACAGGTATGTGAATCGAGTCACAGTAGTATGTGAGAGTATGTGAATCGAGTCACAGTAGTATGTGAGAGTATGTGAATCGAGTCACAGTAGTATGTGAGAGTACAGGAATGTGAATCGAGTCACAGTAGTATGTGAGAGTATGTGAATCGAGTCACAGTAGTATGTGAGAGTACAGGTATGTGAATCGAGTCACAGTAGTATGTGAGAGTATGTGAATCTAGTCCCAGTAGTATGTGAGAGTACAGGTATGTGAATCGAGTCACAGTAGTATGTGAGAGTACATGTATGTGAATCGAGTCCCAGTAGTATGTGAGAGTATGTGAATCGAGTCCCAGTAGTATGTGAGAGTACAGGTATGTGAATCGAGTCACAGTAGTATGTGAGAGTACATGTATGTGAATCGAGTCCCAGTAGTATGTGAGAGTATGTGAATCGAGTCCCAGTAGTATGTGAGAGTATGTGAATCGAGTCCCAGTAGTATGTGAGAGTACAGGTATGTGAATCGAGTCCCAGTAGTATGTGAGAGTACAGGTATGTGAATCGAGTCACAGTAGTATGTGAGAGTACATGTATGTGAATCGAGTCCCAGTAGTATGTGAGAGTACAGGTATGTGAATCGAGTCACAGTAGTATGTGAGAGTACATGTATGTGAATCGAGTCACAGTAGTATGTGAGAGTACATGTATGTGAATCCAATCCCAGTAGTATGTGAGAGTACAGGTATGTGAATCGAGTCCCAGTAGTATGTGAGAGTATGTGAATCGAGTCCCAGTAGTATGTGAGAGTATATGTATGTGAATCGAGTCCCAGTAGTATGTGAGAGTACAGGAATGTGAATCGAGTCACAGTAGTATGTGAGAGTATGTGAATCGAGTCACAGTAGTATGTGAGAGTACAGGTATGTGAATCGAGTCACAGTAGTATGTGAGAGTATGTGAATCGAGTCACAGTAGTATGTGAGAGTACATGTATGTGAATCGAGTCCCAGTAGTATGTGAGAGTACAGGTATGTGAATCGAGTCAAAGTAGTATGTGAGAGTACAGGTATGTGAATCGAGTCCCAGTAGTATGTGAGAGTACAGGTATGGGAATCGAGTCCCAGTAGTATGTGAGAGTACAGGTATGTGAATCGAGTCCCAGTAGTATGTGAGAGTACAGGTATGTGAATCGAGTCACAGTAGTATGTGAGAGTACATGTATGTGAATCGAGTCACAGTAGTATGTGAGAGTATGTGAATCGAGCCCCAGTAGTATGTGAGAGTACATGTATGTGAATCGAGTCCCAGTAGTATGTGAGAGTACATGTATGTGAATCGAGTCACAGTAGTATGTGAGAGTACATGTATGTGAATCCAATCCCAGTAGTATGTGAGAGTACAGGTATGTGAATCGAGTCCCAGTAGTATGTGAGAGTACATGTATGTGAATCGAGTCACAGTAGTATGTGAGAGTACATGTATGTGAATCGAGTCACAGTAGTATGTGAGAGTACATGTATGTGAATCCAATCCCAGTAGTATGTGAGAGTACAGGTATGTGAATCGAGTCCCAGTAGTATGTGAGAGTATGTGAATCGAGTCCCAGTAGTATGTGAGAGTATATGTATGTGAATCGAGTCCCAGTAGTATGTGAGAGTACAGGAATGTGAATCGAGTCACAGTAGTATGTGAGAGTATGTGAATCGAGTCACAGTAGTATGTGAGAGTACATGTATGTGAATCGAGTCACAGTAGTATGTGAGAGTACAGGAATGTGAATCGAGTCACAGTAGTATGTGAGAGTACAGGTATGTGAATCGAGTCACAGTAGTATGTGAGAGTATGTGAATCGAGTCCCAGTAGTATGTGAGAGTACAGGTATGTGAATCGAGTCACAGTAGTATGTGAGAGTACATGTATGTGAATCGAGTCCCAGTAGTATGTGAGAGTATGTGAATCGAGTCCCAGTAGTATGTGAGAGTATGTGAATCGAGTCCCAGTAGTATGTGAGAGTACAGGTATGTGAATCGAGTCCCAGTAGTATGTGAGAGTACAGGTATGTGAATCGAGTCACAGTAGTATGTGAGAGTACAGGTATGTGAATCGAGTCACAGTAGTATGTGAGAGTATGTGAATCGAGTCACAGTAGTATGTGAGAGTACAGGTATGTGAATCGAGTCCCAGTAGTATGTGAGAGTACATGTATGTGAATCGAGTCCCAGTAGTATGTGAGAGTACAGGTATGTGAATCCAATCCCAGTAGTATGTGAGAGTACAGGTATGTGAATCGAGTCCCAGTAGTATGTGAGAGTACATGTATGTGAATCGAGTCCCAGTAGTATGTGAGAGTACAGGTATGTGAATCGAGTCACAGTAGTATGTGAGAGTACAGGTATGTGAATCGAGTCACAGTAGTATGTGAGAGTATGTGAATCGAGTCCCAGCAGTATGTGAGAGTACATGTATGTGAATCGAGTCCCAGTAGTATGTGAGAGTATGTGAATCGAGTCCCAGTAGTATGTGAGAGTACATGTATGTGAATCGAGTCCCAGTAGTATGTGAGAGTATGTGAATCGAGTCCCAGTAGTATGTGAGAGTACAGGTATGTGAATCGAGTCACAGTAGTATGTGAGAGTACATGTATGTGAATCGAGTCCCAGTAGTATGTGAGAGTACATGTATGTGAATCGAGTCCCAGTAGTATGTGAGAGTACAGGTATGTGAATCGAGTCACAGTAGTATGTGAGAGTATGTGAATCGAGTCACAGTAGTATGTGAGAGTACAGGTATGTGAATCGAGTCACAGTAGTATGTGAGAGTATGTGAATCGAGTCCCAGTAGTATGTGAGAGTACATGTATGTGAATCGAGTCCCAGTAGTATGTGAGAGTACAGGTATGTGAATCCAATCCCAGTAGTATGTGAGAGTACAGGTATGTGAATCGAGTCCCAGTAGTATGTGAGAGTACATGTATGTGAATCGAGTCACAGTAGTATGTGAGAGTACAGGTATGTGAATCGAGTCACAGTAGTATGTGAGAGTACAGGTATGTGAATCGAGTCACAGTAGTATGTGAGAGTACAGGTATGTGAATCGAGTCCCAGTAGTATGTGAGAGTACAGGTATGTGAATCGAGTCACAGTAGTATGTGAGAGTACAGGTATGTGAATCGAGTCCCAGTAGTATGTGAGAGTACAGGTATGTGAATCGAGTCACAGTAGTATGTGAGAGTACAGGTATGTGAATCGAGTTCCAGTAGTATGTGAGAGTACAGGTATGTGAATCGAGTCACAGTAGTATGTGAGAGTACAGGTATGTGAATCGAGTCCCAGTAGTATGTGAGAGTACAGGTATGTGAATCGAGTCACAGTAGTATGTGAGAGTACAGGTATGTGAATCGAGTCCCAGTAGTATGTGAGAGTACATGTATGTGAATCGAGTCACAGTAGTATGTGAGAGTACAGGTATGTGAATCGAGTCACAGTAGTATGTGAGAGTACAGGTATGTGAATCGAGTCACAGTAGTATGTGAGAGTACAGGTATGTGAATCGAGTCCCAGTAGTATGTGAGAGTACAGGTATGTGAATCCAATCCCAGTAGTATGTGAGAGTACAGGTATGTGAATCGAGTCCCAGTAGTATGTGAGAGTACATGTATGTGAATCGAGTCCCAGTAGTATGTGAGAGTACAGGTATGTGAATCGAGTCACAGTAGTATGTGAGAGTACAGGTATGTGAATCGAGTCCCAGTAGTATGTGAGAGTACATGTATGTGAATCGAGTCCCAGTAGTATGTGAGAGTACAGGTATGTGAATCGAGTCCCAGTAGTATGTGAGAGTACAGGTATGTGAATCGAGTCACAGTAGTATGTGAGAGTACAGGTATGTGAATCGAGTCACAGTAGTATGTGAGTATGTGAATCGAGTCACAGTAGTATGTGAGAGTACAGGTATGTGAATCGAGTCACAGTAGTATGTGAGAGTATGTGAATCGAGTCACAGTAGTATGTGAGAGTACAGGTATGTGAATCCAATCCCAGTAGTATGTGAGAGTACAGGTATGTGAATCGAGTCCCAGTAGTATGTGAGAGTACAGGTATGTGAATCGAGTCACAGTAGTATGTGAGAGTACAGGTATGTGAATCGAGTCACAGTAGTATGTGAGAGTATGTGAATCGAGTCACAGTAGTATGTGAGAGTACATGTATGTGAATCGAGTCCCAGTAGTATGTGAGAGTACAGGTATGTGAATCGAGTCACAGTAGTATGTGAGAGTACATGTATGTGAATCGAGTCCCAGTAGTATGTGAGAGTACAGGTATGTGAATCGAGTCACAGTAGTATGTGAGAGTACAGGTATGTGAATCGAGTCACAGTAGTATGTGAGAGTATGTGAATCGAGTCACAGTAGTATGTGAGAGTACATGTATGTGAATCGAGTCCCAGTAGTATGTGAGAGTACAGGTATGTGAATCGAGTCACAGTAGTATGTGAGAGTACATGTATGTGAATCGAGTCACAGTAGTATGTGAGAGTACATGTATGTGAATCGAGTCACAGTAGTATGTGAGAGTACAGGTATGTGAATCGAGTCACAGTAGTATGTGAGAGTACAGGTATGTGAATCGAGTCACAGTAGTATGTGAGAGTACAGGTATGTGAATCGAGTCCCAGTAGTATGTGAGAGTACAGGTATGTGAATCGAGTCACAGTAGTATGTGAGAGTACAGGTATGTGAATCGAGTCCCAGTAGTATGTGAGAGTACAGGTATGTGAATCGAGTCACAGTAGTATGTGAGAGTACAGGTATGTGAATCGAGTCACAGTAGTATGTGAGAGTATGTGAATCGAGTCCCAGTAGTATGTGAGAGTATGTGAATCGAGTCCCAGTAGTATGCGAGAGTACAGGTATGTGAATCGAGTCCCAGTAGTATGTGAGAGTACAGGTATGGGAATTGAGTCCCAGTAGTATGTGAGAGTACAGGTATGTGAATCAAGTCACAGTAGTATGTGAGAGTACAGGTATGTGAATCGAGTCACAGTAGTATGTGAGAGTATGTGAATCGAGTCACAGTAGTATGTGAGAGTACAGGTATGTGAATCGAGTCACAGTAGTATGTGAGAGTACAGGTATGTGAATCGAGTCACAGTAGTATGTGAGAGTACAGGTATGTGAATCGAGTCCCAGTAGTATGTGAGAGTACATGTATGTGAATCGAGTCCCAGTAGTATGTGAGAGTACATGTATGTGAATCGAGTCCCAGTAGTATGTGAGAGTACAGGTATGTGAATCGAGTCACAGTAGTATGTGAGAGTATGTGAATCGAGTCCCAGTAGTATGTGAGAGTATGTGAATCGAGTCACAGTAGTATGTGAGAGTACAGGTATGTGAATCGAGTCCCAGTAGTATGTGAGAGTACAGGTATGTGAATCGAGTCCCAGTAGTATGTGAAAGTACAGGTATGTGAATCCAATCCCAGTAGTATGTGAGAGTACATGTATGTGAATCGAGTCCCAGTAGTATGTGAGAGTACAGGTATGTGAATCGAGTCCCAGTAGTATGTGAGAGTACAGGTATGTGAATCGAGTCCCAGTAGTATGTGAGAGTATGTGAATCGAGTCACAGTAGTATGTGAGAGTACAGGTATGTGAATCCAATCCCAGTAGTATGTGAGAGTACAGGTATGTGAATCGAGTCCCAGTAGTATGTGAAAGTACAGGTATGAGAATCGAGTCCCAGTAGTATGTGAGAGTACATGTATGTGAATCGAGTCCCAGTAGTATATGAGAGTACATGTATGTGAATCGAGTCCCAGTAGTATGTGAGAGTACAGGTATTCAGTAATGGTGCGGTTCAATTGGAGTATAATTTGTTCCTCTAATTAAATCATTTCCCTTATTCAAAAACTTTCTAGTTTTTCGCTATATTCGAAGTATATTTATATATATATATTTGAACCCCTTATTACATTATATAACATATATGCCATATTATATACCATTGAAAGAGGAAGCTCCAACACATTGTATTTTCAACTTATTCGATGTGAACTTATTCAACTGTGAACATGTTTTTGTTGAGATATCAACGTCTGTTCTGGGCTAAAGTTTCTGCTCAAAATGTGATTATTTCCAATGGAAGGGGAATACTCGATATATATAGATATAGAGTTATTCCCCTTCCATTAAAAATAAACTACAGTTTGAATTATGTTGCATTCTGGGAGCCATAACGCGGAAAATGATTTTATGATTTCAACTATAATTTTCTATTACTCTATGGGCACCTTCTGAGAAACAGATGTTCTAAATGGTGATGCATTATTTAAGGAATAATCTCGGTTTCCTAATGTTATTACACAGTCTAAAGGCATATGCCGAATCACACACCTATACATCGGGAAGCGATTTATAAGAGTTTGTGATTCGGCGTATGCCTTTTGACTGTGTAATTACATTAGGAAACCGAGATTATTCCTTATAATTATGCCATTGATTAATCAATATTGATTTAAATTTGTTTTCGTCTTAATACGATTGAAACAAGGAACTATGTTCTCAAATAACTGACCGAAAGAGACTCACTGTCCGAATAGGATCTGTGACGACTTGAGACGAAGACAACTTGCCCCATTCCCGTCCAAATAATATTGATCGATCTGTAGATCAAGCGGGGTTTTCCCCGAAGCGTATGTCAAGCACGAAACAAAACATTGACCAAAATAAACATTATAAGCAGAATTTTGGAAGAGGAAAACATACAGTTAGTCTCCATTTCAACTGGGATTCACGAACAGGCGATAATCAATAAGTTTAGTGGACATTTTCTTACACGAATTCTCCTATTTGTCGGCATTGAGTCAAATATTTTTCTATCTCGATTTTTCGCACAGTCATTTGTCTTTTTGAGTCATTGTGATTTTACCGAGAGAAAAGGTTTTCTGAAGAATTAAACTATCATTGTATTTAAGGCAATTTAAGATGATTTATTTTTGAAAAACTAATATATTGGTAAAATTCTAATTTAAATTATATTCACTGATATTATTACAGTTATAATTAAAATCTATTTTATGTTGAAATTCGACATATTTATGGGGGGAAATAAATGGAAGAATATGGGAACTATATATTTATATTTTGCAGATGGTGAAGTAGCATTGTGTGAACAGGCAGCGATCAGCCGATGGCTTCAAAAATGATGCATCGATTGTGGATGATTGTGAGATCATTTATCGTTGTAAATGGTGAATTTCTTCGGAAATATGTATAATAAAAAGAATATCTAGTGTTTTTAAGTGGATACCGAAAAATATGTCATTGTTTTTTTGTTTTTTTTTTTAATGTTTTATTCTCTGATCAAATATAGATATTGAGAAGTACAAGGAGAAAATATATACACAATTCATTCGCGAATGAAAATAAACATTTATCTCGCTCAGTCATGACATATTTTTCGTTATCCACTCAAACAAACTAGATATCCTCTATGTATATATTTCATAACAGTGGTTTGATTGTTTGTGTTGTCCCTCTATATCATCGTTCTTTATGAATATATAGGTTATCGGAACATTTGGCATCAAGCGATGGTTATTTAAAGGCCCACTTAATTTTCGAATCCCTAGATCACAAATAAAATATATGCCATATTATATACCATTTGAAAGAGGAAGCTCCACAAGATTGTATTATCAACTTATCCAGTGTAATAAACTGTGAACAGGTTGCTATTGTTGAATTGCCAACGTGTTTTTGTGCTTAAGTTTCATTAGGATTGTAGTGCAAATTGTAATATTTTCAATGGGGGGGGGGGACTCTATATCTTAAAGATAGAGTTATTCCCCTTCCATTGAAAATACAATTTTTAGTTAGAATTCTGTTGCATTCTGGAAGCCATAACGGGCGAATATCTTTCTATGATTTCAGCTGCTTTCTATTTCACTATGGGCATCTTCTCAGACACATACGTTTCAAATGGTGATAGTAATTTAATCATATTTTAAGGAACAGATTGTTTTTAAACCCGTATATCAAGGCACAAAAAACAGATATGGTTTGATTTCCGCCTTTTCCTTTCTGTGCCAATATGGGGCATGGTATGGTATGGGTGCTGCATGAATACAGAACGACATGGGACAACGAGCTGCGCCATGAAGCATGGACAGCGACCACACACATAACACAGAACGTCATGGGACAACGAGCCGCGCCATGAAGCATGAACAGCGACCACACATATAACACAGAACGCCATGGGACAACGAGCTGCGCCATGAAGCATGAACAGCGACCACACACATAACACAGAACGTCATGGGACAACGAGCCGCGCCATGAAGCATGAACAGCGACCACACACATAACACAGAACGCCATGGGACAACGAGCTGCGCCATGAAGCATGAACAGCGACCACACACATAACACAGAACGCCATGGGACAACGAGCTGCGCCATGAAGCATGGACAGCGACCACACACATAACACAGAACGCCATGGGACAACGAGCTGCGCCATGAAGCATGGACAGCGACCACACACATAACACAGAACGCCATGGGACAACGAGCTGCGCCATGAAGCATGAACAGCGACCACACACATAACACAGAACGCCATGGGACAACGAGCCGCGCCATGAAGCATGGACAGCGACCACACACATAACACAGAACGCCATGGGACAACGAGCCGCGCCATGAAGCATGGACAGCGACCACACACATAACACAGAACGCCATGGGACAACGAGCCGCGCCATGAAGCATGGACAGCGACCACACACATAACACAGAACGCCATGGGACAAATAGCCGCGCCATGAAGCATGAACAGCGACCACACACATAACACAGAACGCCATGGGACAACGAACCGCGCCATGAAGCATGGACAGCGATCACACACATAACAGAGAACGCCATGGGACAACGAGCCGCGCCATGAAGCATGGACAGCGACCACACACATAACACAGAACGCCATGGGACAACGAGCCGCGCCATGAAGCATGGACAGCGACCACACACCTAACTGTTTCTGTTGACTTTTAGATAGCCGTGGGTTCACGCCTTCCGGTTACCAGTCGATGCATCACGCGGGTTTTTATCTGCCTGCTCGGTGTGTCGGTGTGGTGCTTGCGGACCTTGCCAATAAGTTATCATTCCTGACATCCCCTTTGGCATAATTGCCATAAACCATAAAACAGCGACCACACACATAACACAGAACGCCATGGGACAACGAGCTGCGCCATGAAGCATGGACAGCGACCACACACATAACACAGAACGCCATGGGACAACGAGCTGCGCCATGAAGCATGGACAGCGACCACACACATAACACAGAACGCCATGGGACAACGAGCTGCGCCATGAAGCATGAACAGCGACCACACACATAACACAGAACGCCATGGGACAACGAGCTGCGCCATGAAGCATGGACAGCGACCACACACATAACACAGAACGCCATGGGACAACGAGCCGCGCCATGAAGCATGGACAGCGACCACACACATAACACAGAACGTCATGGGACAACGAGCCGCGCCATGAAGCATGGACAGCGACCACACACATAACACAGAACGCCATGGGACAACGAGCTGCGCCATGAAGCATGAACAGCGACCACACACATAACACAGAACGTCATGGGACAACGAGCCGCGCCATGAAGCATGGACAGCGACCACACACATAACACAGAACGCCATGGGACAACGAGCTGCGCCATGAAGCATGGACAGCGACCACACACATAACACAGAACGTCATGGGACAACGAGCCGCGCCATGAAGCATGGACAGCGACCACACACATAACACAGAACGCCATGGGACAACGAGCCGCGCCATGAAGCATGGACAGCGACCACACACATAACACAGAACGCCATGGGACAACGAGCCGCGCCATGAAGCATGGACAGCGACCACACACATAACACAGAACGCCATGGGACAACGAGCCGCGCCATGAAGCATGGACAGCGACCACACACATAACACAGAACGCCATGGGACAACGAGCCGCGCCATGAAGCATGGACAGCGACCACACACATAACACAGAACGCCATGGGACAACGAGCCGCGCCACGAAGCATGGACAGCGACCACACACATAAAACAGAACGCCATGGGACAACGAGCCGCGCCATGAAGCATGGACAGCGATCACACACATAACACAGAACGTCATGGGACAACGAGCCGCGCCATGAAGCATGGACAGCGACCACACACATAACACAGAACGTCATGGGACAACGAGCCGCGCCATGAAGCATGGACAGCGACCACACACATAACACAGAACGCCATGTGACAACGAGCCGCGTCATGAAGCATGAACAGCGACCACACACATAACACAGAACGCCATGTGACAACGGACCGCGCCATGAAGCATGGACAGCGACCACACACATAACAGAGAACGCCACACACATAACACAGAACGCCATGGGACAACGAGCCGCGCCATGAAGCATGGACAGCGACCACACACATAACACAGAACGCCATGTGACAACGAGCCGCGTCATGAAGCATGAACAGCGACCACACACATAACACAGAACGCCATGTGACAACGGACCGCGCCATGAAGCATGGACAGCGACCACACACATAACAGAGAACGCCACACACATAACACAGAACGCCATGGGACAACGAGCCGCGCCATGAAGCATGGACAGCGACCACACACATAACACAGAACGCCATGGGACAACGAGCCGCGCCATGAAGCATGGACAGCGACCACACACATAACACAGAACGCCATGGGGCAACGAGCCGCGCCATGAAGCATGGACAGCGACCACACACATAACACAGAACGCCATGGGACAACGAGCCGCGCCATGAAGCATGGACAGCGACCACACACATAACACAGAACGCCATGGGACAACGAGCTGCGCCATGAAGCATGGACAGCGACCACACACATAACACAGAACGCCATGGGACAACGAGCCGCGCCATGAAGCATGAACAGCGACCACACACATAACACAGAACGCCATGGGACAACGAGCCGCGCCATGAAGCATGAACAGCGACCACACACATAACACAGAACGCCATGGGACAACGAGCTGCGCCACGAAGCATGGACAGCGACCACACACATAACACAGAACGTCATGGGACAACGAGCTGCGCCATGAAGCATGAACAGCGACCATACACATAACACAGAACGCCATGGGACAACGAGCCGCGCCATGAAGCATGAACAGCGACCACACACATAACACAGAACGCCATGGGACAACGAGCTGCGCCATGAAGCATGCACAGCGACCACACACATAACACAGAACGCCATGGGACAACGAGCCGCGACATGAAGCATGAACAGCGACCACACACATAACACAGAACGCCATGGGACAACGAGCTGCGCCACGAAGCATGGACAGCGACCACACACATAACACAGACGAACAATAAATGATTGTTCAGTTAAAGGGGTGTGACAGACTACTTATTAGCAAGAAATTAGACAACATATCAGGACAGCAGCTGTAATAAAATAATGATGATAGCCATTATGCCGGTTAATAACGGTGGGGGCAATTCACTTTATAAGTTGGGATGACCAAACACTCAGCAGACAGATTCAGCAGTCAAACTCGGACAGTTGAATTTGTAGCGCTCTTGATCTAAATCGTGGTAAAATCTCCATTTACCATTGCACTAGAGAGCAACAGACGAAATAAAGAAGTCTCTCTCACGTTACGATCAGGACCCGATCGAGACGATGATGTATAACCGACCAGTGATGTACACCTACATACGTGTACATTTGATACCTAGATAACCCCATTATGAAGATGGAACGATCAACGAGGAGGCCGGGCCAAGAACAGAAGTAATGTATAACAATCATTAAAATTATATAGCCACCTTGAAGTGATTTTACTAGGGATGTAAACTAGTATTTCCTTTCCTTCATTTTGCACTGAACTAGCTAATCGCTATCTGCATCATGATTTTACCACGCTATTCTTATAGGATTACATATTAATAAATACTTAATCAGAGGAGGTGATAATATATTGTTTAATAGCCAATCGCAACTGCATGGGACTCACGTGCAGGCTCACCAAATTAAAGATATATTAAATATTAAGGATTAATGTTGACTACTTATTAACGGAGATATTTGAACAAGTGCTTTAAAAGATATTTAAAGATTAACAGAAACATTTTTTACAATTTAATCTGGGGTGAATTCGATATAACGCGATGAGAATCAGGTAAATGTTTATCCCAACAAATGTGTTTATAGACATTTAACCCTTTCAGTGCCAAGTCCGATTGTTGTATCAACCCATATTTCCTTGATCATTTTTCAAATTTATTGATTATAATAATGTGATACATTGATGGAAAGAGAAATATGGGTTGATACAAAAATCGGACTTGGCACTGAAAGGGTTAAATATGATTGTATATGCATCTCAAGTTTACTATTGTATTGCGGGCTTTTAACCAGTTGATGACTTGACTTGAAACGTATTTTATTTGCATATAATACAAATGGGATCGAGGCACAAGTTTTTTCAACTTATGAAGCCCCTCTCCCAATACAATCGATTTAGATACAAAATGTTTACAAGATGGCAGCTGAACATATTTACATGCAATATTTTGTGATTTTATGGTGATTGGTGTGGTGCCTTCCAGAGCATATTGCTATATATGGGTTATGGATGATTTGATAGCTATAACATTTGGTGGGGTTTATGTGATTTTTGGTTCGTCTTAACTGGTGTTGGAGCGGGGTTTTGTCAAAGGGGTATTTTCTTCATATATATAAATAAATATATATATACATATACATACACACATACACACCCATGCATGCATATATATACATACATATATATATATACCTACATATACACATATATACATATATACACACATACACACAGACACATACACACCCTCATACATATACAACATATATATACATATGTTAGTCAAGTGTTGGTCAGCTACAGCTACTCTGGAAGACAGTACATACGGCAGATCAAAATTACAGAGAACTGGTGATTGAGTGGGGGAGTAGGTCCATAAGTGGGGAGCCAGTAGATAACTAAACTGCGTAGTTCATATATTTACCGGTGTATATACTAAGGCAATTTGAATTCCTTCCTTGAGGATATATTTTGTTTTAAATTCAGTTATCGAAACGCTTTGTTGCTACAATATATTGCTGAATTATATCGAACAGTTTCTTATTACTTTGGGACGAGATATATGGTATTCCGAACAGAGCTTCGTTAATGTCGAGAATTTGAAGGCTCTCGCGAGTCAATTTATCAGCGAGGACGGCTCGCTCAGACTGATACGATTGTTGTATCAACCCATATTTCCTAGATCATTTTTCAAATTTATTGATTATAATAATGTGATACATTGATGGAAAGAGAAATATGGGTTGATACAAAAATCGGACTTGGCACTGAAAGGGTTAAATATGATTGTATATGTATCTGAAGTTTACTATTGTATTGCGGGCTTTTAACCAGTTGATGACAGGAGAAGCCCTGGTGCAGCATTAAATATCATATGCCAGTGCATTCTCGTATATATGCGTGTCTCCCATAGGGATATAAGAGAATATCTTGGTTCTCTGGGGACTCGCATATATAGACATGTTTATGAGTGAATGCATTGGCACAGGGTTTTCGCACAATTTCAGGTAGTTCCAGTCATGGAAGTGTTAATAATAATATGGTTCTGTATTAATCGATATTGCTTTTATTTACAGTCGCTATTGTTATCTTGGTTTAACAATCGACTTTAAATACAAAAAGTTTATTTTAGTATCGTTTTAACTCACCTATGCAGAAATCATACGGACACGTGATTCCCCAACGACCGAGCGATGTCAACTTATAGACGTAGCTCCCGTCGACACAAGCCTTCATCTTCATGGCGGCGGTCCTGGCGCAGGTCGTCGATTCGCTGGCCACACACAGACCAATGGTTACAATGCCATCCGCGTTCACAGGGAGTGAACCTGAATAATCGTTTAAATAGAGGATATCTATAGTGTTTACATACCAATGGTTACAATGCCATCCGCGTTCACAGGGAGTGAACCTGAATAATCGTTTAAATAGAGGATATCTATAGTGTTTACATACCAATGGTTACAATGCCATCCGCGTTCACATGCAGCGAACCTGAATAATCATTTAAATAGAGGATATCTATAGTGTTTACATACCAATGGTTGCAATGCCATCCGCGTTCACAGGGAGCGAACCTGAATAATCGTTTAAATAGAGGATATATATAGTGTTTACATACCAATGGTTACAATGCCATCCGCGTTCACAGGGAGTGAACCTGAATAATCATTTAAATAGAGGATATCTATAGTGTTTACATACCAATGGTTACAATGCCATCCGCGTTCACAGGGAGTGAACCTGAATAATCGTTTAAATAGAGGATATCTATAGTGTTTACATACCAATGGTTACAATGCCATCCGCGTTCACATGCAGCGAACCTGAATAATCATTTAAATAGAGGATATCTATAGTGTTTACATACCAATGGTTACAATGCCATCCGCGTTCACAGGGAGTGAACCTGAATAATCGTTTAAATAGAGGATATCTAGTGTTTACATACCAATGGTTACAATGCCATCCGCGTTCACAGGGAGTGAACCTGAATAATCGTTTAAATAGAGGATATCCAGTGTTTTGGGTGGATACCCAGGGATACCGAAAATAATCTCATAAATGCAGAGACAAATGTATAATTTCCCAAGCGACTTGTCGTGATTAAGAATAACTACACGAGACAATGCTTGGTATGAACTTAAAACACTGGAAACTAAGAACAATGAGCAAGATCCACGGAGAGTTCAGTCCCCTACAAGGAATAACCGCTATCAGCGCCTGCTCATAATGTGAAGAAATTGCACATTTATTTATTTGAGACTTTTGTAGGTTACAATTCATTGTAACTGATTTGTCCATATTCTTTTGAAAATTGTCTAGATCAAGCCAGAATTAATTATAACTGACGAAACACTTCAATGAATTTTTTTTAATTTAATTAAGAAAACACACATGCCGGCAGCGGTTAGACATAGCGTAGATAGTGTACTGAACTGTTTTGCAGCTTGAACAATGATAACCATAATAGAAACAAATATCACTATTTATTATCGATTGAAAAGCAAGTCACATAATTATATACACTGAATTCAACTCTATATATAGTTTCTAAATTTAATGCTACCCAGTCCGTTATATTAAAGATACAATGACCATTTTATTAAAGATAATCTGATGTAGTCCATGCACACGGAAGTTACATCTATGACCAATGTGCTACATTGCGACAACTGTCGTCTCAGAGAAGTTCCACAATCTACATGCTCCACAATCTACATATTCCATAATCTACATGTTCCACAATCTACATGTTGCACTACACGTTCCACAATATACATGTTCCACAATCTACATGTTCCACAATCGACACGTTCCACAATCTACATGTTCCGCACTCTACATGTTGCACAATGTACATGTTCCACAATCTACATGTTCCACAATCTACATGTTCCACAATCTACATGTTCCACAATCTACATGTTCCACTTCCACAATCTACATGTTCCACAATCTACATTCATGCCTATATATCTACTATTAACATCGTTACTACATGTAGAGCCACACCGTTTGTTGCCCAGCCACTTTTCTGTGTATTGCATTTGCTGTGCTCCACATACGTTACATAGCTATGCTGGAGTCTGCCAGTCCCGGACACGAGGCTCAGCCGTTCTGGTCGTAACACCGCGACATAGGTTAAAGGAATTAGTCTGTCAAAAACATATTTTTGTTATCGTCATAATACTAATAATATATGTCTAACAGACCCATTTCGCCAAGAAAATTCTAAATCGAGCAGATAGTATTTTTATTATTATGATTATTAAAAACAATCGCGGAAATATCCGAAGTGTACGTCACGTGAGTGCGATCACATGACCACAACGCGATCACATGACCGATCATCTGCATCGACGCTTACCGGTGACAGCGGTGGGTGGAGCTTGAAATAATTCCGCCAATCGCGTAACGAGTTGATAAATTACGTATAAAATATTGCAGTCGCCGGTTAATTACCTATAGGCCTTTACGATAAATAGCGATCACGGAATAAAACTGTTTGAATGTGCTAAATTATGAACTGGAATCGCTAGAATGTTGGATTATATAACGAATAACGATGGTTAAATGCACGTTGAGGCGATAAAAGTTGTGTGAAATGAGATTAATTTATGCAAAAATGCATTGAGCGAGCGGAATTTCGTGCCAAACTAATTTAATTGTTTCTGAAAAAGTTAGGCCATATAGCTTCTTCTTCGTTGTACATATGGTACCAATTTCGGAAGATAGTTTACACAGTAGTGTCGTCCCGTTGTGCGCTATAGGAGTACAATTAAACACAAATGGGGTGTGTCTAAAAGGGTGGTGGTTATTATACTAGTACATGTATCATGGTGGCTTATATTCGCCATAATAATGTTCTTCTCCGTTTCTTTACACGAAACATTTTGTGTGGAGAAGTGCACGACTGTGAACAGCTTGCTAAAATCCCTCCAGTCAAGATCGATAAGTGCGTAAACAAAATAATTCACTCGAATACACAACAGACTGTCGAAACTACAATAATGATTAATTAGGCTGCAGTTTGGCATAACGACATTTTTTTTAATTGAAGGCTAGCCTGGCGTTGTTTTTCAGTTTGTGTTTGTTGTTCGTTTTTTTTTTTTCGTTTTGATGGCAGATATTGACTTTCAAGAGAGGATTTTGTATAATTGTTAGCCTAGAAAAAATCCTATGATCGCCTCTAATAAAGAGCGTCCATGTTTTCGTCGCGGTATAGACAATAAAGAGCGTTCTCAATTATGAACGTGCTCTATTTCGATATGGCATGGGTGATTTTGTATGCGGTATGCGGTATTTAAATATAAAGAGCGTCCATGCTTCCATCTCCCAACAGCGGTAGACAATAAAGAGCGTTCTAAATTACGCACTGTGTTGTGTTTTTTGAGGTACTTAATAATGGATCGCTAGCCCGCCCACAACCGAACACACTGAATCTACTAGGCATCTTGGCATATGTGGAGATGACAGATACTCGGGATATTTATATCGAAAGTAAAACAACAACAAAAACACAAAAATAAACAAAAACGCATAAATAGAGTTAACATTATTCAGCCCAGTGTTTATATACCATTTGGGCGCTTCGTATGTATGACCAGGTGAATGTGATCCTCCGTCGCCCTTTCTTTTCATTTTGGGGCATTTTACAGTGCAAACAAGTTCGCGACTGACACTGATGAATAGTCGCTGAATGATTACAAATCACCGAGTGAATACGAGACAATCAAAGCACTACTGCCATCTATTCAACAAAGCAGACACGTGACGGCATGTTATTAATGGCTACAAATACAACCATTCTAGACGCTACTAATTACTTTATTCACATAATTATTGTTTTCTATTCCAGATAAACGGCCAAAGCGGCCACACTATCTTCATTAACTAGATAAAAAAATTAATAGAGACATAATCTACTATACCCCACACGCGCACCTACGACTCCGGATTTTAGTATCGGCTGACTTACGATTACGTCATCGTAGTCAGCATAATAAACTCCGGCTCCGAATCTGTGTTTTCAATTTTCTCGCCCACAACTACGTCACTCGTAGACAAGTGACGGAAATATCCGAATACCGGTGGTGGTATTATTTATTTATTTTACGGGTTATTTATTATGCGATCGGAATGGGACTTGGTTCATTTTAATCACAACAGGGAGGGCTTTCCGATTGCGTTTTGTAGTTTCTAGACCGAATAAATCCTTTAATAGACATATATAGTTATATATCGTTCCCGGACACGAGGCCCAGTCGTTCTGGTCGTAACACCGCGACATAGGTTAATATATATATATAGTTATATATCGGTCCGGGACACGAGGCCCAGCCGTTCTGGTCGTAACACCGCGACATAGGTTAATAGACATATATCGTTTATTGGCTTTCATTTTTGGAAAGCATTAGTTTTCATATTACAGTTTGGTTTTAAATACGACAAATATTCATAAATGTTGTATTGCAAGTGACATAGAGAGAGATTGAGAGAGAGAAAGAGAGAGGAGTGTAATATATAGAGGATCTCCAGCGTGTTATGTTGGAATATAATATTTTATGAAACGAATTTGATAAATTGGGGTGTAGGAAAAGATCACTCGATCTTTTCTACCATCCCGGGCGTTTCGCGCCCAACAAATCTCTCTCATAAAATCTTAAATGCCAACATAATGAGTTGAAGATCTTGTCTACCACAAGAAAAATAAAACTTGAGATTTATGGCTTTTAACAAATCAAAATCATTAAAAGAAGGTGAAAATAAATTAAAAATGCATACATTTCATGCATTGTCTGATACGCTTCACAACCGTATACGACATTATTGCGCGCTCTGGCTAATAACAACAATTATAGTCCTCCAATGTTCCTCTTTGTGTTTGTGTCTATTTTCGTTTGTGCAACGAAGTTGGAAAAGAATTTAACTTTAATGAACAAGGTAATCATTTTGCAATGTCTGTTGTGGTATCTTATGCAGCCTTTCGAAATAGTATTAATTCGCGCGGTCATTTTGTTGGCGCGATGTCAAGTATCCCTGGAGGCACGCGTGAGATATAATGAAATATGTAATGGCCATATCAAATCCAGTCGTAAGTGGGGATTTGTTTTACCCTGTGCCAATGCATTCTCTTATATATGCGATTCGACCATAGGTCGCCTCGTATATATAAGAGAATGCATTTTTTACAATTTTAATAATTTGTTCTTGTATTCTTTAACAATTTTATAATTTAACCCATACAGA
Organism: Siphonodentalium dalli; assembly: GCA_032622095.1. Classification (NCBI taxonomy): domain Eukaryota; kingdom Metazoa; phylum Mollusca; class Scaphopoda; order Gadilida; family Siphonodentaliidae; genus Siphonodentalium; species Siphonodentalium dalli. The sequence continues at coordinate 20,072,052 of CP136062.1, read as the reverse complement.
GCCACAGACAAACATAAGCAGACGACAATCTTCTATATGCTTCTATATATGTGTGGGGCTCCCTGCAGGGTAATGGATGTTTTTTATTTTATGTCCTAAAAATTGTAAGAAACATTTATTAAAAATATATACGAGAATGCATTGGAACAGGGTAAACAATTCCCGACTTACGACTGGATTTGATATGGTGGGTCACATATGGATATATTCGATCATTAGTATACCGTAACTGTGCGGTTGAATGAAAAGAGTGTCACTCAATCGTCAACTAATCTAAATATAGTAACTACATGCATGGCCATGGTGTTTGTGGCAGAGAGCCTTTCTGAGACCCACTAATCTAAATATAGTAACTACATGCATGGCCGTGGTGTTTGTGGCAGAGAGCCTTTCTGAGATCCACTAATCTAAATATAGTAACTACATGCATGGCCATGGTGTTTGTGGCAGAGAGCCTTTCTGAGATCCACTAATCTAAATATAGTAACTACATGCATGGCCATGGTGTTTGTGGCAGAGAGCCTTTCTGAGACCCACTAATCTAAATATAGTAACTACATGCATGGCCGTGGTGTTTGTGACAGAGAGCCTTTCTGAGATCCACTAATCTAAATATAGTAATTACATGCATGGCCATGGTGTTTGTGGCAGAGAGCCTTTCTGAGATCCACTAATCTAAATATAGTAACTACATGCATGGCCATGGTGTTTGTGGCAGAGAGCCTTTCTGAGATCCACTAATCTAAATATAGTAACTACATGCATGGCCATGGTGTTTGTGGCAGAGAGCCTTTCTGAGACCCACTAATCTAAATATAGTAACTACATGCATGGCCATGGTGTTTGTGGCAGAGAGCCTTTCTGAGATCCACTAATCTAAATATAGTAACTACATGCATGGCCATGGTGTTTGTGGCAGAGAGCCTTTCTGATACCCACTAATCTAAATATAGTAACTACATGCATGGCCATGGTGTTTGTGGCATAGAGCCTTTCTGAGACCCACTAATCTAAATATAGTAACTACATGCATGGCCGTGGTGTTTGTGGCAGAGAGCCTTTCTGAGATCCACTAATCTAAATATAGTAACTACATGCATGGCCATGGTGTTTGTGGCAGAGAGCCTTTCTGAGATCCACTAATCTAAATATAGTAACTACATGCATGGCCATGGTGTTTGTGGCAGAGAGCCTTTCTGAGATCCACTAATCTAAATATAGTAACTACATGCATGGCCATGGTGTTTGTGGCAGAGAGCCTTTCTGAGATCCACTAATCTAAATATAGTAACTACATGCATGGCCGTGGTGTTTGTGGCAGAGAGCCTTTCTGAGATCCACTAATCTAAATATAGTAACTACATGCATGGCCGTGGTGTTTGTGACAGAGAGCCTTTCTGAGATCCACTAATCTAAATATAGTAACTACATGCATGGCCATGGTGTTTGTGGCAGAGAGCCTTTCTGAGACCCACTAATCTAAATATAGTAACTACATGCATGGCCATGGTGTTTGTGGCAGAGAGCCTTTCTGAGACCCACTAATCTAAATATAGTAACTACATGCATGGCCATGGTGTTTGTGGCAGAGAGCCTTTCTGAGATCCACTAATCTAAATATAGTAACTACATGCATGGCCGTGGTGTTTGTGGCAGAGAGCCTTTCTGAGATCCACTAATCTAAATATAGTAACTACATGCATGGCCGTGGTGTTTGTGGCAGAGAGCCTTTCTGAGATCCACTAATCTAAATATAGTAACTACATGCATGGCCCTGGTGTTTGTGGCAGAGAGCCTTTCTGAGATCCACTAATCTAAATATAGTAACTACATGCATGGCCGTGGTGTTTGTGACAGAGAGCCTTTCTGAGATCCACTAATCTAAATATAGTAACTACATGCATGGCCGTGGTGTTTGTGGCAGAGAGCCTTTCTGAGATCCACTAATCTAAATATAGTAACTACATGCATGGCCGTGGTGTTTGTGGCAGAGAGCCTTTCTGAGATCCACTAATCTAAATATAGTAACTACATGCATGGCCATTGTGTTTGTGGCATAGAGCCTTTCTGAGATCCACTAATCTAAATATAGTAACTACATGCATGGCCATTGTGTTTGTGGCATAGAGCCTTTCTGAGATCCACTAATCTAAATATAGTAACTACATGCATGGCCGTGGTGTTTGTGGCAGAGAGCCTTTCTGAGATCCACTAATCTAAATATAGTAACTACATGCATGGCCATGGTGTTTGTGGCATAGAGCCTTTCTGAGATCCACTAATCTAAATATAGTAACTACATGCATGGCCATGGTGTTTGTGGCAGAGAGCCTTTCTGAGATCCACTAATCTAAATATAGTAACTACATGCATGGCCATGGTGTTTGTGGCAGAGAGCCTTTCTGAGATCCACTAATCTAAATATAGTAACTACATGCATGGCCATGGTGTTTGTGGCAGACAGCCTTTCTGAGATCCACTAATCTAAATATAGTAACTACATGCATGGCCGTGGTGTTTGTGGCAGAGAGCCTTTCTGAGATCCACTAATCTAAATATAGTAACTACATGCATGGCCATGGTGTTTGTGGCAGAGAGCCTTTCTGAGATCCACTAATCTAAATATAGTAACTACATGCATGGCCATGGTGTTTGTGGCAGAGAGCCTTTCTGAGACCCACTAATCTAAATATAGTAACTACATGCATGGCCATGGTGTTTGTGGCAGAGAGCCTTTCTGAGATCCACTAATCTAAATATAGTAACTACATGCATGGCCCTGGTGTTTGTGGCAGAGATCCTTTCTGAGACCCACTAATCTAAATATAGTAACTACATGCATGGCCATGGTGTTTGTGGCAGAGAGCCTTTCTGAGATCCACTAATCTAAATATAGTAACTACATGCATGGCCATGGTGTTTGTGGCAGAGAGCCTTTCTGAGATCCACTAATCTAAATATAGTAACTACATGCATGGCCCTGGTGTTTGTGGCAGAGAGCCTTTCTGAGACCAACTAATCTAAATATAGTAACTACATGCATGGCCATGGTGTTTGTGGCAGAGAGCCTTTCTGAGATCCACTAATCTAAATATAGTAACTACATGCATGGCCATGGTGTTTGTGACAGAGAGCCTTTCTGAGATCCACTAATCTAAATATAGTAACTACATGCATGGCCCTGGTGTTTGTGGCAGAGAGCCTTTCTGAGACCCACTAATCTAAATATAGTAACTACATGCATGGCCCTGGTGTTTGTGGCAGAGAGTCTTTCTGAGACCCACTAATCTAAATATAGTAACTACATGCATGGCCCTGGTGTTTGTGGCAGAGAGCCTTTCTGAGATCCACTAATCTAAATATAGTAACTACATGCATGGCCATGGTGTTTGTGGCAGAGAGCCTTTCTGAGATCCACTAATCTAAATATAGTAACTACATGCATGGCCGTGGTGTTTGTGGCAGAGAGCCTTTCTGAGATCCACTAATCTAAATATAGTAACTACATGCATGGCCGTGGTGTTTGTGGCAGAAAGCCTTTCTGAGACCCACTAATCTAAATATAGTAACTACATGCATGGCCGTGGTGTTTGTAGCAGAGAGTCTTTCTGAGACCCACTAATCTAAATATAGTAACTACATGCATGGCCGTGGTGTTTGTAGCAGAGAGCCTTTCTGAGATCCACTAATCTAAATATAGTAACTACATGCATGGCCATGGTGTTTGTGGCAGAGAGCCTTTCTGAGATCCACTAATCTAAATATAGTAACTACATGCATGGCCATGGTGTTTGTGGCAGAGAGCCTTTCTGAGATCCACTAATCTAAATATAGTAACTACATGCATGGCCATGGCGTTTGTGGCAGAGAGCCTTTCTGAGATCCACTAATCTAAATATAGTAACTACATGCATGGCCCTGGTGTTTGTGGCAGAGAGCCTTTCTGAGATCCACTAATCTAAATATAGTAACTACATGCATGGCCCTGGTGTTTGTGGCAGAGAGCCTTTCTGAGATCCACTAATCTAAATATAGTAACTACATGCATGGCCGTGGTGTTTGTGGCAGAGAGCCTTTCTGAGACCCACTAATCTAAATATAGTAACTACATGCATGGCCATGGTGTTTGTGGCAGAGAGCCTTTCTGAGATCCACTAATCTAAATATAGTAACTACATGCATGGCCGTGGTGTTTGTGGCATAGAGCCTTTCTGAGACCCACTAATCTAAATATAGTAACTACATGCATGGCCATGGTGTTTGTGGCATAGAGCCTTTCTGAGACCCACTAATCTAAATATAGTAACTACATGCATGGCCGTGGTGTTTGTGGCAGAGAGCCTTTCTGAGATCCACTAATCTAAATATAGTAACTACATGCATGGCCATGGTGTTTGTGGCAGAGAGCCTTTCTGAGATCCACTAATCTAAATATAGTAACTACATGCATGGCCCTGGTGTTTGTGGCAGAGAGCCTTTCTGAGATCCACTAATCTAAATATAGTAACTACATGCATGGCCCTGGTGTTTGTGGCAGAGAGCCTTTCTGAGATCCACTAATCTAAATATAGTAACTACATGCATGGCCCTGGTGTTTGTGGCAGAGAGCCTTTCTGAGATCCACTAATCTAAATATAGTAACTACATGCATGGCCATGGTGTTTGTGGCAGAGAGCCTTTCTGAGATCCACTAATCTAAATATAGTAACTACATGCATGGCCATGGTGTTTGTGGCAGAGAGCCTTTCTGAGATCCACTAATCTAAATATAGTAACTACATGCATGGCCCTGGTGTTTGTGGCAGAGAGCCTTTCTGAGATCCACTAATCTAAATATAGTAACTACATGCATGGCCCTGGTGTTTGTGGCAGAGAGCCTTTCTGAGATCCACTAATCTAAATATAGTAACTACATGCATGGCCATGGTGTTTGTATCAGAGAGCCTTTCTGAGACCCACTAATCTAAATATAGTAACTACATGCATGGCCATGGTGTTTGTGGCAGAGAGCCTTTCTGAGACCCACTAATCTAAATATAGTAACTACATGCATGGCCATGGTGTTTGTGGCAGAGAGCCTTTCTGAGATCCACTAATCTAAATATAGTAACTACATGCATGGCCGTGGTGTTTGTGGCAGAGAGCCTTTCTGAGATCCACTAATCTAAATATAGTAACTACATGCATGGCCATGGTGTTTGTAGCAGAGAGCCTTTCTGAGATCCACTAATCTAAATATAGTAACTACATGCATGGCCATGGTGTTTGTGACAGAGAGCCTTTCTGAGATCCACTAATCTAAATATAGTAACTACATGCATGGCCATGGTGTTTGTGACAGAGAGCCTTTCTGAGATCCACTAATCTAAATATAGTAACTACATGCATGGCCATGGTGTTTGTATCAGAGAGCCTTTCTGAGACCCACTAATCTAAATATAGTAACTACATGCATGGCCATGGTGTTTGTGGCAGAGAGCCTTTCTGAGACCCACTAATCTAAATATAGTAACTACATGCATGGCCATGGTGTTTGTGGCAGAGAGCCTTTCTGAGATCCACTAATATAAATATAGTAACTACATGCATGGCCGTGGTGTTTGTGGCAGAGAGCCTTTCTGAGACCAACTAATCTAAATATAGTAACTACATGCATGGCCATGGTGTTTGTGGCAGAGAGCCTTTCTGATACCCGCTAATCTAAATATAGTAACTACATGCATGGCCATGGTGTTTGTGGCAGAGAGCCTTTCTGAGATCCACTAATCTAAACATAGTAACTACATGCATGGCCGTGGTGTTTGTGGCAGAGAGCCTTTCTGAGATCCACTAATCTAAATATAGTAACTACATGCATGGCCCTGGTGTTTGTGGCAGAGAGACTTTCTGATACCCGCTAATCTAAATATAGTAACTACATGCATGGCCATGGTGTTTGTAGCAGAGAGCCTTTCTGATACCCGCTAATCTAAATATAGTAACTACATGCATGGCCATGGTGTTTGTAGCAGAGAGCCTTTCTGATACCCGCTAATCTAAATATAGTAACTACATGCATGGTCATGGTGTTTGTGGCAGAGAGCCTTTCTGAGACCCACTAATCTAAATATAGTAACTACATGCATGGCCGTGGTGTTTGTGACAGAGAGCCTTTCTGAGATCCACTAATCTAAATATAGTAACTACATGCATGGCCATGGTGTTTGTGGCAGAGAGCCTTTCTGAGACCCACTAATCTAAATATAGTAACTACAAGCATGGCCATGGTGTTTGTGGCAGAGAGCCTTTCTGAGACCAACTAATCTAAATATAGTAACTGCATGCATGGCCATGGTGTTTGTGGCAGAGAGCCTTTCTGAGACCCACTAATCTAAATATAGTAACTACATGCATGGCCATGGTGTTTGTAGCAGAGAGCCTTCCTGAGATCCACTAATCTAAACATAGTAACTTCATGCATGGCCATGGTGTTTGTAGCAGAGAGCCTTTCTGAGATCCACTAATCTAAATATAGTAACTACATGCATGGCCATGGTGTTTGTGGCAGAGAGCCTTTCTGAGACCCACTAATCTAAATATAGTAACTACATGCATGGCCATGGTGTTTGTAGCAGAGAGCCTTCCTGAGATCCACTAATCTAAATATAGTAACTACATGCATGGCCATGGTGTTTGTAGCAGAGAGCCTTTCTGAGATCCACTAATCTAAATATAGTAACTACATGCATGGCCATGGTGTTTGTGGCAGAGAGCCCTTCTGAGACCCACTAATCTAAACATAGTAACTACATGCATGGCCATGGTGTTTGTGGCAGAGAGCCTTTCTGAGATCCACTAATCTAAATATAGTAACTACATGCATGGCCATGGTGTTTGTGGCAGAGAGACTTTCTGAGATCCACTAATCTAAATATAGTAACTACATGCATGGCCATGGTGTTTGTGGCAGAGAGCCTTTCTGAGACCCACTAATCAAAATATAGTAACTACATGCATGGCCATGGTGTTTGTGGCAGAGAGCCTTTCTGAGACCCACTAATCTAAATATAGTAACTACATGCATGGCCGTGGTGTTTGTGGCAGAGAGCCTTTCTGAGATCCACTAATCTAAATATAGTAACTACATGCATGGCCATGGTGTTTGTGGCAGAGAGCCTTTCTGAGATCCACTAATCTAAATATAGTAACTACATGCATGGCCGTGGTGTTTGTGGCAGAGAGCCTTTCTGAGACCCGCTAATCTAAATATAGTAACTACATGCATGGCCATGGTGTTTGTAGCAGAGAGCCTTTCTGAGATCCACTAATCTAAATATAGTAACTACATGCATGGCCATGGTGTTTGTGGCAGAGAGCCTTTCTGAGATCCACTATTCTAAATATAGTAACTACATGCATGGCCATGGTGTTTGTGGCAGAGAGCCTTTCTGATACCCGCTAATCTAAATATAGTAACTACATGCATGGCCATGGTGTTTGTGGCAGAGAGTCTTTCTGATACCCGCTAATCTAAATATAGTAACTACATGCATGGCCATGGTGTTTGTAGCAGAGAGCCTTTCTGAGATCCACTAATCTAAATATAGTAACTACATGCATGGCCATGGTGTTTGTGGCAGAGAGCCTTTCTGAGATCCACTATTCTAAATATAGTAACTACATGCATGGCCATGGTGTTTGTGGCAGAGAGCCTTTCTGATACCCGCTAATCTAAATATAGTAACTACATGCATGGCCATGGTGTTTGTGGCAGAGAGCCTTTCTGATACCCGCTAATCTAAATATAGTAACTACATGCATGGCCGTGGTGTTTGTGGCAGAGAGCTATCTGAGATCCACTAATCTAAATATAGTAACTACATGCATGGCCATGGTGTTTGTGGCAGAGAGCCTTTCTGAGACCCACTAATCTAAATATAGTAACTACATGCATGGCCATGGTGTTTGTGGCAGAGAGCCTTTCTGAGACCCACTAATCTAAATATAGTAACTACATGCATGGCCGTGGTGTTTGTGGCATAGAGCCTTTCTGAGATCCACTAATCTAAATATAGTAACTACATGCATGGCCATGGTGTTTGTGGCAGAGAGCCTTTCTGAGATCCACTAATCTAAATATAGTAACTACATGCATGGCCATGGTGTTTGTGGCAGAGAGCCTTTCTGAGACCCACTAATCTAAATATAGTAACTACATGCATGGCCATGGTGTTTGTAGCAGAGAGCCTTTCTGAGACCCACTAATCTAAATATAGTAACTACATGCATGGCCATGGTGTTTGTGGCAGAGAGCCTTTCTGAGACCCACTAATCTAAATATAGTAACTACATGCATGGCCATGGTGTTTGTGGCAGAGAGCCTTTCTGAGACCCACTAATCTAAATATAGTAACTACATGCATGGCCATGGTGTTTGTAGCAGAGAGCCTTTCTGAGATCCACTAATCTAAATATAGTAACTACATGCATGGCCGTGGTGTTTGTGGCAGAGAGCCTTTCTGAGATCCACTAATCTAAATATAGTAACTACATGCATGGCCATGGTGTTTGTGGCAGAGAGCCTTTCTGAGATCCACTAATCTAAATATAGTAACTACATGCATGGCCATGGTGTTTGTGGCAGAGAGCCTTTCTGAGACCCACTAATCTAAATATAGTAACTACATGCATGGCCATGGTGTTTGTGGCAGAGAGCCTTTCTGAGATCCACTAATCTAAATATAGTAACTACATGCATGGCCATGGTGTTTGTGACAGAGAGCCTTTCTGAGACCCACTAATCTAAATATAGTAACTACATGCATGGCCGTGGTGTTTGTGGCAGAGAGCCTTTCTGAGATCCACTAATCTAAATATAGTAACTACATGCATGGCCATGGTGTTTGTGGCAGAGAGCCTTTCTGAGATCCACTAATCTAAACATAGTAACTACATGCATGGCCATGGTGTTTGTGACAGAGAGCCTTTCTGATACCCGCTAATCTAAATATAGTAACTACATGCATGGCCATGGTGTTTGTGGCAGAGAGCCTTTCTGAGATCCACTAATCTAAATATAGTAACTACATGCATGGCCATGGTGTTTGTGGCAGAGAGCCTTTCTGATACCCGCTAATCTAAATATAGTAACTACATGCATGGCCATGGTGTTTGTGGCAGAGAGCCTTTCTGATACCCGCTAATCTAAATATAGTAACTACATGCATGGCCGTGGTGTTTGTGGCAGAGAGCCTTTCTGAGATCCACTAATCTAAATATAGTAACTACATGCATGGCCCTGGTGTTTGTGGCAGAGAGCCTTTCTGAGATCCACTAATCTAAATATAGTAACTACATGCATGGCCATGGTGTTTGTGGCAGAGAGCCTTTCTGAGATCCACTAATCTAAATATAGTAACTACATGCATGGCCGTGGTGTTTGTGGCTGAGAGCCTTTCTGAGATCCACTAATCTAAATATAGTAACTACATGCATGGCCATGGTGTTTGTGGCAGAGAGCCTTTCTGAGATCCACTAATCTAAATATAGTAACTACATGCATGGCCATGGTGTTTGTGGCAGAGAGCCTTTCTGAGACCCACTAATCTAAATATAGTAACTACATGCATGGCCATGGTGTTTGTAGCAGAGAGCCTTTCTGAGACCCACTAATCTAAATATAGTAACTACATGCATGGCCATGGTGTTTGTGGCAGAGAGCCTTTCTGAGATCCACTAATCTAAATATAATAACTACATGCATGGCCGTGGTGTTTGTGGCAGAGAGCCTTTCTGAGATCCACTAATCTAAATATAGTAACTACATGCATGGCCATGGTGTTTGTAGCAGAGAGCCTTTCTGAGACCCACTAATCTAAATATAGTAACTACATGCATGGCCATGGTGTTTGTAGCAGAGAGCCTTTCTGAGATCCACTAATCTAAATATAATAACTACATGCATGGCCGTGGTGTTTGTGGCAGAGAGCCTTTCTGAGATCCACTAATCTAAATATAGTAACTACATGCATGGCCATGGTGTTTGTGGCAGAGAGCCTTTCTGAGATCCACTAATCTAAATATAGTAACTACATGCATGGCCATGGTGTTTGTGGCAGAGAGCCTTTCTGAGATCCACTAATCTAAATATAGTAACTACATGCATGGCCATGGTGTTTGTGGCAGAGAGCCTTTCTGAGATCCACTAATCTAAATATAGTAACTTCATGCATGGCCATGGTGTTTGTGGCAGAGAGCCTTTCTGAGATCCACTAATCTAAACATAGTAACTACATGCATGGCCATGGTGTTTGTGGCAAAGAGCCTTTCTGAGATCCACTATTCTAAATATAGTAACTACATGCATGGCCATGGTGTTTGTGGCAGAGAGCCTTTCTGAGATCCACTAATCTAAATATAGTAACTACATGCATGGCCATGGTGTTTGTGGCAGAGAGCCTTTCTGAGATCCACTAATCTAAATATAGTAACTACATGCATGGCCATGGTGTTTGTGGCAGAGAGCCTTTCTGAGACCAACTAATCTAAATATAGTAACTACATGCATGGCCATGGTGTTTGTGGCAGAGAGCCTTTCTGAGATCCACTAATCTAAATATAGTAACTACATGCATGGCCATGGTGTTTGTGGCAGAGAGCCTTTCTGAGACCAACTAATCTAAATATAGTAACTACATGCATGGCCATGGTGTTTGTGGCAGAGAGCCTTTCTGAGATCCACTAATCTAAATATAGTAACTACATGCATGGCCATGGTGTTTGTGGCAGAGAGCCTTTCTGAGACCAACTAATCTAAATATAGTAACTACATGCATGGCCATGGTGTTTGTGGCAGAGAGCCTTTCTGAGATCCACTAATCTAAATATAGTAACTACATGCATGGCCGTGGTGTTTGTGGCAGAGAGCCTTTCTGAGATCCACTAATCTAAATATAGTAACTTCATGCATGGCCATGGTGTTTGTGGCAGAGAGCCTTTCTGAGATCCACTAATCTAAACATAGTAACTACATGCATGGCCATGGTGTTTGTGGCAAAGAGCCTTTCTGAGATCCACTATTCTAAATATAGTAACTACATGCATGGCCATGGTGTTTGTGGCAGAGAGCCTTTCTGAGATCCACTAATCTAAATATAGTAACTACATGCATGGCCATGGTGTTTGTGGCAGAGAGCCTTTCTGAGATCCACTAATCTAAATATAGTAACTACATGCATGGCCATGGTGTTTGTGGCAGAGAGCCTTTCTGAGACCAACTAATCTAAATATAGTAACTACATGCATGGCCATGGTGTTTGTGGCAGAGAGCCTTTCTGAGATCCACTAATCTAAATATAGTAACTACATGCATGGCCATGGTGTTTGTGGCAGAGAGCCTTTCTGAGATCCACTAATCTAAATATAGTAACTACATGCATGGCCATGGTGTTTGTGGCAGAGAGCCTTTCTGAGACCCACTAATCTAAATATAGTAACTACATGCATGGCCATGGTGTTTGTGGCAGAGAGCCTTTCTGAGACCCACTAATCTAAATATAGTAACTACATGCATGGCCATGGTGTTTGTGGCAGAGAGCCTTTCTGAGACCCACTAATCTAAATATAGTAACTACATGCATGGCCATGGTGTTTGTGGCAGAGAGCCTTTCTGAGACCCACTAATCTAAATATAGTAACTACATGCATGGCCATGGTGTTTGTGGCAGAGAGCCTTTCTGAGACCCACTAATCTAAATATAGTAACTACATGCATGGCCATGGTGTTTGTGGCAGAGAGCCTTTCTGATACCCACTAATCTAAATATAGTAACTACATGCATGGCCGTGGTGTTTGTGGCAGAGAGCCTTTCTGAGACCCACTAATCTAAATATAGTAACTACATGCATGGCCATGGTGTTTGTGGCAGAGAGCCTTTCTGAGACCCACTAATCTAAATATAGTAACTACATGCATGGCCATGGTGTTTGTGGCATAGAGCCTTTCTGAGACCCACTAATCTAAATATAGTAACTACATGCATGGCCGTGGTGTTTGTGGCAGAGAGCCTTTCTGAGATCCACTAATCTAAATATAGTAACTACATGCATGGCCATGGTGTTTGTGGCAGAGAGCCTTTCTGAGATCCACTAATCTAAATATAGTAACTACATGCATGGCCATGGTGTTTGTGGCAGAGAGCCTTTCTGAGATCCACTAATCTAAATATAGTAACTGCATGCATGGCCATGGTGTTTGTGGCAGAGAGCCTTTCTGAGACCCACAAATCTAAATATAGTAACTACATGCATGGCCATGGTGTTTGTGGCAGAGAGCCTTTCTGAGACCAACTAATCTAAATATAGTAACTACATGCATGGCCATGGTGTTTGTGGCAGAGAGCCTTTCTGAGATCCACTAATCTAAATATAGTAACTACATGCATGGCCGTGGTGTTTGTGGCAGAGAGCCTTTCTGAGATCCACTAATCTAAATATAGTAACTACATGCATGGCCCTGGTGTTTGTGGCAGAGAGCCTTTCTGAGATCCACTAATCTAAATATAGTAACTACATGCATGGCCATGGTGTTTGTGGCAGAGAGCCTTTCTGAGACCCACTAATCTAAATATAGTAACTACATGCATGGCCGTGGTGTTTGTGGCAGAGAGCCTTTCTGAGACCCACTAATCTAAATATAGTAACTACATGCATGGCCATGGTGTTTGTGGCAGAGAGCCTTTCTGAGACCCACTAATCTAAATATAGTAACTACATGCATGGCCGTGGTGTTTGTGGCAGAGAGCCTTTCTGAGATCCACTAATCTAAATATAGTAACTACATGCATGGCCATGGTGTTTGTGGCAGAGAGCCTTTCTGAGATCCACTAATCTAAATATAGTAACTACATGCATGGCCATGGTGTTTGTGGCAGAGAGCCTTTCTGAGATCCACTAATCTAAATATAGTAACTACATGCATGGCCATGGTGTTTGTAGCAGAGAGCCTTTCTGAGACCAACTAATCTAAATATAGTAACTACATGCATGGCCATGGTGTTTGTGGCAGAGAGCCTTTCTGAGACCCACTAATCTAAATATAGTAACTACATGCATGGCCATGGTGTTTGTAGCAGAGAGCCTTTCTGAGATCCACTAATCTAAATATAGTAACTACATGCATGGCCATGGTGTTTGTGGCAGAGAGCCTTTCTGAGACCAACTAATCTAAATATAGTAACTACATGCATGGCCATGGTGTTTGTAGCAGAGAGCCTTTCTGAGACCAACTAATCTAAATATAGTAACTACATGCATGGCCATGGTGTTTGTGGCAGAGAGCCTTTCTGAGATCCACTAATCTAAATATAGTAACTACATGCATGGCCATGGTGTTTGTGGCAGAGAGCCTTTCTGAGATCCACTAATCTAAATATAGTAACTACATGCATGGCCGTGGTGTTTGTGGCAGAGAGCCTTTCTGAGACCAACTAATCTAAATATAGTAACTACATGCATGGCCATGGTGTTTGTGGCAGAGAGCCTTTCTGAGACCCACTAATCTAAATATAGTAACTACATGCATGGCCGTGGTGTTTGTGGCAGAGAGCCTTTCTGAGATCCACTAATCTAAATATAGTAACTACATGCATGGCCGTGGTGTTTGTGGCAGAGAGCCTTTCTGAGATCCACTAATCTAAATATAGTAACTACATGCATGGCCATGGTGTTTGTGGCAGAGAGCCTTTCTGAGACCCACTAATCTAAATATAGTAACTACATGCATGGCCATGGTGTTTGTGGCAGAGAGCCTTTCTGAGATCCACTAATCTAAATATAGTAACTGCATGCATGGCCATGGTGTTTGTGGCAGAGAGCCTTTCTGAGATCCACTAATCTAAATATAGTAACTACATGCATGGCCATGGTGTTTGTGGCAGAGAGCCTTTCTGAGACCAACTAATCTAAATATAGTAACTACATGCATGGCCATGGTGTTTGTGGCAGAGAGCCTTTCTGAGACCAACTAATCTAAATATAGTAACTACATGCATGGCCATGGTGTTTGTGGCAGAGAGCCTTTCTGAGACCAACTAATCTAAATATAGTAACTACATGCATGGCCATGGTGTTTGTGGCAGAGAGCCTTTCTGAGATCCACTAATCTAAATATAGTAACTACATGCATGGCCGTGGTGTTTGTGGCAGAGAGCCTTTCTGAGATCCACTAATCTAAATATAGTAACTACATGCATGGCCCTGGTGTTTGTGGCAGAGAGCCTTTCTGAGATCCACTAATCTAAATATAGTAACTACATGCATGGCCATGGTGTTTGTGGCAGAGAGCCTTTCTGAGATCCACTAATCTAAATATAGTAACTACATGCATGGCCATGGTGTTTGTGACAGAGAGCCTTTCTGAGATCCACTAATCTAAATATAGTAACTACATGCATGGCCATGGTGTTTGTGGCAGAGAGCCTTTCTGAGATCCACTAATCTAAATATAGTAACTACATGCATGGCCCTGGTGTTTGTGGCAGAGAGCCTTTCTGAGATCCACTAATCTAAATATAGTAACTACATGCATGGCCCTGGTGTTTGTGGCAGAGAGCCTTTCTGAGATCCACTAATCTAAATATAGTAACTACATGCATGGCCATGGTGTTTGTGGCAGAGAGCCTTTCTGAGATCCACTAATCTAAATATAGTAACTACATGCATGGCCATGGTGTTTGTGGCAGAGAGCCTTTCTGAGATCCACTAATCTAAATATAGTAACTACATGCATGGCCCTGGTGTTTGTGGCAGAGAGCCTTTCTGAGATCCACTAATCTAAATATAGTAACTACATGCATGGCCATGGTGTTTGTGGCAGAGAGCCTTTCTGAGATCCACTAATCTAAATATAGTAACTACATGCATGGCCATGGTGTTTGTGGCAGAGAGCCTTTCTGAGATCCACTAATCTAAATATAGTAACTACATGCATGGCCATGGTGTTTGTGGCAGAGAGCCTTTCTGAGATCCACTAATCTAAATATAGTAACTACATGCATGGCCGTGGTGTTTGTGGCAGAGAGCCTTTCTGAGATCCACTAATCTAAATATAGTAACTACATGCATGGCCGTGGTGTTTGTAGCAGAGAGCCTTTCTGAGATCCACTAATCTAAATATAGTAACTACATGCATGGCCATGGTGTTTGTGGCAGAGAGCCTTTCTGAGATCCACTAATCTAAATATAGTAACTACATGCATGGCCGTGGTGTTTGTGGCAGAGAGCCTTTCTGAGATCCACTAATCTAAATATAGTAACTACATGCATGGCCATGGTGTTTGTGGCAGAGAGCCTTTCTGAGATCCACTAATCTAAATATAGTAACTACATGCATGGCCATGGTGTTTGTGGCAGAGAGCCTTTCTGAGATCCACTAATCTAAATATAGTAACTACATGCATGGCCATGGTGTTTGTGGCAGAGAGCCTTTCTGAGATCCACTAATCTAAATATAGTAACTACATGCATGGCCGTGGTGTTTGTGGCAGAGAGCCTTTCTGAGATCCACTAATCTAAATATAGTAACTACATGCATGGCCGTGGTGTTTGTAGCAGAGAGCCTTTCTGAGATCCACTAATCTAAATATAGTAACTACATGCATGGCCGTGGTGTTTGTGGCAGAGAGCCTTTCTGAGATCCACTAATCTAAATATAGTAACTACATGCATGGCCGTGGTGTTTGTGGCAGAGAGCCTTTCTGAGATCCACTAATCTAAATATAGTAACTACATGCATGGCCATGGTGTTTGTGGCAGAGAGCCTTTCTGAGATCCACTAATCTAAATATAGTAACTACATGCATGGCCATGGTGTTTGTGGCAGAGAGCCTTTCTGAGATCCACTAATCTAAATATAGTAACTACATGCATGGCCATGGTGTTTGTGGCAGAGAGCCTTTCTGAGATCCACTAATCTAAATATAGTAACTACATGCATGGCCGTGGTGTTTGTGGCAGAGAGCCTTTCTGAGATCCACTAATCTAAATATAGTAACTACATGCATGGCCGTGGTGTTTGTAGCAGAGAGCCTTTCTGAGATCCACTAATCTAAATATAGTAACTACATGCATGGCCATGGTGTTTGTGGCAGAGAGCCTTTCTGAGATCCACTAATCTAAATATAGTAACTACATGCATGGCCGTGGTGTTTGTGGCAGAGAGCCTTTCTGAGATCCACTAATCTAAATATAGTAACTACATGCATGGCCATGGTGTTTGTGGCAGAGAGCCTTTCTGAGATCCACTAATCTAAATATAGTAACTACATGCATGGCCGTGGTGTTTGTATCAGAGAGCCTTTCTGAGATCCACTAATCTAAATATAGTAACTACATGCATGGCCGTGGTGTTTGTGGCAGAGAGCCTTTCTGAGATCCACTAATCTAAATATAGTAACTACATGCATGGCCATGGTGTTTGTGACAGAGAGCCTTTCTGAGATCCACTAATCTAAATATAGTAACTACATGCATGGCCATGGTGTTTGTGGCAGAGAGCCTTTCTGAGACCCACTAATCTAAATATAGTAACTACATGCATGGCCATGGGGTTTGTGGCAGAGAGCCTTTCTGAGATCCACTAATCTAAATATAGTAACTACATGCATGGCCCTGGTGTTTGTGGCAGAGAGCCTTTCTGAGATCCACTAATCTAAATATAGTAACTACATGCATGGCCCTGGTGTTTGTGGCAGAGAGCCTTTCTGAGATCCACTAATCTAAATATAGTAACTACATGCATGGCCATGGTGTTTGTGGCAGAGAGCCTTTCTGAGATCCACTAATCTAAATATAGTAACTACATGCATGGCCGTGGTGTTTGTGGCAGAGAGCCTTTCTGAGATCCACTAATCTAAATATAGTAACTACATGCATGGCCGTGGTGTTTGTGGCAGAGAGCCTTTCTGAGATCCACTAATCTAAATATAGTAACTACATGCATGGCCATGGTGTTTGTGACAGAGAGCCTTTCTGAGATCCACTAATCTAAATATAGTAACTACATGCATGGCCATGGTGTTTGTGGCAGAGAGCCTTTCTGAGATCCACTAATCTAAATATAGTAACTACATGCATGGCCCTGGTGTTTGTGGCAGAGAGCCTTTCTGAGATCCACTAATCTAAATATAGTAACTACATGCATGGCCCTGGTGTTTGTGGCAGAGAGCCTTTCTGAGATCCACTAATCTAAATATAGTAACTACATGCATGGCCATGGTGTTTGTGGCAGAGAGCCTTTCTGAGATCCACTAATCTAAATATAGTAACTACATGCATGGCCATGGTGTTTGTGGCAGAGAGCCTTTCTGAGATCCACTAATCTAAATATAGTAACTACATGCATGGCCATGGTGTTTGTGGCAGAGAGCCTTTCTGAGATCCACTAATCTAAATATAGTAACTACATGCATGGCCATGGTGTTTGTAGCAGAGAGCCTTTCTGAGATCCACTAATCTAAATATAGTAACTACATGCATGGCCATGGTGTTTGTAGCAGAGAGCCTTTCTGAGATCCACTAATCTAAATATAGTAACTACATGCATGGCCGTGGTGTTTGTGGCAGAGAGCCTTTCTGAGACCGACTAATCTAAATATAGTAACTACATGCATGGCCATGGTGTTTGTGGCAGAGAGCCTTTCTGAGATCCACTAATCTAAATATAGTAACTACATGCATGGCCATGGTGTTTGTGGCAGAGAGCCTTTCTGAGATCCACTAATCTAAATATAGTAACTACATGCATGGCCATGGTGTTTGTGGCAGAGAGCCTTTCTGAGACCCACTAATCTAAATATAGTAACTACATGCATGGCCATGGTGTTTGTGGCAGAGAGCCTTTCTGAGATCCACTAATCTAAATATAGTAACTACATGCATGGCCATGGTGTTTGTGGCAGAGAGCCTTTCTGAGATCCACTAATCTAAATATAGTAACTACATGCATGGCCCTGGTGTTTGTGGCAGAGAGCCTTTCTGAGACCGACTAATCTAAATATAGTAACTACATGCATGGCCATGGTGTTTGTGGCAGAGAGCCTTTCTGAGACCCACTAATCTAAATATAGTAACTACATGCATGGCCATGGTGTTTGTGGCAGAGAGCCTTTCTGAGATCCACTAATCTAAATATAGTAACTACATGCATGGCCATGGTGTTTGTGGCAGAGAGCCTTTCTGAGACCGACTAATCTAAATATAGTAACTACATGCATGGCCATGGTGTTTGTGGCAGAGAGCCTTTCTGAGATCCACTAATCTAAATATAGTAACTACATGCATGGCCATGGTGTTTGTGGCAGAGAGCCTTTCTGAGACCCACTAATCTAAATATAGTAACTACATGCATGGCCATGGTGTTTGTGGCAGAGAGCCTTTCTGAGATCCACTAATCTAAATATAGTAACTACATGCATGGCCATGGTGTTTGTGGCAGAGAGCCTTTCTGAGACCCACTAATCTAAATATAGTAACTACATGCATGGCCATGGTGTTTGTGGCAGAGAGCCTTTCTGAGATCCACTAATCTAAATATAGTAACTACATGCATGGCCATGGTGTTTGTGGCAGAGAGCCTTTCTGAGACCCACTAATCTAAATATAGTAACTACATGCATGGCCATGGTGTTTGTGGCAGAGAGCCTTTCTGAGATCCACTAATCTAAATATAGTAACTACATGCATGGCCCTGGTGTTTGTGGCAGAGAGTCTTTCTGAGACCCACTAATCTAAATATAGTAACTACATGCATGGCCGTGGTGTTTGTGGCAGAGAGCCTTTCTGAGATCCACTAATCTAAATATAGTAACTACATGCATGGCCATGGTGTTTGTGGCAGAGAGCCTTTCTGAGATCCACTAATCTAAATATAGTAACTACATGCATGGCCATGGTGTTTGTAGCAGAGAGCCTTTCTGAGATCCACTAATCTAAATATAGTAACTACATGCATGGCCGTGGTGTTTGTGGCAGAGAGCCTTTCTGAGATCCACTAATCTAAATATAGTAACTACATGCATGGCCATGGTGTTTGTGGCAGAGAGCCTTTCTGAGATCCACTAATCTAAATATAGTAACTACATGCATGGCCATGGTGTTTGTGGCAGAGAGCCTTTCTGAGATCCACTAATCTAAATATAGTAACTACATGCATGGCCATGGTGTTTGTGACAGAGAGCCTTTCTGAGATCCACTAATCTAAATATAGTAACTACATGCATGGCCATGGTGTTTGTGGCAGAGAGCCTTTCTGAGATCCACTAATCTAAATATAGTAACTACATGCATGGCCATGGTGTTTGTGGCAGAGAGCCTTTCTGAGATCCACTAATCTAAATATAGTAACTACATGCATGGCCATGGTGTTTGTGGCAGAGAGCCTTTCTGAGACCCACTAATCTAAATATAGTAACTACATGCATGGCCATGGTGTTTGTGGCAGAGAGCCTTTCTGAGATCCACTAATCTAAATATAGTAACTACATGCATGGCCATGGTGTTTGTGGCAGAGAGCCTTTCTGAGATCCACTAATCTAAATATAGTAACTACATGCATGGCCATGGTGTTTGTGGCAGAGAACCTTTCTGAGATCCACTAATCTAAATATAGTAACTACATGCATGGCCGTGGCGTTTGTGGCAGAGAGCCTTTCTGAGACCCACTAATCTAAATATAGTAACTACATGCATGGCCATGGTGTTTGTAGCAGAGAGCCTTTCTGAGATCCACTAATCTAAACATAGTAACTACATGCATGGCCATGGTGTTTGTGGCAGAGAGCCTTTCTGAGATCCACTAATCTAAATATAGTAACTACATGCATGGCCATGGTGTTTGTGGCAGAGAGCCTTTCTGAGATCCACTAATCTAAATATAGTAACTACATGCATGGCCATGGTGTTTGTAGCAGAGAGCCTTTCTGAGACCAACTAATCTAAATATAGTAACTACATGCATGGCCATGGTGTTTGTGGCAGAGAGCCTTTCTGAGATCCACTAATCTAAATATAGTAACTACATGCATGGCCATGGTGTTTGTAGCAGAGAGCCTTTCTGAGATCCACTAATCTAAATATAGTAACTACATGCATGGTCATGGTGTTTGTGGCAGAGAGCCTTTCTGAGATCCACTAATCTAAATATAGTAACTACATGCATGGCCATGGTGTTTGTAGCAGAGAGCCTTTCTGAGATCCACTAATCTAAATATAGTAACTACATGCATGGCCATGGTGTTTGTGGCAGAGAGCCTTTCTGAGACCAACTAATCTAAATATAGTAACTACATGCATGGCCATGGTGTTTGTGGCAGAGAGCCTTTCTGAGATCCACTAATCTAAATATAGTAACTACATGCATGGCCATGGTGTTTGTGGCAGAGAGCCTTTCTGAGACCCACTAATCTAAATATAGTAACTACATGTATGGCCATGGTGTTTGTGGCAGAGAGCCTTTCTGAGATCCACTAATCTAAATATAGTAACTACATGCATGGCCATGGTGTTTGTGGCAGAGAGCCTTTCTGAGACCCACTAATCTAAATATAGTAACTACATGTATGGCCGTGGTGTTTGTGGCAGAGAGCCTTTCTGAGATCCACTAATCTAAATATAGTAACTACATGCATGGCCGGGGTGTTTGTGGCAGAGAGCCTTTCTGAGACCCACTAATCTAAATATAGTAACTACATGTATGGCCGTGGTGTTTGTGGCAGAGAGCCTTTCTGAGATCCACTAATCTAAACATAGTAACTACATGCATGGCCGGGGTGTTTGTGGCAGAGAGCCTTTCTGAGACCCACTAATCTAAATATAGTAACTACATGCATGGCCGTGGTGTTTGTGGCAGAGAGCCTTTCTGAGATCCTCTAATCTAAATATAGTAACTACATGCATGGCCATGGTGTTTGTGGCAGAGAGCCTTTCTGAGACCCACTAATCTAAATATAGTAACTACATGCATGGCCATGGTGTTTGTGGCAGAGAGCTATCTGAGATCCACTAATCTAAATATAGTAACTACATGCATGGCCATGGTGTTTGTGGCAGAGAGCCTTTCTGAGACCCACTAATCTAAATATAGTAACTACATGCATGGCCATGGTGTTTGTGGCAGAGAGCCTTTCTGAGACCCACTAATCTAAATATAGTAACTACATGCATGGCCATGGTGTTTGTGGCAGAGAGCCTTTCTGAGACCCACTAATCTAAATATAGTAACTACATGCATGGCCATGGTGTTTGTGGCAGAGAGCCTTTCTGAGATCCACTAATCTAAATATAGTAACTACATGCATGGCCATGGTGTTTGTGGCAGAGAGCTATCTGAGATCCACTAATCTAAATATAGTAACTACATGCATGGCCATGGTGTTTGTGGCAGAGAGCCTTTCTGAGACCCACTAATCTAAATATAGTAACTACATGCATGGCCATGGTGTTTGTGGCAGAGAGCCTTTCTGAGACCCACTAATCTAAATATAGTAACTACATGCATGGCCATGGTGTTTGTGGCAGAGAGCCTTTCTGAGACCCACTAATCTAAATATAGTAACTACATGCATGGCCATGGTGTTTGTGGCAGAGAGCCTTTCTGAGACCCACTAATCTAAATATAGTAACTACATGCATGGCCGTGGTGTTTGTGGCAGAGAGCCTTTCTGAGACCCACTAATCTAAATATAGTAACTACATGCATGGCCATGGTGTTTGTGGCAGAGAGCCTTTCTGAGATCCACTAATCTAAATATAGTAACTACATGCATGGCCGTGGTGTTTGTAGCAGAGAGCCTTTCTGAGATCCACTAATCTAAATATAGTAACTACATGCATGGCCATGGTGTTTGTGGCAGAGAGCCTTTCTGAGATCCACTAATCTAAATATAGTAACTACATGCATGGCCGTGGTGTTTGTGGCAGAGAGCCTTTCTGAGATCCAATAATCTAAATATAGTAACTACATGCATGGCCATGGTGTTTGTGGCAGAGAGCCTTTCTGAGACCCACTAATCTAAATATAGTAACTACATGCATGGCCGTGGTGTTTGTGGCAGAGAGCCTTTCTGAGACCAACTAATCTAAATATAGTAACTACATGCATGGCCATGGTGTTTGTGGCAGAGAGCCTTTCTGAGATCCACTAATCTAAATATAGTAACTACATGCATGGCCATGGTGTTTGTGGCAGAGAGCCTTTCTGAGATCCACTAATCTAAATATAGTAACTACATGCATGGCCATGGTGTTTGTGGCAGAGAGCCTTTCTGAGATCCACTAATCTAAATATAGTAACTACATGCATGGCCCTGGTGTTTGTGGCAGAGAGCCTTTCTGAGATCCACTAATCTAAATATAGTAACTACATGCATGGCCGTGGTGTTTGTGGCAGAGAGCCTTTCTGAGATCCACTAATCTAAATATAGTAACTACATGCATGGCCGTGGTGTTTGTGGCAGAGAGCCTTTCTGAGATCCACTAATCTAAATATAGTAACTACATGCATGGCCGTGGTGTTTGTGGCAGAGAGCCTTTCTGAGACCCACTAATCTAAATATAGTAACTACATGCATGGCCATGGTGTTTGTGGCAGAGAGCCTTTCTGAGATCCACTAATCTAAATATAGTAACTACATGCATGGCCGTGGTGTTTGTGGCAGAGAGCCTTTCTGAGATCCACTAATCTAAATATAGTAACTACATGCATGGCCCTGGTGTTTGTGGCATAGAGCCTTTCTGAGACCAACTAATCTAAATATAGTAACTACATGTATGGCCATGGTGTTTGTGGCAGAGAGCCTTTCTGAGATCCACTAATCTAAACATAGTAACTACATGCATGGCCGTGGTGTTTGTGGCAGAGAGCCTTTCTGAGATCCACTAATCTAAATATAGTAACTACATGCATGGCCATGGTGTTTGTGGCAGAGAGCCTTTCTGAGACCCACTAATCTAAATATAGTAACTACATGCATGGCCGTGGTGTTTGTGGCAGAGAGCCTTTCTGAGACCCACTAATCTAAATATAGTAACTACATGCATGGCCATGGTGTTTGTGGCAGAGAGCCTTTCTGAGACCCACTAATCTAAATATAGTAACTACATGCATGGCCATGGTGTTTGTGGCAAAGAGCCTTTCTGAGATCCACTAATCTAAATATAGTAACTACATGCATGGCCATGGTGTTTGTGGCAGAGAGCCTTTCTGAGATCCACTAATCTAAATATAGTAACTACATGCATGGCCATGGTGTTTGTGGCAGAGAGCCTTTCTGAGACCCACTAATCTAAATATAGTAACTACATGCATGGCCATGGTGTTTGTGGCAAAGAGCCTTTCTGAGATCCACTAATCTAAATATAGTAACTACATGCATGGCCATGGTGTTTGTGGCAGAGAGCCTTTCTGAGATCCACTAATCTAAATATAGTAACTACATGCATGGCCATGGTGTTTGTGGCAGAGAGCCTTTCTGAGACCCACTAATCTAAATATAGTAACTACATGCATGGCCGTGGTGTTTGTGGCAGAGAGCCTTTCTGAGACCCACTAATCTAAATATAGTAACTACATGCATGGCCGTGGTGTTTGTGGCAGAGAGCCTTTCTGAGACCCACTAATCTAAATATAGTAACTACATGCATGGCCATGGTGTTTGTAGCAGAGAGCCTTTCTGAGACCCACTAATCTAAATATAGTAACTACATGCATGGCCATGGTGTTTGTGGCAGAGAGCCTTTCTGAGATCCACTAATCTAAATATAGTAACTACATGCATGGCCGTGGTGTTTGTGGCAGAGAGCCTTTCTGAGATCCACTAATCTAAACATAGTAACTACATGCATGGCCATGGTGTTTGTGGCAGAGAGCCTTTCTGAGATCCACTAATCTAAATATAGTAACTACATGCATGGCCGTGGTGTTTGTGGCAGAGAGCCTTTCTGAGATCCACTAATCTAAATATAGTAACTACATGCATGGCCATGGTGTTTGTGGCAGAGAGCCTTTCTGAGATCCACTAATCTAAACATAGTAACTACATGCATGGCCATGGTGTTTGTGGCAGAGAGCCTTTCTGAGATCCACTAATCTAAATATAGTAACTACATGCATGGCCATGGTGTTTGTGGCAGAGAGCCTTTCTGAGACCCACTAATCTAAATATAGTAATTACATGCATGGCCATGGTGTTTGTAGCAGAGAGCCTTTCTGAGACCCACTAATCTAAATATAGTAACTACATGCATGGCCCTGGTGTTTGTGGCAGAGAGCCTTTCTGAGACCCACTAATCTAAATATAGTAACTACATGCATGGCCCTGGTGTTTGTGGCAGAGAGCCTTTCTGAGACCCACTAATCTAAATATAGTAACTACATGTATGGCCATGGTGTTTGTGGCAGAGAGCCTTTCTGAGACCAACTAATCTAAATATAGTAACTACATGTATGGCCGTGGTGTTTGTGGCAGAGAGCCTTTCTGAGATCCACTAATCTAAATATAGTAACTACATGCATGGCCATGGTGTTTGTGGCAGAGAGCCTTTCTGAGATCCACTAATCTAAATATAGTAACTACATGCATGGCCATGGTGTTTGTGGCAGAGAGCCTTTCTGAGACCCACTAATCTAAACATAGTAACTACATGCATGGCCATGGTGTTTGTGGCAGAGAGCCTTTCTGAGACCCACTAATCTAAATATAGTAACTACATGCATGGCCATGGTGTTTGTGGCAGAGAGCCTTTCTGAGACCCACTAATCTAAACATAGTAACTACATGCATGGCCATGGTGTTTGTGGCAGAGAGCCTTTCTGAGACCCACTAATCTAAATATAGTAACTACATGCATGGCCATGGTGTTTGTGGCAGAGAGCCTTTCTGAGACCCACTAATCTAAATATAGTAACTACATGCATGGCCATGGTGTTTGTGGCAGAGAGCCTTTCTGAGACCCACTAATCTAAATATAGTAACTACATGCATGGCCATGGTGTTTGTGGCAGAGAGCCTTTCTGAGACCCACTAATCTAAATATAGTAACTACATGCATGGCCATGGTGTTTGTAGCAGAGAGCCTTTCTGAGACCCACTGATCTAAATATAGTAACTACATGCATGGCCATGGTGTTTGTGACAGAGAGCCTTTCTGAGACCCACTAATCTAAATATAGTAACTACATGCATGGCCATGGTGTTTGTGGCAGAGAGCCTTTCTGAGACCCACTAATCTAAATATAGTAACTACATGCATGGCCATGGTGTTTGTGGCAGAGAGCCTTTCTGAGACCCACTAATCTAAATATAGTAACTACATGCATGGCCATGGTGTTTGTAGCAGAGAGCCTTTCTGAGATCCACTAATCTAAATATAGTAACTACATGCATGGCCATGGTGTTTGTGGCAGAGAGCCTTTCTGAGACCAACTAATCTAAATATAGTAACTACATGCATGGCCATGGTGTTTGTGGCAGAGAGCCTTTCTGAGATCCACTAATCTAAATATAGTAACTACATGCATGGCCATGGTGTTTGTGGCAGAGAGCCTTTCTGAGATCCACTAATCTAAATATAGTAACTACATGCATGGCCATGGTGTTTGTGGCAGAGAGCCTTTCTGAGATCCACTAATCTAAATATAGTAACTACATGCATGGCCATGGTGTTAGTAGCAGAGAGCCTTTCTGAGACCCACTAATCTAAATATAGTAACTACATGCATGGCCGTGGTGTTTGTAGCAGAGAGCCTTTCTGAGACCCACTAATCTAAATATAGTAACTACATGCATGGCCATGGTGTTTGTGGCAGAGAGCCTTTCTGAGACCCACTAATCTAAATATAGTAACTACATGCATGGCCATGGTGTTTGTGGCAGAGAGCCTTTCTGAGACCCACTAATCTAAATATAGTAACTACATGCATGGCCATGGTGTTTGTGGCAGAGAGCCTTTCTGAGATCCACTAATCTAAATATAGTAACTACATGCATGGCCGTGGTGTTTGTGGCAGAGAGCCTTTCTGAGATCCACTAATCTATATATAGTAACTACATGCATGGCCATGGTGTTTGTGGCAGAGAGCCTTTCTGAGACCCACTAATCTAAATATAGTAACTACATGCATGGCCATGGTGTTTGTAGCAGAGAGCCTTTCTGAGACCCACTAATCTAAATATAGTAACTACATGCATGGCCATGGTGTTTGTGGCAGAGAGCCTTTCTGAGATCCACTAATCTAAATATAGTAACTACATGCATGGCCATGGTGTTTGTGGCAGAGAGCCTTTCTGAGATCCACTAATCTAAATATAGTAACTACATGCATGGCCATGGTGTTTGTGGCAGAGAGCCTTTCTGAGATCCACTAATCTAAATATAGTAACTACATGCATGGCCATGGTGTTTGTGGCAGAGAGCCTTTCTGAGATCCACTAATCTAAATATAGTAACTACATGCATGGCCATGGTGTTTGTGGCAGAGAGCCTTTCTGAGACCCACTAATCTAAACATAGTAACTACATGCATGGCCATGGTGTTTGTAGCAGAGAGCCTTTCTGAGACCCACTAATCTAAATATAGTAACTACATGCATGGCCATGGTGTTTGTAGCAGAGAGCCTTTCTGAGACCCACTAATCTAAATATAGTAACTACATGCATGGCCATGGTGTTTGTGGCAGAAAGCCTTTCTGAGATCCACTAATCTAAATATAGTAACTACATGCATGGCCGTGGTCTTTGTGGCAGAAAGCCTTTCTGAGACCCACTAATCTAAATATAGTAACTACATGCATGGCCATGGTGTTTGTGGCAGAAAGCCTTTCTGAGACCCACTAATCTAAACATAGTAACTACATGCATGGCCGTGGTCTTTGTGGCAGAAAGCCTTTCTGAGACCCACTAATCTAAATATAGTAACTACATGCATGGCCGTGGTGTTTGTGGCAGAGAGCCTTTCTGAGATCCACTAATCTAAATATAGTAACTACATGCATGGCCGTGGTGTTTGTGGCAGAGAGCCTTTCTGAGACCCACTAATCTAAATATAGTAACTACATGCATGGCCATGGTGTTTGTAGCAGAGAGCCTTTCTGAGATCCACTAATCTAAATATAGTAACTACATGCATGGCCATGGTGTTTGTGGCAGAGAGCCTTTCTGAGATCCACTAATATAAATATAGTAACTACATGCATGGCCATGGTGTTTGTGGCAGAGAGCCTTTCTGAGACCCACTAATCTAAATATAGTAACTACATGCATGGCCATGGTGTTTGTGGCAGAGAGCCTTTCTGAGACCCACTAATCTAAATATAGTAACTACATGCATGGCCGTGGTGTTTGTGGCAGAGAGCCTTTCTGAGATCCACTAATCTAAATATAGTAACTACATGCATGACCATGGTGTTTGTGGCAGAGAGCCTTTCTGAGACCCACTAATCTAAATATAGTAACTACATGCATGGCCGTGGTGTTTGTGGCAGAGAGCCTTTCTGAGATCCACTAATGTAAATATAGTAACTACATGCATGGCCGTGGTGTTTGTGGCAGAGAGCCTTTCTGAGACCCACTAATCTAAATATAGTAACTACATGCATGGCCGTGGTGTTTGTGGCAGAGAGCCTTTCTGAGATCCACTAATCTAAATATAGTAACTACATGCATGGCCCTGGTGTTTGTAGCAGAGAGCCTTTCTGAGATCCACTAATCTAAATATAGTAACTACATGCATGGTCGTGGTGTTTGTGGCAGAGAGCCTTTCTGAGACCCACTAATCTAAATATAGTAACTACATGCATGGTCGTGGTGTTTGTGGCAGAGAGCCTTTCTGAGACCCACTAATCTAAATATAGTAACTACATGCATGGCCATGGTGTTTGTGGCAGAGAGCCTTTCTGAGATCCACTAATCTAAATATAGTAACTACATGCATGGCCATGGTGTTTGTGGCAGAGAGCCTTTCTGAGACCCACTAATCTAAATATAGTAACTACATGCATGGCCATGGTGTTTGTGGCAGAGAGCCTTTCTGAGATCCACTAATCTAAATATAGTAACTACATGCATGGCCGTGGTGTTTGTGGCAGAGAGCCTTTCTGAGATCCACTAATCTAAATATAGTAACTACATGCATGGCCGTGGTGTTTGTAGCAGAGAGCCTTTCTGAGATCCACTAATCTAAATATAGTAACTACATGCATGGCCGTGGTGTTTGTGGCAGAGAGCCTTTCTGAGATCCACTAATCTAAATATAGTAACTACATGCATGGCCATGGTGTTTGTGGCAGAGAGCCTTTCTGAGACCCACTAATCTAAATATAGTAACTACATGCATGGCCATGGTGTTTGTGGCAGAGAGCCTTTCTGAGATCCACTAATCTAAATATAGTAACTACATGCATGGCCATGGTGTTTGTGGCAGAGAGCCTTTCTGAGATCCACTAATCTAAATATAGTAACTACATGCATGGCCGTGGTGTTTGTAGCAGAGAGCCTTTCTGAGATCCACTAATCTAAATATAGTAACTACATGCATGGCCGTGGTGTTTGTGGCAGAGAGCCTTTCTGAGATCCACTAATCTAAATATAGTAACTACATGCATGGCCATGGTGTTTGTGGCAGAGAGCCTTTCTGAGACCCACTAATCTAAATATAGTAACTACATGCATGGCCATGGTGTTTGTGGCAGAGAGCCTTTCTGAGATCCACTAATCTAAATATAGTAACTACATGCATGGCCATGGTGTTTGTGGCAGAGAGCCTTTCTGAGATCCACTAATCTAAATATAGTAACTACATGCATGGCCGTGGTGTTTGTAGCAGAGAGCCTTTCTGAGATCCACTAATCTAAATATAGTAACTACATGCATGGCCATGGTGTTTGTAGCAGAGAGCCTTTCTGAGATCCACTAATCTAAATATAGTAACTACATGCATGACCATGGTGTTTGTGGCAGAGAGCCTTTCTGAGATCCAGTAATCTAAATATAGTAACTACATGCATGGCCATGGTGTTTGTGGCAGAGAGCCTTTCTGAGATCCACTAATCTAAATATAGTAACTACATGCATGGCCCTGGTGTTTGTGGCAGAGAGCCTTTCTGAGATCCAGTAATCTAAATATAGTAACTACATGCATGGCCGTGGTGTTTGTGGCAGAGAGCCTTTCTGAGATCCACTAATCTAAATATAGTAACTACATGCATGGCCCTGGTGTTTGTGGCAGAGAGCCTTCCTGAGACCCACTAATCTAAATATAGTAACTACATGCATGGCCCTGGTGTTTGTGGCAGAGAGCCTTTCTGAGATCCACTAATCTAAATATAGTAACTACATGCATGGCCGTGGTGTTTGTAGCAGAGAGCCTTTCTGAGATCCACTAATCTAAATATAGTAACTACATGCATGGCCATGGTGTTTGTGGCAGAGAGCCTTTCTGAGATCCACTAATCTAAATATAGTAACTACATGCATGGCCATGGTGTTTGTGGCAGAGAGCCTTTCTGAGATCCACTAATCTAAACATAGTAACTACATGCATGGCCATGGTGTTTGTGGCAGAGAGCCTTTCTGAGATCCACTAATCTAAATATAGTAACTACATGCATGACCATGGTGTTTGTGGCAGAGAGCCTTTCTGAGATCCACTAATCTAAATATAGTAACTACATGCATGGCCATGGTGTTTGTGGCAGAGAGCCTTTCTGAGATCCACTAATCTAAATATAGTAACTACATGCATGGCCATGGTGTTTGTGGCAGAGAGCCTTTCTGAGATCCACTAATCTAAATATAGTAACTACATGCATGACCATGGTGTTTGTGGCAGAGAGCCTTTCTGAGATCCACTAATCTAAATATAGTAACTACATGCATGGCCATGGTGTTTGTGGCAGAGAGCCTTTCTGAGATCCACTAATCTAAATATAGTAACTACATGCATGACCATGGTGTTTGTGGCAGAGAGCCTTTCTGAGACCCACTAATCTAAATATAGTAACTACATGCATGGCCATGGTGTTTGTGGCAGAGAGCCTTTCTGAGATCCACTAATCTAAATATAGTAACTACATGCATGGCCATGGTGTTTGTAGCAGAGAGCCTTTCTGAGATCCACTAATCTAAATATAGTAACTACATGCATGGCCATGGTGTTTGTAGCAGAGAGCCTTTCTGAGATCCACTAATCTAAATATAGTAACTACATGCATGGCCATGGTGTTTGTAGCAGAGAGCCTTTCTGAGATCCACTAATCTAAATATAGTAACTACATACATGGCCATGGTGTTTGTGGCAGAGAGCCTTTCTGAGATCCACTAATCTAAATATAGTAACTACATGCATGGCCATGGTGTTTGTGGCAGAGAGCCTTTCTGAGATCCACTAATCTAAATATAGTAACTACATGCATGGCCGTGGTGTTTGTGGCAGAGAGCCTTTCTGAGATCCACTAATCTAAATATAGTAACTACATGCATGGCCATGGTGTTTGTGGCAGAGAGCCTTTCTGAGATCCACTAATCTAAATATAGTAACTACATGCATGGCCGTGGTGTTTGTGGCAGAGAGCCTTTCTGAGATCCACTAATCTAAATATAGTAACTACATGCATGGCCATGGTGTTTGTGGCAGAGAGCCTTTCTGAGATCCACTAATCTAAATATAGTAACTACATGCATGACCATGGTGTTTGTGGCAGAGAGCCTTTCTGAGATCCACTAATCTAAATATAGTAACTACATGCATGGCCATGGTGTTTGTGGCAGAGAGCCTTTCTGAGATCCACTAATCTAAATATAGTAACTACATGCATGGCCATGGTGTTTGTGGCAGAGAGCCTTTCTGAGATCCACTAATCTAAATATAGTAACTACATGCATGGCCGTGGTGTTTGTGGCAGAGTGCCTTTCTGAGATCCACTAATCTAAATATAGTAACTACATGCATGACCATGGTGTTTGTGGCAGAGAGCCTTTCTGAGATCCACTAATCTAAATATAGTAACTACATGCATGGCCATGGTGTTTGTGGCAGAGAGCCTTTCTGAGATCCACTAATCTAAATATAGTAACTACATGCATGACCATGGTGTTTGTGGCAGAGAGCCTTTCTGAGATCCACTAATCTAAATATAGTAACTACATGCATGGCCATGGTGTTTGTGGCAGAGAGCCTTTCTGAGATCCACTAATCTAAATATAGTAACTACATGCATGACCATGGTGTTTGTGGCAGAGAGCCTTTCTGAGACCCACTAATCTAAATATAGTAACTACATGCATGGCCATGGTGTTTGTGGCAGAGAGCCTTTCTGAGATCCACTAATCTAAATATAGTAACTACATGCATGGCCATGGTGTTTGTAGCAGAGAGCCTTTCTGAGATCCACTAATCTAAATATAGTAACTACATGCATGGCCATGGTGTTTGTAGCAGAGAGCCTTTCTGAGATCCACTAATCTAAATATAGTAACTACATGCATGGCCATGGTGTTTGTAGCAGAGAGCCTTTCTGAGATCCACTAATCTAAATATAGTAACTACATACATGGCCATGGTGTTTGTGGCAGAGAGCCTTTCTGAGATCCACTAATCTAAATATAGTAACTACATGCATGGCCATGGTGTTTGTGGCAGAGAGCCTTTCTGAGATCCACTAATCTAAATATAGTAACTACATGCATGGCCGTGGTGTTTGTGGCAGAGAGCCTTTCTGAGATCCACTAATCTAAATATAGTAACTACATGCATGGCCGTGGTGTTTGTGACAGAGAGCCTTTCTGAGATCCACTAATCTAAATATAGTAACTACATGCATGGCCGTGGTGTTTGTGGCAGAGAGCCTTTCTGATATCCACTAATCTATATATAGTAACTACATGCATGGCCATGGTGTTTGTGGCAGAGAGCCTTTCTGAGACCCACTAATCTAAATATAGTAACTACATGCATGGCCGTGGTGTTTGTGGCAGAGAGCCTTTCTGAGACCCACTAATCTAAATATAGTAACTACATGCATGGCCATGGTGTTTGTGGCAGAGAGCCTTTCTGAGATCCACTAATCTAAATATAGTAACTACATGCATGGCCATGGTGTTTGTGGCAGAGAGCCTTTCTGAGATCCACTAATCTAAATATAGTAACTACATGCATGGCCATGGTGTTTGTGGCAGAGAGCCTTTCTGAGACCCACTAATCTAAATATAGTAACTACATGCATGGCCATGGTGTTTGTAGCAGAGAGCCTTTCTGAGACCCACTAATCTAAAAATAGTAACTACATGCATGGCCATGGTGTTTGTGGCAGAGAGCCTTTCTGAGACCCACTAATCTAAATATAGTAACTACATGCATGGCCATGGTGTTTGTGGCAGAGAGCCTTTCTGAGATCCACTAATCTAAATATAGTAACTACATGCATGGCCATGGTGTTTGTGGCAGAGAGCCTTTCTGAGATCCACTAATCTAAATATAGTAACTACATGCATGGCCATGGTGTTTGTGGCAGAGAGCCTTTCTGAGACCCACTAATCTAAATATAGTAACTACATGCATGGCCATGGTGTTTGTAGCAGAGAGCCTTTCTGAGACCCACTAATCTAAAAATAGTAACTACATGCATGGCCATGGTGTTTGTGGCAGAGAGCCTTTCTGAGACCCACTAATCTAAATATAGTAACTACATGCATGGCCATGGTGTTTGTGGCAGAGAGCCTTTCTGAGATCCACTAATCTAAATATAGTAACTACATGCATGGCCATGGTGTTTGTGGCAGAGAGCCTTTCTGAGATCCACTAATCTAAATATAGTAACTACATGCATGGCCATGGTGTTTGTGGCAGAGAGCCTTTCTGAGACCCACTAATCTAAATATAGTAACTACATGCATGGCCGTGGTGTTTGTGGCAGAGAGCCTTTCTGAGACCCACTAATCTAAATATAGTAACTACATGCATGGCCGTGGTGTTTGTGGCAGAGAGCCTTTCTGAGATCCACTAATCTAAATATAGTAACTACATGCATGGCCCTGGTGTTTGTGGCAGAGAGCCTTTCTGAGACCCACTAATCTAAATATAGTAACTACATGCATGGCCGTGGTGTTTGTGGCAGAGAGCCTTTCTGAGATCCACTAATCTAAATATAGTAACTATATGCATGGCCCTGGTGTTTGTGGCAGAGAGCCTTTCTGAGACCCACTAATCTAAATATAGTAACTACATGCATGGCCCTGGTGTTTGTGGCAGAGAGCCTTTATGAGATCCACTAATCTAAATATAGTAACTACATGCATGGCCATGGTGTTTGTGGCAGAGAGCCTTTCTGAGATCCACTAATCTAAATATAGTAACTACATGCATGGCCATGGTGTTTGTGGCAGAGAGCCTTTCTGAGACCCACTATTCTAAATATAGTAACTACATGCATGGCCGTGGTGTTTGTGGCAGAGAGCCTTTCTGAGATCCACTAATCTAAATATAGTAACTACATGCATGGCCATGGTGTTTGTGGCAGAGAGCCTTTCTGAGATCCACTAATCTAAATATAGTAACTACATGCATGGCCATGGTGTTTGTGGCAGAGAGCCTTTCTGAGATCCACTAATCTAAATATAGTAACTACATGCATGGCCATGGTGTTTGTGGCAGAGAGCCTTTCTGAGACCCACTAATCTAAATATAGTAACTACATGCATGGCCGTGGTGTTTGTGGCAGAGAGCCTTTCTGAGACCCACTAATCTAAATATAGTAACTACATGCATGGCCCTGGTGTTTGTGGCAGAGAGCCTTTCTGAGATCCACTAATCTAAATATAGTAACTACATGCATGGCCATGGTGTTTGTGGCAGAGAGCCTTTCTGAGACCCACTAATCTAAATATAGTAACTACATGCATGGCCATGGTGTTTGTGGCAGAGAGCCTTTCTGAGATCCACTAATCTAAATATAGTAACTACATGCATGGCCCTGGTGTTTGTGGCAGAGAGCCTTTCTGAGATCCACTAATCTAAATATA
Organism: Siphonodentalium dalli; assembly: GCA_032622095.1. NCBI lineage: Eukaryota > Metazoa > Mollusca > Scaphopoda > Gadilida > Siphonodentaliidae > Siphonodentalium > Siphonodentalium dalli. The sequence continues at coordinate 20,038,005 of CP136062.1, read as the reverse complement.
GTAACTACATGCATGGCCATGGTGTTTGTGGCAGAGAGCCTTTCTGAGACCCACTAATCTAAATATAGTAACTACATGCATGGCCATGGTGTTTGTGGCAGAGAGCCTTTCTGAGATCCACTAATCTAAATATAGTAACTACATGCATGGCCCTGGTGTTTGTGGCAGAGAGCCTTTCTGAGATCCACTAATCTAAATATAGTAACTACATGCATGACCATGGTGTTTGTGGCAGAGAGCCTTTCTGAGATCCACTAATCTAAATATAGTAACTACATGCATGACCATGGTGTTTGTGGCAGAGAGCCTTTCTGAGACCCACTAATCTAAATATAGTAACTACATGCATGGCCCTGGTGTTTGTGGCAGAGAGCCTTTCTGAGATCCACTAATCTAAATATAGTAACTACATGCATGACCATGGTGTTTGTGGCAGAGAGCCTTTCTGAGACCCGCTAATCTAAATATAGTAACTACATGCATGGCCCTGGTGTTTGTGGCAGAGAGCCTTTCTGAGACCCACTAATCTAAATATAGTAACTACATGCATGACCATGGTGTTTGTGGCAGAGAGCCTTTCTGAGATCCACTAATCTAAATATAGTAACTACATGCATGGCCCTGGTGTTTGTGGCAGAGAGCCTTTCTGAGATCCACTAATCTAAATATAGTAACTACATGCATGACCATGGTGTTTGTGGCAGAGAGCCTTTCTGAGACCCACTAATCTAAATATAGTAACTACATGCATGACCATGGTGTTTGTGGCAGAGAGCCTTTCTGAGATCCACTAATCTAAATATAGTAACTACATGCATGGCCATGGTGTTTGTGGCAGAGAGCCTTTCTGAGATCCACTAATCTAAATATAGTAACTACATGCATGGCCATGGTGTTTGTGGCAGAGAGCCTTTCTGAGACCCACTAATCTAAATATAGTAACTACATGCATGGCCGTGGTGTTTGTGGCAGAGAGCCTTTCTGAGACCCACTAATCTAAATATAGTAACTACATGCATGGCCCTGGTGTTTGTGGCAGAGAGCCTTTCTGAGATCCACTAATCTAAATATAGTAACTACATGCATGGCCATGGTGTTTGTGGCAGAGAGCCTTTCTGAGATCCACTAATCTAAATATAGTAACTACATGCATGGCCCTGGTGTTTGTGGCAGAGAGCCTTTCTGAGATCCACTAATCTAAATATAGTAACTACATGCATGGCCGTGGTGTTTGTGGCAGAGAGCCTTTCTGAGATCCACTAATCTAAATATAGTAACTACATGCATGGCCATGGTGTTTGTGGCAGAGAGCCTTTCTGAGATCCACTAATCTAAATATAGTAACTACATGCATGGCCGTGGTGTTTGTGGCAGAGAGCCTTTCTGAGATCCACTAATCTAAATATAGTAACTACATGCATGGCCGTGGTGTTTGTGGCAGAGAGCCTTTCTGAGATCCACTAATCTAAATATAGTAACTACATGCATGGCCATGGTGTTTGTGGCAGAGAGCCTTTCTGAGATCCACTAATCTAAATATAGTAACTACATGCATGGCCGTGGTGTTTGTGGCAGAGAGCCTTTCTGAGATCCACTAATCTAAATATAGTAACTACATGCATGGCCGTGGTGTTTGTGGCAGAGAGCCTTTCTGAGACCCACTAATCTAAATATAGTAACTACATGCATGGCCGTGGTGTTTGTGGCAGAGAGCCTTTCTGAGACCCACTAATCTAAATATAGTAACTACATGCATGGCCGTGGTGTTTGTGGCAGAGAGCCTTTCTGAGATCCACTAATCTAAATATAGTAACTACATGCATGGCCATGGTGTTTGTGGCAGAGAGCCTTTCTGAGACCCACTAATCTAAATATAGTAACTACATGCATGGCCGTGGTGTTTGTGGCAGAGAGCCTTTCTGAGACCCACTAATCTAAATATAGTAACTACATGCATGGCCGTGGTGTTTGTGGCAGAGAGCCTTTCTGAGATCCACTAATCTAAATATAGTAACTACATGCATGGCCATGGTGTTTGTGGCAGAGAGCCTTTCTGAGATCCACTAATCTAAATATAGTAACTACATGCATGGCCATGGTGTTTGTGGCAGAGAGCCTTTCTGAGACCCACAAATCTAAATATAGTAACTACATGCATGGCCATGGTGTTTGTAGCAGAGAGCCTTTCTGAGATCCACTAATCTAAATATAGTAACTACATGCATGGCCATGGTGTTTGTGGCAGAGAGCCTTTCTGAGATCCACTAATCTAAATATAGTAACTACATGCATGGCCATGGTGTTTGTGGCAGAGAGCCTTTCTGAGATCCACTAATCTAAATATAGTAACAACATGCATGGCCATGGTGTTTGTGGCAGAGAGCCTTTCTGAGACCCACAAATCTAAATATAGTAACTACATGCATGGCCGTGGTGTTTGTGGCAGAGAGCCTTTCTGAGACCCACTAATCTAAACATAGTAACTACATGCATGGCCATGGTGTTTGTGGCAGAGAGCCTTTCTGAGACCCACTAATCTAAATATAGTAACTACATGCATGGCCCTGGTGTTTGTGGCAGAGAGCCTTTCTGAGATCCACTAATCTAAATATAGTAACTACATGCATGGCCATGGTGTTTGTGGCAGAGAGCCTTTCTGAGATCCACTAATCTAAATATAGTAACTACATGCATGGCCGTGGTGTTTGTGGCAGAGAGCCTTTCTGAGATCCACTAATCTAAATATAGTAACTACATGCATGGCCATGGTGTTTGTGGCAGAGAGCCTTTCTGAGACCCACAAATCTAAATATAGTAACTACATGCATGGCCATGGTGTTTGTGGCAGAGAGCCTTTCTGAGACCCACTAATCTAAATATAGTAACTACATGCATGGCCGTGGTGTTTGTGGCAGAGAGCCTTTCTGAGACCCACTAATCTAAATATAGTAACTACATGCATGGCCCTGGTGTTTGTGGCAGAGAGCCTTTCTGAGATCCACTAATCTAAATATAGTAACTACATGCATGGCCATGGTGTTTGTGGCAGAGAGCCTTTCTGAGATCCACTAATCTAAATATAGTAACTACATGCATGGCCGTGGTGTTTGTGGCAGAGAGCCTTTCTGAGATCCACTAATCTAAATATAGTAACTACATGCATGGCCATGGTGTTTGTGGCAGAGAGCCTTTCTGAGACCCACAAATCTAAATATAGTAACTACATGCATGGCCATGGTGTTTGTGGCAGAGAGCCTTTCTGAGACCCACTAATCTAAATATAGTAACTACATGCATGGCCGTGGTGTTTGTGGCAGAGAGCCTTTCTGAGACCCACTAATCTAAATATAGTAACTACATGCATGGCCGTGGTGTTTGTGGCAGAGAGCCTTTCTGAGATCCACTAATCTAAATATAGTAACTACATGCATGGCCATGGTGTTTGTGGCAGAGAGCCTTTCTGAGATCCACTAATCTAAATATAGTAACTACATGCATGGCCATGGTGTTTGTGACAGAGAGCCTTTCTGAGACCCACTAATCTAAATATAGTAACTACATGCATGGCCGTGGTGTTTGTGGCAGAGAGCCTTTCTGAGATCCACTAATCTAAATATAGTAACTACATGCATGGCCATGGTGTTTGTGGCAGAGAGCCTTTCTGAGATCCACTAATCTAAATATAGTAACTACATGCATGGTCGTGGTGTTTGTGGCATAGAGCCTTTCTGAGACCCACTAATCTAAATATAGTAACTACATGCATGGCCGTGGCGTTTGTGGCAGAGAGCCTTTCTGAGATCCACTAATCTAAATATAGTAACTACATGCATGGCCATGGTGTTTGTGGCAGAGAGCCTTTCTGAGATCCACTAATCTAAATATAGTAACTACATGCATGGCCATGGTGTTTGTGACAGAGAGCCTTTCTGAGACCCACTAATCTAAATATAGTAACTACATGCATGGCCATGGTGTTTGTGGCAGAGAGCCTTTCTGAGACTCACTAATCTAAATATAGTAACTACAAGCATGGCCATGGTGTTTGTGGCAGAGAGCCTTTCTGAGACCCACTAATCTAAATATAGTAACTACATGCATGGCCATGGTGTTTGTGGCAGAGAGCCTTTCTGAGATCCACTAATCTAAATATAGTAACTACATGCATGGCCATGGTGTTTGTGGCAGAGAGCCTTTCTGAGATCCACTAATCTAAATATAGTAACTACATGCATGGCCATGGTGTTTGTGGCAGAGAGCCTTTCTGAGATCCACTAATCTAAATATAGTAACTACATGCATGGCCATGGTGTTTGTGGCAGAGAGCCTTTCTGAGATCCACTAATCTAAATATAGTAACTACATGCATGGCCATGGTGTTTGTGGCAGAGAGCCTTTCTGAGATCCACTAATCTAAATATAGTAACTACATGCATGGCCATGGTGTTTGTGGCAGAGAGCCTTTCTGAGATCCACTAATCTAAATATAGTAACTACATGCATGGCCATGGTGTTTGTGGCAGAGAGCCTTTCTGAGATCCACTAATCTAAATATAGTAACTACATGCATGGCCATGGTGTTTGTGGCAGAGAGCCTTTCTGAGATCCACTAATCTAAATATAGTAACTACATGCATGGCCCTGGTGTTTGTGGCAGAGAGCCTTTCTGAGACCCACTAATCTAAATATAGTAACTACATGCATGGCCATGGTGTTTGTGGCAGAGAGCCTTTCTGAGATCCACTAATCTAAATATAGTAACTACATGCATGGCCATGGTGTTTGTGGCAGAGAGCCTTTCTGAGATCCACTAATCTAAATATAGTAACTACATGCATGGCCATGGTGTTTGTGGCAGAGAGCCTTTCTGAGATCCACTAATCTAAATATAGTAACTACATGCATGGCCGTGGTGTTTGTGGCAGAGAGCCTTTCTGAGATCCACTAATCTAAATATAGTAACTACATGCATGGCCATGGTGTTTGTGGCAGAGAGCCTTTCTGAGACCCACTAATCTAAATATAGTAACTACATGCATGGCCATGGTGTTTGTGGCAGAGAGCCTTTCTGAGATCCACTAATCTAAATATAGTAACTACATGCATGGTCGTGGTGTTTGTGGCATAGAGCCTTTCTGAGATCCACTAATCTAAATATAGTAACTACATGCATGGCCATGGTGTTTGTGGCAGAGAGCCTTTCTGAGATCCACTAATCTAAATATAGTAACTACATGCATGGCCGTGGTGTTTGTGGCATAGAGCCTTTCTGAGATCCACTAATCTAAATATAGTAACTACATGCATGGCCATGGTGTTTGTGGCAGAGAGCCTTTCTGAGATCCACTAATCTAAATATAGTAACTACATGCATGGCCGTGGTGTTTGTGGCAGAGAGCCTTTCTGAGACCCACTAATCTAAATATAGTAACTACATGCATGGCCGTGGTGTTTGTGGCAGAGAGCCTTTCTGAGATCCACTAATCTAAATATAGTAACTACATGCATGGCCATGGTGTTTGTGGCAGAGAGCCTTTCTGAGACCCACTAATCTAAATATAGTAACTACATGCATGGCCGTGGTGTTTGTGGCAGAGAGCCTTTCTGAGATCCACTAATCTAAATATAGTAACTACATGCATGGCCATGGTGTTTGTGGCAGAGAGCCTTTCTGAGACCCACTAATCTAAATATAGTAACTACATGCATGGCCGTGGTGTTTGTGGCAGAGAGCCTTTCTGAGACCCACTAATCTAAATATAGTAACTACATGCATGGCCGTGGTGTTTGTGGCAGAGAGCCTTTCTGAGATCCACTAATCTAAATATAGTAACTACATGCATGGCCATGGTGTTTGTGGCAGAGAGCCTTTCTGAGACCCACTAATCTAAATATAGTAACTACATGCATGGCCGTGGTGTTTGTGGCAGAGAGCCTTTCTGAGATCCACTAATCTAAATATAGTAACTACATGCATGGCCATGGTGTTTGTGGCAGAGAGCCTTTCTGAGACCCACTAATCTAAATATAGTAACTACATGCATGGCCGTGGTGTTTGTGGCAGAGAGCCTTTCTGAGATCCACTAATCTAAATATAGTAACTACATGCATGGCCATGGTGTTTGTGGCAGAGAGCCTTTCTGAGACCCACTAATCTAAATATAGTAACTACATGCATGGCCGTGGTGTTTGTGGCAGAGAGCCTTTCTGAGATCCACTAATCTAAATATAGTAACTACATGCATGGCCATGGTGTTTGTGGCAGAGAGCCTTTCTGAGACCCACTAATCTAAATATAGTAACTACATGCATGGCCGTGGTGTTTGTGGCAGAGAGCCTTTCTGAGATCCACTAATCTAAATATAGTAACTACATGCATGGCCATGGTGTTTGTGGCAGAGAGCCTTTCTGAGACCCACTAATCTAAATATAGTAACTACATGCATGGCCGTGGTGTTTGTGGCAGAGAGCCTTTCTGAGATCCACTAATCTAAATATAGTAACTACATGCATGGCCATGGTGTTTGTGGCAGAGAGCCTTTCTGAGACCCACTAATCTAAATATAGTAACTACATGCATGGCCGTGGTGTTTGTGGCAGAGAGCCTTTCTGAGATCCACTAATCTAAATATAGTAACTACATGCATGGCCATGGTGTTTGTGGCAGAGAGCCTTTCTGAGACCCACTAATCTAAATATAGTAACTACATGCATGGCCGTGGTGTTTGTGGCAGAGAGCCTTTCTGAGACCCACTAATCTAAATATAGTAACTACATGCATGGCCATGGTGTTTGTGGCAGAGAGCCTTTCTGAGATCCACTAATCTAAATATAGTAACTACATGCATGGCCCTGGTGTTTGTGACAGAGAGCCTTTCTGAGACCCACTAATCTAAATATAGTAACTACATGCATGGCCATGGTGTTTGTGGCAGAGAGCCTTTCTGAGATCCACTAATCTAAATATAGTAACTACATGCATGGCCCTGGTGTTTGTGGCAGAGAGCCTTTCTGAGACCCACTAATCTAAATATAGTAACTACATGCATGGCCATGGTGTTTGTAGCAGAGAGCCTTTCTGAGATCCACTAATCTAAATATAGTAACTACATGCATGGCCCTGGTGTTTGTGGCAGAGAGCCTTTCTGAGATCCACTAATCTAAATATAGTAACTACATGCATGGCCATGGTGTTTGTAGCAGAGAGCCTTTCTGAGATCCACTAATCTAAATATAGTAACTACATGCATGGCCGTGGTGTTTGTGGCAGAGAGCCTTTCTGAGATCCACTAATCTAAATATAGTAACTACATGCATGGCCCTGGTGTTTGTGGCAGAGAGCCTTTCTGAGACCCACTAATCTAAATATAGTAACTACATGCATGGCCATGGTGTTTGTAGCAGAGAGCCTTTCTGAGATCCACTAATCTAAATATAGTAACTACATGCATGGCCATGGTGTTTGTGGCAGAGAGCCTTTCTGAGACCCACTAATCTAAATATAGTAACTACATGCATGGCCGTGGTGTTTGTGGCAGAGAGCCTTTCTGAGATCCACTAATCTAAATATAGTAACTACATGCATGGCCCTGGTGTTTGTGGCAGAGAGCCTTTCTGAGATCCACTAATCTAAATATAGTAACTACATGCATGGCCATGGTGTTTGTGGCAGAGAGCCTTTCTGAGATCCACTAATCTAAATATAGTAACTACATGCATGGCCCTGGTGTTTGTGGCAGAGAGCCTTTCTGAGATCCACTAATCTAAATATAGTAACTACATGCATGGCCCTGGTGTTTGTGGCAGAGAGCCTTTCTGAGACCCACTAATCTAAATATAGTAACTACATGCATGGCCATGGTGTTTGTGGCAGAGAGCCTTTCTGAGACCCACTAATCTAAATATAGTAACTACATGCATGGCCCTGGTGTTTGTGGCAGAGAGCCTTTCTGAGATCCACTAATCTAAATATAGTAACTACATGCATGGCCCTGGTGTTTGTGGCAGAGAGCCTTTCTGAGATCCACTAATCTAAATATAGTAACTACATGCATGGCCATGGTGTTTGTAGCAGAGAGCCTTTCTGAGACCCACTAATCTAAATATAGTAACTACATGCATGGCCGTGGTGTTTGTGGCAGAGAGCCTTTCTGAGACCCACTAATCTAAATATAGTAACTACATGCATGGCCCTGGTGTTTGTGGCAGAGAGCCTTTCTGAGACCCACTAATCTAAATATAGTAACTACATGCATGGCCATGGTGTTTGTAGCAGAGAGCCTTTCTGAGACCCACTAATCTAAATATAGTAACTACATGCATGGCCCTGGTGTTTGTGGCAGAGAGCCTTTCTGAGATCCACTAATCTAAATATAGTAACTACATGCATGGCCATGGTGTTTGTGACAGAGAGCCTTTCTGAGATCCACTAATCTAAACATAGTAACTACATGCATGGCCATGGTGTTTGTGGCAGAGAGCCTTTCTGAGATCCACTAATCTAAATATAGTAACTACATGCATGGCCATGGTGTTTGTAGCAGAGAGCCTTTCTGAGATCCACTAATCTAAATATAGTAACTACATGCATGGCCCTGGTGTTTGTGGCAGAGAGCCTTTCTGAGATCCACTAATCTAAATATAGTAACTACATGCATGGCCATGGTGTTTGTGACAGAGAGCCTTTCTGAGATCCACTAATCTAAATATAGTAACTACATGCATGGCCATGGTGTTTGTGACAGAGAGCCTTTCTGAGACCCACTAATCTAAATATAGTAACTACATGCATGGCCATGGTGTTTGTGGCAGAGAGCCTTTCTGAGATCCACTAATCTAAATATAGTAACTACATGCATGGCCATGGTGTTTGTGGCAGAGAGCCTTTCTGAGATCCACATCTTTTGTAGTCCGCCGAAGTTACACTTAAACGATCAATGTAACTTTTGTCAATAGAGAAACTCCACAATCTAAATGTTCCGAAAATGACAGATTCCTGCATATACGTTACAAACGGAATTTCTCTACTACCAAACATCACAACTACATGTATAGCCATACCGTTTGTAGCCCAGACACTTTTCAGTGTACCGCATTTGTTGTACCCAACAGGCGTTATAGCTATGTCTGATCCAGCCAGTCCCGGCCACGAAACCCACCCCCAGCCAGTAGGACTATTGTCTTCATAGCACCGTGCCGTATTGTCAGTGATAGCAAGCGGCGAATTCATTCCATATAAGTCCCAATTATTCGGCACAGGCGTGTTCACGTCGCAAGGATCTAAGTGAGAGAAAAGATATTATATTGTTTATTCCTTTACTTTAAAGGCCCAGATCACATTATATCAAGTATGCCATATTATATACCATTTGGAAGAGAGAGAGCTCCAAAACATTGTATTTTCAACTTGTTCGATGTAATACATGTAAAATGTGAACATGTTGTTTTTGTTGAGATACCGACATGTGTTATGTGCTAAAGTTTCTGCAACAAAGTCAACTATTTTCAATGGAAGGGGATTAACCCTTTACCCAACAGAACCGCCCTGTGCCAATGCATTCTCTTATATAAGAGAATGCATTGGCTTAACACATATTAAAGAACAAATGGAAAAAAATATTTTTTTAAATATTTTTTTTAGGCCAATGCATTCTCTTATATATGCGAGGCGACCTATGGTCGACTCGCATATATAAGAGAATGCATTGGCACAGGGCATAACTGTAACTATCACAATGTGCTCAATGAGCCGGTTCCAATGATACCCATATTTGTATGGTTTTATTGAGACAGACCGAAGATATTTTAGGCTGTTGCAGCTTTATTTGGCCGGTTTTGGCCGGTTTGTTGGGTAAAGGGTTAATTCTATATATTTAGTTTGTATAATATATTCCATTCAAAATAAACCACAAATTGAAGTGTGTTGCATTCTGGGAGCCATAGCGGGGGAAATGATTTCATAATTTCAGCTATTTTCTAATACGCTATGTAGTCCAGGAGATATTGGTAGACCTCTGCACCCCCCCCCCCCCCCAGGACTCAACTTCACCCTACTAATTTTCTTTCTTAATGTCTCCTCTAATTTTGTTCGGTTGTTAACAAGAAAAATAAGTGGCCGCAGAGACTCCAGACAAGAAGGCGTCCATCATGGCGGCCATTTTTGTTATATGCACCAGGTCTCTTTGATCGCCGTTATAGTAAAGATGATGTCACATGCGGTTTTCTTTTCCATTCGATTCGTTATGGTAATATACAACCCTTACAAATTAACAAAAAATCCGACACAAAAATCCAATATGGCGGCCAAGATGGCCGCCGAAATGTGAAAATTTGCTATTTTTCGGACATTTCACCACCTTTCGTTTGTCTCTGTGGGAAAATATTGACACCTTGACGCGATGTTATACATTTATCGTCTAGAAGAATCAATAACGAACACACGGGGGACCATAATATACATTTCTTGCCGGATATGTTTGTCTGATATCACGGTTTCCCAAATGCCGGTATAATCCGATCAAAGCCAAAACGACGTTAGTAACGCAATGTCTGTTTCGAATCAATGCGTGTTATTGCTATTATTACTCCAGCCATGATTATATATGTGCAGGAGATACCCGGGCTAGGATTCCTCTTATACCTGAGTTGAGGAATATTCACCCAAATTCCAAGATGGCGGCCAAAATGGCCACCAGAAATAGAAAAATCGCCGAACATCGCTGATTTTAACATCAGTGAGAGTTATTGTCACGACAACTCCACACCTGCTTACTGTTGTGAGTCGAGAACACTGAGGCGAAGAACTGTCCTTATATAACGTCCAAATAAAAGTCCCCCAAATCCAAAATGGCGCCCACAATGGCGGATAAATTTTGAAAAATCACCGAATTTCCTCATGATCACATCATTGGGCATTATTGCCGAGAAAACTCCACACATGCTGACAGTTAAGTTGTAAATACTGAGATGAAGTAATTACCTTGCATCTGATGAAGGAAATTGTTTTCCAAATCGAAGATGGCGGCCAAAATGGCGTCCGAACTTTGAAAACAAGCTTAAATTCCTTTAATTTCTTACTATGGGCGTTATTGTTACGCGATATTCTACCCATATGGAACATTGATATGAAGTATTCATATGGAACATTGATAGTAAGTATTCATTTGAGTTTGGCCAACTCTCACAGTCAAGATGGCTGCCAAACTGGCGGCCAGAAATTGAAAAGAAGTCGAAATTGTCACATAATAATTTCAACTTTTTGTCTTAATATCAATATGTATGGATTGGGCGAAACGGTACATAAGCCATCTATTAGTTCCAACATAGATCGTCGCCTTCTAGACGGATGAAAACCCACAATAATCGCGATGTGGCATTTCGAAATCCATTCTCCACTAAGCGCACATAATGGCCGTAACCGTATATGGGTGCTCCGAATAGTCATATTATGACTTCCAAGAATCAAACCAACAGTACCTGAGCTTATTCTGATTTGCCACATACAGCATTATCTGGACCAGCATCTGTCTCGTCACATTAATCTATCTCGCTCACACCAACATAGTTTTCTACACTTCTTGGTAGAAGGGTCCCACTAATCGGAATGTTTCAAACAACACATATGCCGGTGTCAAGCTCACGTGTTTGTCTCGAAAGCTGGGAAATCTTATCCTTATTCTTGGCGAGCTTCATTCGTGGTAGCTTATGGTATAATTCAGATGCCACATATGGTTTCTGAGCGTCATCTTGCGAGATAAACTAGAAAGGTATGCGGTCGATGAGTATACTAGCTTTCAGAAGGACCTCTATATCTGCGTTTTTTTCTTCAGATTTGGTTATCTAATGTGGATAACTAAATGTGCATCTGGTGATCTTCCCATCCAGCCACTTCTCAATATATGGTTCATCAATTCACATATTCACGTACTGACGTAGCCGGACAACTTCTGTATATGGCTTCGAATGTTGAAAGCCTAACATTTGACGGATGCTTTTCTGCTAAGGCGTAGAAGACCATAATGCACAATATATCCACACTTCTTGACCATGCTCATAAGAACAGTCCTGGTGGCGTCCATCAATCGTCTCACCGTACAGATCCAAGCAGATAATAACAATACATGCGGTGCTAGTTTGTGGGAATGTGTCATGATAGTGGACATGAAATTGGACCATGACTGCACCGCCCTTCTTTTGTGTATGTTTTAGATTCAGAGATGATCTCATGTGGCTTTGCTTTCCTTGTATGCTAAGATTGTATTTTCCAATCCGCTTGGAAGCCGTTCTTAATCAACAAACCAGGCGTGTGTCATTGGCTACTACTATATAAGCCCCACCCAGACTGGGGTGTAGTCTTCAGTACGATGCATTTGATAGTTAATATGTCATACTCACGCTGGGTGGTGGTCGGTATGGTTCAAGAAAGTACAATGCCATCAACACAAGGGTGAAATGTTCAACGCGAAGAACATCTAGGGGAATGTTACTTTGATGAAATCTTGCATTCAGTTTAACCTGCATTGGTTACACCAAGTGATTTCCTGGTAACATCACCATTCAAAACCATTGTCCAGCATGATACATCTTAACTACTATATTCTAAAGTTATATAATATAAAGCTATATGATCATAAAGGTCACGTTCACCAACGTCCACATCCATTGCCATCGAGACTATAAATTGTTCTTTAAACACACAGTGAAATAAATGCAGTTCCTGACATTTTCCTGAATAATACCGCCCACATACTGACACTAACCCTGAGAGATCATAACAACAATGCATACCTTCATTCCATAAAGACATTATCCTTTAGCCCATCCGACTGGCTATGATCGTATTATCCAGACAAAATTATACGTCTGGTCATGTTGATTCAGAACGGCCTTGAAACGGATGTGGAAATACAATCTTACCACACCAAAAAGACCAACACGCATGCCATTCTATATCTGAAACATGCACCTGGTGTATGGTTGTATACCGTGGCCCATTTCATTCACACTGTCGTGGCGCATGTCCACAAACTAGCACCGCGAGTATTGTTCTTCTCTGCTGGGAGCTATTCGACGAGACGACTGCGGGACGTCACACAATTTGCTTAGGATCATGGTCAAGAAGTGTGGGTAGTCGGTACATTATGCTCTTCTCCTTAGCAGATAGGCATCTGTCCAAGGGAATGAGACAGCTAGCTACCTTCGAAACACTACCGAAGTGATCCACGTATGCCAATACGTTCGCTAAGCTTGTGAGTTGAACCATCTATTGAGAAGTGACCAGTTAACTGGGAAGTTCGCCAGGTGTAAATGTCGTTATCCCCACGGGGTATGATACAGACATACATATAGATGACCTTATGTAAGCTTGTATACTTATCGACCATATGCCTTTCTAGTTCAAGATGACGAACAAATCCCATATTTAGCAAGCATTTAAAATCTTAAGCCAGACACCGGGAAATTAATTTTTTGAAACGTTATGATTAAAGGGACCCTTCTCCCAGGAAGTGTTGAATACTTTGTCGGTGCGAGCGACTAGTTTTATCAGGCAAAGAAATGGAAACTGGTCCAGATCATTAAAGACGTGGCAAATCAGAATCTTTTACCATGTAATTGTTCTAATATGGCTATTCGGCGCACCTACGGTTACCGCCATTATCGGCGCGAAGTGTCGAATGGATTTAGAAATGACACATCGCTATATATTAAGTGTGGGTTTTCATACTTCCAGAAGGACACAATCAATGTTATGCGTTTTGATACGTTTTAAGTTGAACTAATAGATGGTTTGTATATAGTTTCGTCCATACATATCGATATTATGACAAAAAAACATTTCTTGCCTGGGATGAAAGGTAATTACTTCACCTCAGTATTTACAACTAAACTGTCAGCATGTGTGGAGTTTTCTCGACAATAATGCCCAATGATGTGAACATGAGGGAATTTCTGTGATTTTTCAAAATGTGCCCGCCATTGTGGGCGCCATTTTGGATTTGGGGGACTTTTATTTGGATGCAATATAAAGACAGTTATTCGACTGAGATTTCCCAACTCACAATAAAAAGCAGGTGTGGAGTTGTCGTGACAATAACACTCACTGATGTTAAAATCAGCGATTTTCGGCGATTTTTCTATTTCTGGTGGCCATTTTTGCCGCCATCTTGGAATTTGGGTGAATATTCCTCAACTCAGGTATAAGAGGAATCCTAGCCCGGGTATCTCCTGCACATATATAATCATGGCTGTAGTCATAATAGCAATAACACTCATTGATTCGAAACAGACATTGCGTTATTAGCGTGGTTTTGGCTTTGACCGGATTATACCGGCCATCTTGGCCGCCATATTGGATTTTTCTGTCGGATTTTTGGTTAATTTGTAAGGGTTGAATATTAGCATAACGAATCGAACGGAAAACAAGACCACATGTGACATAATCTTTACTATAACGGCGATCAAAGAGACCTGGTGCATATACAAAAATGGCCGCCATGATGGACGCCATCTTGTCTGGAGTCTCTGCGGCCACTTTTTTTTCTTGTTAACAACCGAAAAAAAATTAGAGGAGACATTAAGAAAGAAAATTAGTGGGGTGAAGTTGAGTCCTGGGGGGGGGGGGGGGGGGTGCAGAGGTCTACCAATATCTCCTGGACCAATGGGCACCTTCTGAGACATACATTCCAAATGGTGATAATTATAGTATTTTAAATCACAATTGATGTCGTAGATTGTTATTAAAACCGTATATCAAGGCACTGTAAAAATATATACAACAGAACAAAACACGTCGTCGCATGAAAACTAAACTGTTCTAACTCCAATAAATAGTAGTGGATGAAATTTAGTAGAATATAAGATGGCCTCCAAAATGTCCATTGTGATACAGAATGCGAAATAACTCATTTTAATCCGTTTTAGGGATAATATGTCATCAAATGTACAATTATATGATCGTGTGCGCAGTGATATTTGCTATCCTTTAGGATACAGCTTCTTCAATTCCTAAAACAATTTGATCGTAAATTTAAACAGGATATCAAACCCGATTTGTTTTAATGGCGCTTAGGACATGCCGATTTAAACAGGATGTCATACCCGATTTGTTTTAATGGCGCTTAGGACATGCCGATTTAAACAGGATATCATACCCGATTTGTTTTAATGGCACTTAGGACATGCCGATTTAAACAGGATATCAAACCCGATTTGTTTTAATGGCGTTTAGGACATGCCGATTTAAACAGGATATCAAACCCGATTTATTTTAATGGCACTTAGGACATGCCAATTTAAACAGGATATCAAACCCGATTTGTTTTAATGGCGCTTAGGACATGCCGATTTAAACAGGATATCATACCCGATTTGTTTTAAAGCCGCTTAGGGCATGCCGATTTAAACAGGATATCATACCAGATTTGTTTTAATGGCGCTTAGGGCATGCCGATTTAAACAGGATATCATACCCGATTTGTTTTAATGGCGCTTAGGAGATGCCGATTTAAACAGTATATCATACCCGATTTGTTTAGTGGCGCTTAGGACATGCCGATTTAAACAGGATATCATACCCGATTTATTTTAATGGCGCTTAGGACATGTCGATTTAAACAGGATATCATACCCGATTTGTTTTAATGGCGCTTAGGACATGTCGATTTAAACAGGATATCATACCCGATTTGTTTTAATGCCGCTTAGGGCATGCCGATTTAAACAGGATATCATACCAGATTTGTTTTAATGGCGCTTAGGGCATGCCGATTTAAACAGGATATCATACCCGATTTGTTTTAATGGCGCTTAGGACATGCCGATTTAAACAGTATATCATACCCGATTTGTTTAGTGGCGCTTAGGACATGCCGATTTAAACAGGATATCATACCCGATTTATTTTAATGGCGCTTAGGACATGTCGATTTAAACAGGATATCATACCCGATTTGTTTTAATGGCGCTTAGGACATGCCGATTTAAACAGGATATCATACCCGATTTGTTTTAATGGAGCTTAGGACATTCCGATTTAAACAGGATACATACCCCATTTGTTTTAATGGCGCTTATGACATGCTGATTTAAACAGGATATCATTCCCGATTTATGTAATGGCACATAGGACATGCCGATTTAAACAGGATATCATACCCGATTTATTTTAATGTCGCTCAGGACATGCCGAGTTAAACAGGATATCATACCCGATTTGTTTTAATGGCGCTTATGACATGCCGATTTAAACAGGATATCATACCCGATTTGTTTTAATGGCGCTTAGGACATGCCGATTTAAACAGGATATCATACCCGATTTATGTTAATGGCGCTTATGCCATGCAGTATAATTCCCAGTCGACGATATATACAACAAAGCAGAGAACATATATACAAAAATCAGACAACATATATACAACAGATGAAAATACGAAATACATGAGATAAAAGAACGCATATCCAAATGATTAATTGTTGTTACCAAAAATAGATAATAACACACCAAAAACGAAGAATAAGAAAAGAATATACATTTCAATTGGTGAAGGAATATTCACCATCAATTCATATATAGTATCGTATACACCGGAATCTATATCAAACATTCTGGACCATCTTTAACAGTGTATAGTTCAGTTAAAGCCTTGAAATAGTGTGTCTGTCATTTGCAGAATAAGGTCCACAGAGGGTGAATTTAGTAATGCTACCCCGCATAGAGGGCTAGCATCACCAAATTCACCCTCTAGGAACCTCATTCTGCTGAGATGTAAGCTGAATGAGATCCCCAGAGGGTGAATTTGGTGATGCTAGCCCGCTATGAGGGGTAGCATCACTAAATTCACCCTCTGGGGACCTCATTCTGCAAATGGCAGACATACTATTTCAAGGCTTGGTTCAGTTAACCAGTAAATGCACTCGCCAATTACCTGTATAAGAAGAGGAGTAAACCTATGTATCTGCTCAACGTTTTGTTCGGTTAAACTCGTTAATGTCTGCTTGCGTTACGGAGATTGCCGATTATTCTGGACTCGTTGATCTTTGACCTCCTACTAATGGTCTGAGGCAAAGTTAATAGCGCGCGCACCGCGTGTATACTGTTCGGAAATTTCTTGATAGCCGTGGTCCCATGGGCATTTTATTTATAGATAATTGTTTTTTCCGGTTTAAAAGTCGAACTGCGCGACCAGGAGGCCGAGTCCGATAAAAGGTGTAGTTGGGAATTTCAATATCGTTTATTGTCCTTTACATTATTATGCCAATAATGTTGATTTTTGGTTTGTGACAAGCTATGTCAATTACCAATAAATGAAATTTAAAAGATAAGTTGTAAGTCTTATATTTCAACTTTTATAGATATTTTTCGTTCTGAAGCCCACTGATGGTCGTGGTCGGAGACGGCCGAGTGGACCGCCGGTTCGTTAATTAGGTGCTGGTTGTTATTGTTATTTTAACGGAATTCTGAGTTGGTCATTCGCGAAACCAATATATTTTATATTCTATAATTACAATCATGGGTATAAAATTATAATATATGACCTTGAGCGCGTTACCATTTCTGACTATGGTTTTCTTGTACGGTATGGAGAATGAATGATTGACGGTATCAATCTCTACCAAAGCGCACCAGTCATACTCCCTTTCTGACGGCTGGGTACTAGTCTATGATTCTATATTCAGTATGGGGTTTTCCAGCAAAAATGGCGAAATCCGATCGCTTCAAAGTCAAATTTGTTCTTTGTGCTTTGAGAACAATTCCCGCAATAAAACATAATGACAGAATGGAAAATCAGAGTGATAGTTTTGTTGACGATTTTCGCAAGCTACTCGTCAAAATTGCAGCAAATTAGAACTCTTGGGTTTGACTTACCGTGCGAGTTGTGACGTGCGTTTAGACTTTTTTGTCGATAAAACAATCGGAAAACCGAATCACACCGTTTCGAAATATAGTTCTTCGGTTTTAGTGGGTCTTTTCAAACTTTAGGTTCAAAATTTACACAAAGTGTGTTCGATACTTTGTGTGCTTAACAATGGCAGCATGTTGCTCTGTTCGCTTAGTATATAACTTAATATCGCGGAAGTCCACCAAATGTGGGTAAAATGTCGCCGATAGTAGCGGTCTTACCGAGTCATCAAGGGAGGTAAATCCTGCATGGAGTTTGAGACGGTATCTGCCATTAGACACCACTCTACGACTCTATCGTGGACATCAACCGGATAAACTCATTATGTTTCTCGCAACCAAATACGCACTCGATCAATATACAAAGATACATAATCTACGGGGGGGGGGTCACGATTACACAGTGTGTTAACCCTTTACCCAACAGAACGGCCCTGTGCCAATGCATTATCTTATATATGCGAGTCGACCATAGGTCGCCTCGCATATATAAGAGAATGCATAGGCTTAATACATATTAAAAATGATAAAATTGTCAAAGAATGTAGAAAAATATTATAAAAATTGTTAAAAAATGTAAGAATTTTTTTTTTTTAGGCCAATGTATTCTCTTATATATGCGAGGCGACCTATGGTCGAATCGCATATATAAGAGAATGCATTGGCACAGGCATAACTGTAACCATCACAATGTGGTCAATGAACCGGTTCAAATGATATCCATATTTACGTGCGCTCGCGCAACAGTATGGCGATCAGACAGATTCGTAGGTTGGTGTCACCCTACTCCGTTTCACTCCATGACGTCACCAACAACGACGTAAAACCTCGTGGCGTTCTGACATTTTTACTGTGCCGCGTTTTTGCTATGTTTATTTTATGTGTTGTTTTCGATTATTTGTTTGTCGCCGATATCGCCATTTGTCGGGATGCCCTGTTTCTATATCTAAAACTGGCATGCTCGTAGTGAGCCTCGATTTCGATTTTTTCTCCCAGGTCAAAATATGTCAGAGTTATGACAAAAATAGATCGACCTACATTTTCTCCATCAGAACTCTACATCAAAGAGTCTATAGACTCTTTCGGGACCTATACATAGACTCCTTCATTTGGGTATTTTTACTTATAATTGGGAAGTTTTATCATTTTTTGGTTCGTGCGAAGACCTCTTTTTATCGTGCGGGAAAAGCGAGACATTCAAAACGCGATTTCGTAATTAGACGCAATAAGCTGAATAACCTAACCTTCAGCCGAATTCCGGGTCAAAATACGACGAATGTCGTAACACAAAACAAAACGCATTTGTTGACACAAACACCGTTTGAAGAGTTTATTATTACATAAAATGATCGTTATTGATTAATTATTGATATTTATTGTTGCATATTGGCTGCTATCAATATTTACACAAATGGTATTAATTATTTCTTATAATTACTCCTTTGGTCAACTTTGACTATCGGAAAATGAAAATGAAAATATGCCGCTGAAAAAAATGTAATCGATATTTAAGTCTCATCCTTTCGGCAACATGGAATTGGTTTTAATTACTTACATGATTAATATAGTAATTTGCCTTTTATCTGTGATGAAATGAGAAATGGTAATTGTCTTTTTTTGCTAACATTAAATTAAATTAAATAAATTAAGTAAAATACAGTGAAATTATTTTTTAAATTATTGTTTATTACATTTTTGCGCACGTTGGCATCTCTCTGAGTGCATTCTAGTTGTATGGTGTTGTTGAGACAGACCGAAGATATTTTAGGCTGTTGAAGCTTTATTTGGCCGTTTTGTTGGGTAAAGGGTTAACGGAAGTGAACGTCAATCTTCCGGTAAACTGTTTTAAACAAACGGTGAGTATGTTATATATAGATGTCTTTCTTATGAATATTTTACCGCGAGCCCCATACACCAATCGATCAGTTTCATATTCTTGTTTTGGAATCGTTCAAAGTTTAGTGGTAAATTGATGTTGAACACCTTATTTTCGCACTAAAAACAAAGCTTGCTAGCTTGCTTTAAACTTCACTTTTCTAAACTTTGAAAGCACCGTTTCTCTCTGAAAAGGTATTTCGCATATACTATTATGGTGATTTAAAGGGGTACTGTACACTAAATCCGGTCATGTATTGGACCATCAACTGTTATACAAATATGCAACAAATGAATGAATTTGAGCCATGGATGAGTGGAAAATACACTCATGTGCTCTATGAAAGATGCAAACAACATGATAATTATCATTTTCATTCATATAATTACCATGTTTGCATCATGCATAGAGCACATGAATGTATTTTGCACTAATCCATTGCTCAAATTCATTCATTTGTGGCATATATTATGTTGAATATAAAAGTAGATGGTTCCATAAATGGCCGGATTTAGTGTACAGTACCCCTTTAAAGGTTAAAGAGTTTTTCGATAAATTTCCAGAAATATAGCCAGATTTTCTGGACGTGGTGCACGATAGAAATGTAACGGTTGGTAAAATATTTTCAACATCTGTTAAACGGTTGCTACACATCCCGCTGCCAATGGAAAATGACGATTGCCTGATCATATCTGGTTCCGTTGGCAATGACTCTCTCTTAAAATGACTATAATGCAATGTTCTCGTTAACGACTAATATAAGGATAATGTTTGATGTCGAATACGTTCCATGAAACATAATTGTTTGAATATCCATTTTTATCTCATATATTGTATATTCATTTTGTTATATATCACATATTGTATATTCATTTTGTGATATTTCTCATTATGTATCT
Source organism: Siphonodentalium dalli (assembly GCA_032622095.1). NCBI lineage: Eukaryota > Metazoa > Mollusca > Scaphopoda > Gadilida > Siphonodentaliidae > Siphonodentalium > Siphonodentalium dalli. The sequence continues at coordinate 20,017,331 of CP136062.1, read as the reverse complement.
TAAATATACGATAATGGCACATATAGTGTGGTTTAGATGTGTGTTGTATTTATCTTATACCGAACTATCATTTGTAGGCAAATATAGGTCAGTTTTGAGACAAAACAAATCTACATTTTGGTTACACGTGATGAGGTCGCGGATTTAAGGAACATTCGGGCGATTTGTCAACAATAAACAAAATATAACTCCTTATTTAATATTCACCCATGTTCAGAAATCGGAACTGTGAAAATCTCTCAATCAAAGGTCCGTGTGCTCAAACAAAACATATATCCAACAATATTATGCAAATGAAGACCTCTTCTTTGTCATAGCCCGAGTTTATCCAAAAGTTATGATTGGGGGACAGGAAGACCGCCATTTACATGGCTATGTCCACTCCAGGCAAACTGTCACCCAGGATTAGTGCGATGCAGTTTTCAATATCACACTTGCCTTCAAATAGGCCAGAAACTTGTCTACAAGACAAATATCTAAATCCAGTTTATGTATATCCATCACCATGCGCGATGTTGATTGTTTTAGACAATCCACATGGATGGTGTTGAGTGTTTTAAACAATCCACATGGATGGTGTTGAGTTTTTTAAACAATAAATGGTTGGTGTTGAGAGCTTTAAACAATCCCCATGAGCGGTGTTGAGTGTTTTAAACAATCTATATGCGTGGTGTTGAGTGTGTTAAATAATTCCCATGCACAGAGTGTTGAGTGTGTTAAACAATTCCCATGCACAAGGTGTTGAGTGTATTAAACAATCATCTTGTGTTAAACAATCACCATGCGCGGTTTTGAGTGTTTTTAAACAATCCCCATACACGGCGTTGAGTGTGTTAAACAATTCCCATACACACGGTGTTGATTGTGTTAAATAATTCCCACGTACACGGTGTTGAGTGTGTTAAACAATTCCCATGCACATGGTGTTGATTGTATTAAACAATCCACATGCGCGGTGTTTAGTGTTTTAAACAATTCACATACACGGCGTTGAGTGTGTTAAACAATTCCCATGCGCACGATATTGAGTGTGTTAAATAATTTCTATGCACACGGTGTTAAACAATCCACATGCGCGGTGTTGAGTATTTTAAACAATCCCCATGTGCGGTGTTGCGTTGTGGATTGTTTCAGACAATTCGTTCGCATACAAGGTATTGAGTGTTTTGAACAGTCCCCTTGCACGGTTTTGCGTGTTTTAAACAATCACCATGCGCGGTGTTTAGTTATTTTTAAACAAACCCAATACACGGTGTTGTGTGTTTTAAAAATTATCCACATGCACGGTGTTGAATGTTTTAAACAAACTACATGCGCGGTGTTGAGTGTTTAGCCAACCCCGATCCACGGTTTTGAGTGTTTTAAACAATCCCATGCGTGGTGTGTGTGTGTGTGTGTGTGTGTGTGTAGGGGGGGGGGGGTAAATAATCCCCATGCATTGTGTTGTGCGTTTTAAATAATCCCCATACACGGTGTTGCGTGTTTTAAACAATCCTCATGTCTGTTGTTGTGTGTTTTAAATGATCCCGATTCAGGGTGTTGTTTTTTAAACAATCCCAATCCACGCGCGGTGTTAATTATCGCTCACTCTGCGTAAGTTAATATATTGTATTATTGTACATTTGGGGCCAGACCTTTCTCCACAACTTGCATCCATACAATCATGTCACTATAATTTAGTACGTATCAAAACTCACCAACGCATTTAATATACCAGTCGATGTAATCTAGTCCAGCACCACAGGGTCCTGTAATGAGAGTACAATCAGCATTAATTAAATAAAATCCCGTATGGAGCCTCAGGACCACATCAGACGAGTCATCAGTGCATTGTTCTCGCTGTCTGGGGCATCATAGAGGGTTAAGACACGGATAGCAGTTACGAATATGTTCTGCTATTCGTCGTCGTAAAATTCATGTAGGGTTCAAAGTTCATTTCACAAACAATAACAATTAGGAAGATTAGGATTATTGATCTCGACAGCGCTTGTCTGTAATCGTGCGCTGTGTGAGGCATGTCTGTAATCGTGCGCTGTGTGAGGCATGTCTGTAATCGTGCGCTGTGTGAGGCATGTCTGTAATCGTGCGCTGTGTGAGGCATGTCTGTAATCGTGCGCTGTGTGAGGCTTGTCTGTAATCGTGCGCTGTGTGAGGCATGTCTGTAATCGTGCGCTGTGTGAGGCATGTCTGTAATCGTGCGCTGTGTGAGGCATGTCTGTAATCGTGCGCTGTGTGAGGCATGTCTGTAATCGTGCGCTGTGTGAGGCATGTCTGTAATCGTGCGCTGTGTGAGGCTTGTCTGTAATCGTGCGCTGTGTGAGGCATGTCTGTAATCGTGCGCTGTGTGAGGCATGTCTGTAATCGTGCGCTGTGTGAGGCATGTCTGTAATCGTGCGCTGTGTGAGGCATGTCTGTAATCGTGCGCTGTGTGAGGCATGTCTGTAATCGTGCGCTGTGTGAGGCATGTCTGTAATCGTGCGCTGTGTGAGGCATGTCTGTAATCGTGCGCTGTGTGAGGCATGTCTGTAATCGTGCGCTGTGTGAGGCATGTCTGTAATCGTGCGCTGTGTGAGGCATGTCTGTAATCGTGCGCTTTGTGAGGCTTGTCTGTAATCGTGCGCTGTGTGAGGCATGTCTGTAATCGTGCGCTGTGTGAGGCATGTCTGTAATCGTGCGCTGTGTGAGGCATGTCTGTAATCGTGCGCTGTGTGAGGCATGTCTGTAATCGTGTGCTGTGTGAGGCATGTCTGTAATCGTGCGCTGTGTGAGGCATGTCTGTAATCGTGCGCTGTGTGAGGCATGTCTGTAATCGTGCGCTGTGTGAGGCATGTCTGTAATCGTGCGCTGTGTGAGGCATGTCTGTAATCGTGCGCTGTGTGAGGCTTGTCTGTAATCGTGCGCTGTGTGAGGCATGTCTGTAATCGTGCGCTGTGTGAGGCATGTCTGTAATCGTGCGCTGTGTGAGGCATGTCTGTAATCGTGCGTTGTGTGAGGCATGTCTGTAATCCTGCGCTGTGTGAGGCATGTCTGTAATCGTGCGCTGTGTGAGGCATGTCTGTAATCGTGCGCTGTGTGAGGCATGTCTGTAATCGTGCGCTGTGTGAGGCATGTCTGTAATCGTGCGCTGTGTGAGGCATGTCTGTAATCGTGCGCTGTGTGAGGCATGTCTGTAATCGTGCGCTGTGTGAGGCATGTCTGTAATCGTGCGCTGTGTGAGGCATGTCTGTAATCGTGCGCTGTGTGAGGCATGTCTGTAATCGTGCGCTGTGTGAGGCATGTCTGTAATCGTGCGCTGTGTGAGGCATGTCTGTAATCGTGCGCTGTGTGAGGCATGTCTGTAATCGTGCGCTGTGTGAGGCATGTCTGTAATCGTGCGCTGTGTGAGGCATGTCTGTAATCGTGCGCTGTGTGAGACATGTCTGTAATCGTGCGCTGTGAGATTTTATCGACAACGCATATCTGTAATCGTGCGCTGTGAGATTTTCTCGACAACGCCACGAGCGTGACCAAACCAATGGGCGCATGCATTATGACACGCTCAAATTGTAATCTTCCCATCCTTTAGTTCGTCAAAAATGTAAGTAAGAGTGTTTAGTTTGCTTTGGAAAATTTTATTCACAAAAGTCAAATTTTGCATGAGCCATATTTATTTTCTAACATTCAATACCATTTTAATGATTCTTCGAAGTGCTGGTGCAAAAATTAGCCATGTCCTGCTTCTCAATGAACTCAAGTCCAGGTCCTTTATTTTTGTTAGTCACTTATTTTCACCTATTTTCACTGCTTCCCATGTGCCTTAAACTTATTATCGGAACATTGCCTAAGGGAACTACTCATCAATGAGTATTTAGTAAAGAAATGGTTAAACTTACCATCTGAACATTTCCTAAGGGAACTACTCATCAATGAATATTTAGTAAAGAAATGATTACTCTTACCATCTGAACATTTCCTAAGGGAACTACTCATCAATGAATATTTAGTAAAGAAATGGTTACTCTTACTATCTGCACATTTCCTAAGGGAACTACTCATCAATGAGTATTTAGTAAAGAAATGGTTAAACTTACCATCTGCACATTTCCTAAGGGAACTACTCATCAATGAATATTTAGTAAAGAAATGGTTACTCTTACTATCTGCACATTTCCTAAGGGAACTACTCATCAATGAGTATTTAGTAAAGAAATGGTTAAACTTACCATCTGAACATTTCCTAAGGGAACTACTCATCAATGAGTATTTAGTAAAGAAATGGTTAAACTTACTATCTGGACATTTCCTATGGGAACTACTCATCACTGAGTATTTGGTATAGAAAGGGAAAGCTCACAAACCAATGAAAATGAGTACTGAGGGCTGAGGCATAAAAAGACCTTTGTCTCCGCAAACCCGACCGACCCTATTTCAACCCCCACTCAACAGATATGACATGCAGCATAAAATAGTTACAAAAGGGGTGATAAAGGGGTGATCACTTTCGATAACTTAATTTCAGGTGCTCCTGTTCATGACAAATCAAAACAATTAACTTAACTAAAACGCATTTTTTAAATATTATTCATTCCCGATCCAAGTTTCAACGTCGTGTATGCTCGCATTCCTCGGTGGTCAGAATACAACTGTCTAAATGTACATTTTTAGTTAACATTTTCCTTTAAGGGGGAGACGCACGTTTTGCATAAATACAGAATATGTTAAGGTATGTGACAATACTCCAAACACACAAAAGTGTATAAATAACCCAGCATTTGAAAAGTGTCCCCCACCAACAATAGATATGCCAAAAACGGTGTGCACATTAAACCCCAATGTAACCTACAGATACTCACGATAAATGTGTGTGGACTCCAGAAAATATTGAAATACCCAGAATTCCAAAAGCTATGGAATAAGCATGATCTACTTTGTTTTGTGGATACTAAGACAGATGACTGCGACCAGCCAGAGCTTCCAGGCTTCAAATATTACATGAAGAACCGGGAGAAAATTTCTACTTGTAGATCTGGTGGTATTGTAATTGGCATAAGTGATAAGTTTTTAACTTTCTGTAACATAATTGAAACAAAATCAAAATTTGTTAGCTGGGTTGAAATCACAAAACAAGACTCATCATTTAGATTCCATGTAATAATTGGAGCCATGTATGTTCCACCAGAAGGAAGCAGAATGCTGATATACATAAAAGGAAGCCTTCACTGAAATCGAAGATGACCATTTGACACTCACGAATCGAACCCCTTATATGTTCCTTACCGGGGATCTGAAACTGGCATAGATATAGACGAAGTACCCCTGCCCAATATGCCTGAAAGTGTCACTATGAATATTGACCAACTATTCTTTCTAGAGCTAACGAATATGCTTGTGGATAGAAATAGTCAAGACCCCACCAAAAATCAATACGGGAAAACATTGTTAGAAAAATACATATGTAATGGCTGGGTTATGCTAAATGACCGGGCTGGTGATGACCAGGGTGTTGGAAAACTTACTTGTCGCGATGCATCTGTTGTTGACTACACATTATGTACTGCAACTTCCCTACCCATAATTGAGAACTGTGTTGTACTTGACTATACCAATATAGCCTCATATATTCACTGCCCAATCAAAACGGTATTACACCTTGAAAACATAGACCGATTTCCCCGAAATACATGCGATACACCCACTCGAGTAAAAAATGGGACCAAAATAATGAACTGGAGTTTATAGCAAATTTTAATGATGATAAAATTTTGACACTCAGTAATACATTAACCGCTGCTCGTACAAACTTGACTAGTACTGACCAGTTGAAAAGCATAGTTAGCTCAGTGACTAACATTCTGGTTTCATCCGCTGAAAAAACAATGGGAACATTTATATGTAAGATACCCTCCCATAAGAAGGCGGCCAGGAATAGTAAACATAAAGCCTGGTTTAACAAGGCCTGTCAGGCCACCAGAGTAAAATATCGACAAGCGGCCCGACAACACAAAATAAAGCGAAACAACCATACAGAACAAAATATGCGACACGCATGTCATATCAATAAATGTGAAATGGATGGAGCAAACAAATCGCATAGAGCATTTCCTTGATTTTCTTATTATTTTATACATTGCTCGCAAGAACTAGCTCCAATGAAGAAATCAGAACCTAAAAGTTTTTGTGAAAAAATGAAAGATTTTAAACCCCTCTCCCATAGTGGGGTAAACCTTAAGATATCCAGTGAATATTTTAAAGAAATTAATGCCACAACACATACCAATGACCCAGAAAGAGAAAATTATATCACTAAAGAATTTAAATTTACCGGAAACGACATCAATAGACCTATTTCCTATGAGGAAGTGTCATTTGCCATAAGACAACTTTAAAATGGTAAGTCATGTGGACATGACCGTGTACATAATGAATATATTAAAGCATCCTCGAAACTGTTATTAAAGGTTTATTGCCAAATATTTAACGTTATCCTAGATACCGGAGAAATACCAGAAGACTGTGTTAACGGAACAATCGCCCCAATATATAAAAATAAAGGCGATGCCACAAATCCAAATAATTATAGACCTATAACAATTCTCAGCTGCTTAGGAAAACTGTTTACGAAAAATTTAAACAATCGATTTAACAAATTCACAGAAGAAAACGAAATTATTTTACCGAACCAAGCTGGTTTTCGTAAACATTACTCCACATCGGACAACATATTTGCCCTCGTTTGAACTTAGCAAGATGATAGAAAAGAGATTATTCTGTGCATATATTGGTTTTCAAAAAGCATTTGACACGGTATGGAGACAGGGTCTGTGGTACAAACTTATTAAAACATGAATTAATGGGAAAATATTCAGGATAATTACTAACATGTATAGTAAAGTAAAATCCCGCGTACAAATTGGCAGTGAGCAATCAATCTACTTCCCATGTCTTGCAGGGGTCAGTCAATATGACAATTTATCACTGTTGCTCTTCTAATTGTACCTAAATGACCTCGAAACATACTTGCAAGCACATAAACTTAACGCACTGAGCACTATCAATAATGCAATTGAGAACACACTCAATGAGTACATAACAATCTTTATTGTGTTACATGCAGATGACACAGTACTCATGGCTGAAAGTACAAGATACTTGAAATATTTGCTTGGCCGATTTGAGGAATACTGCGACAAGTGGAAACTGACAGTGAATGTGGAAAAGACCAAAATTATGTGTTTCTAAAAAAACTCACAATAAAAATAATAAATTCTATTTTAAGGACCAAAAAATTGATGTAGTTACAAAATTTATCTACCTTGGTATCACTATCTGTAGAACAGGCTCTTTTATTTCGGCAAAGAATAGTTTAGCGGAAAAAGCCACTCGAGCAATGTATAAAATAATAAGAAAATCAAGGAAACACTCATTGACTATAAGTAATCAATTGGATTTATTTGATTCGCATGTTCTCCCCACCCTTCTGTATGGAGTGAGGTCTGGGGGTTTGGGAACGATGGTGGTTTGGAGACAGTCCAGAGAAAATTTATCAAACATATCCTGAAACTAAAACCCTCAGCCCCTAACTTCATGATTTATAGTGAAACTGGTGTATTACCACTCGATATCCACATTAGCACCAACATGATTAAAAATTACCAAAATGTACTATTCCGATTATGCAGGTCCATAATGGACAATACATTAAATACAGCACATAAATGTTCATGGCTTGACAAAGTTAAGGATATACTTAATCACTCAGGTCAGAGCTATATGCGGAATTGTAACCATATCACAAATACTGACCAATTCACAGCATATATTAAGTGCAGACTCATTAATAAATTTAGAGATAGGTGTGAATCAACCATCAATAATTCAAGTCGCGGTAGAATCTATTGAATTTTCAAACATAACATGTCATTTGAAACTTATCTGAATAGGTTGAATGAAGGAAATCGAATTTTTATATGCAAGTTCAGAACTGGAGTGGGTATGGAAATAAATAAAAGAAAATGCCCATTATGTCAATCGGGCCAAATTGACGATGAATTCCACTATATTTTAGTATGCCAAAAATGTTCCAAGGCCCGCCAACGAATCTTGACAAACTTTGTTGATCGAAGAGCAAACACTATATTAATGATTGAAATACTTACAATAATGATGTAGTGCACTTAAGAAAAATGTGTGAATTTATTAAGCCTGCAAGCAGAGAGTTTAAATTAAACTGAGTCTACTAGTAGGCACACCAACTTGAATAATGGTAATAGCAGTTGTTGTTGTTGCGATTGGAACATACAAGATAGTCATCGATGGCACAATTGGAAAATGTCTGACCGACACATGTGATGTGCACTAACCCATATGTGGGGCTTTTGAGTGAGATGCGTGTCATGTGTGTGAGTCTGATATGGCCTTGGTGCACCCCTAATTATGACCATATACACCCTTGACCTGCGATAAATGTTGACAATTCAACGTATTCGTTCCTCATTCCCTTAATAAAGGTATATAGATAAGGTGGATGCCTATGTTCAATATATGCCCCCTCCGTATTGACTAATAATAGGCATACTAGTAACGTGGCTGACTGTGTCTGAAAACATATTTTACCATTGTAAACCAATAGGTAACTGTTTCAGTCTAATTAATTGTTTGTTAAGCAACCATTGTTGTCTTATTACTGAAAATATAAACCAAACTGTTGTTCTTGTTCTATAGATACATGCATATATATACTATTATAACTATTTCTATGGGTAGGATTATCAATGACTCAAATGCATTATGATTTATAACAATACCCATCCTTATTCACAGTCTATTCATAATGTACCATCAAACAGTACCATGTACACATGTAAACCCATAATTAAAAGGCCGAGCCAAAAAACGAAAAACCTCAACACACGTGGCAAGCCCGACCACCAAGTCCGAACTCCGCCTAATTTAATGAAATTATCAAACTTAAAATATATTTCCGATGACGAAAATTTATTGAAACTTACAACCCATCAATTCATAATTGTGGAGATTACCACGAGAACAGCTAAAATGATTTAATGCAATTATCAGGGAGAAAACAAGTACATCGAATTTTAGATATTTTCAAGAATCCATGACTGTGTTCGATTGCCCAAAACGGAGCAAGTCCGATGGAGACAACTGAACCTACCCTGGGCTGATAGTACTAAACACCGAGAGAACATTTAAGCTACCGTATTTAGATAACAGCATTGGTTAGCCAGAGACAGAATATTACAGAAATCCCGCCTGCCCATGTATATAATGTATATAACTATATACTATGTAAATGTCACAATACCCATGTACTTTTGAGTGAAGAGAATAAACAAATTGATTGAATGGAGTCACTGCATTGAATTAATATATAAGAATGATGGTGTCTGGTCAATTTGGATATAATATTTGTAAAAATGACTTCTTTGAACAAGATTATTCTCCATTAATATTGTATCACCCTACCGGAGTGTTTCACATCACCTTTACTTGGCACATATATTTATTTATCACTATGTGCGAACATGTGGACGTGCGATTCTGAGCTCAATCCAACATTTTAGTGGATTGATTCCCTTTTCTTTAACGTTTTTTTTCCCGCAACATTTGCTTTGACAGTATTCCTTGGGGTTATTAATTCGAAAAAAAAAATACAAATATATTAATATGGCTACCATTAACTAGATCGCGCTGTGAATCTCTACTCTGGCTAACGACCGTAGAAATCATATTCCACTGGTACAAATTCTGGAACGTTTTGAAGTTTTATGCAGGGAACCTTATAAATTTCACGAATTAAGTGAATTTGTGAGCGATTTTGCTTTCCGTCGTTTTCAATTATGGAATTTATCCTGGGTAATTCATTCGGTATTTTTTGCGATATCGGCTCACAAAAAACATGCAATTATGAGTTGGGACATTCACATATTGTGAAGTACATTACTAAGGATCAGATAACAACTAAGAAATATATTCCCCACGTTATGTTTTCGACTTAATAAGGTTCCCTGTCAAAACATGCTCCAATGTTTTGTACTGTGATCTCTACGGGCGTTAGTCAGAGTAGAGATTCAATACATGATCTATCAGTAACATAACGCAATTGCACTGCAGTGGGCATCGTTAGTTCCACTTGAACAGTACTACATCTAATGCACTCTCAAATTTCCAGCTGCCACTACTTCAACAGCACTGGGAAATGACATTCGTCTTCTCCGGCGTTGCTTTATAATTAGCCTTGCACGAAATTCTATATTGCTTCTATGGCATTTTATATGGCATCGTATTTTGCCATATCTATACATGTATATAATGAAATGTTAAACTTTGGAATACCGTTAGCAGTCGTTTGTACAGATAACTGTGTTATTATAGTGGATGTAAATGCAATCTTCATGATTCCAGAAACACTTCACGAAACCATACTATATAATGTATTCATCAGAGAGACATTGAAACTCCCTCATTTTCTTCAGTATACCTCAAAGAGTGTTCCATGTTGGTATCTTGCTGATATGGTATTTATTCCATGTTGATATCTTGCTGATATGGTATTTATTCCATGTTGATATCTTCCTGATATGGTATTTATTCCATGTTGATAACTTCCTGATATGGTATTTATTCCATGTTGATATCTTCCTGATATGGTATTTATTCCATGTTGATATCTTCCTGATATGGTATTTATTCAATGTTGATATCTTTCTGATATGGTATTTATTCCATGTGGATATCTTCCTTATATGGTATTTATTCCATGTTGATATCTTCCTGATATGGTATTTGTTCCATGTTGATATAGGTATTTGCGCATAAGCACAAATCATTTACGCTTAAGCGCATATGATTTGCGCTTAAGCACAAATAAATTGATAAACACATATTTGTACTTAAGTGCAAATAAATAATAAATGTGAAAAGGGCCTCCAACAGTAAGAGGGGGACCTCTACATTTCTTAAACATATATATTGAATATTCTCAGTAAATAATTATTCTGTGTGTTTCAAAAGAAATCAGAATAAATTGTTATTTTTTTTTAAGTGTTGGTTATAGATAACAGTTAATTAGATTGACTCCCCTCATCCCAGACGCATGCTTACTGTGGAAGACCGATCGGTTTATTTAAGCCCGGTCGGGCTATTATAGATCGCTCGGCGATACACCCAGGTCCGTTGGATGGCTCAAACGACTTTTCCTATTATGGCCAGTTTGTACCCTTAATTTGAACAACACATTTAATTGTTTCGTACCATGTTTTTTGTCATTTCACACCATATACCGGTATCTTTCGTCGGTTCCCACAAATGATGATTGGTCATTCGTATGTGAAAAATTATTTTAATATTGTTAACTTAATGAAAGCGAACATGTTCATGATTTAACGTTCATGATGATGACAACCCGACATTTACATGTTAACATATTTCTTTCTTTTTTTGCGAGAAAACAAATGAACAAATTTAAATTGTAGCGACAAAGTTAAAGATGCATAATCCGAATTAACGCTTGAATATTACTATTTCCTTGGCTTCGGGGGTAAAACATATTTCATTCGAGTCGAGAAACCCACCCTTCAAAGCTGAGAGTGATCAGATATCGATTTTTGAAATCTATTATTTGTCACCATCGATAATTTTTTGTGGCCCAGTAAAGTCAACGAAAAAAAGGTCTGGGACCAATTTCGGATGAAGATGGATAACTCTAAAAGTAAGTGGCTTTTTTGTGTCAGATATTTGACAAACCGGCAAAATTTCGTTGAACAAAATGTTGATAAATATCATGTTTTGGGCAATTGTATACTATATTTGACTGGTTAGCATTATTTTTGGGCCATTAATAGATTCTGGTAAACGAAGCGGCATTTCAAAAAAATGTTGTTGTTGTTGGAATCTGATGATATGGGAATCATCGAATCGGATTGAGTACCTTTAATGTTATTTTTTTTAAATAATACCGGTATGCTCAATGGTACGAATTGTCGAAATGATACATGAACTGGTATGAAATGTCCAGAACCCTGGTGCGAAACATCTCTACATGTATGTCAAACGTCCATGGCACGAAATGCCTGCAACCTATTGGCTATTCATTCCATTGCACATTATCATTTATTTCCAATAAAATCAGGGGCGTGGCTAGAGAGTCTCCGCATTCGGAGGGGGGTCCACCTTGATACATGTACCGGTATGTTCCGACAAGACCCCCTTGGAAGGACGTTTTCTACAGATGGCTACAGGGTACATGTATATCGGTACAAAATCTGTTCGAAAATTATTAATTTGATATGACATTTTTGCCCGGTATGGCTTGTTATCAAACTCCATTTGTACTTAGGTGAATATCACTTCAATTTGCCTTAAATCGAGTAATATCGTTTCACGACATCACTAATTAGCGTAATATGATTTGATGACATCACGGATCCGAGTAATATGGCTTTACGACATGGCGTAATTCTATTTCACTTATAAATAATGCCTAGATACCGATTGTTTGAGATGTCACTCATTTGAAAGAGTTGTCAATATTACACTGTTACTAAGAGGCGAACTACCGTAATTAATAGATAGGGTATTACTTGGTTGGTTTGATATTATAGGCCTGATTTCAGCCCCCTCGGTAACCTCATAGCAACCTTCGACCTCAGGCTGATAGAGATATGAGGTTACCTCGAGCTGATATAGGGTATAATTTCAAACCAACCAAGAAATATCCTCAAAAATATTATATAACTAGCAGGGTGACCCGTCATTGCCCAGGTTAATGCGGTGTGGAATTGTTTTGCCCATCTCACTTTTTGTCCCTTATCCTAATACCGTCAAGTGCTGTATACATTTCTAATCTACACCATTATAATGATTATCTTTCTCGAAAGAAATTACCCATATTTGACCCCTTTTGAGCCATCTAGAAGGTCCCTCGTGAATTTATATAGAATACAGACTTTCACAAATATAGGTATAGATACAGATTTTTTTTTTAAGTTCCCGGACTCCTGTGGTTGTAAATACCGTAGAATGCACTTACAGAGATTCTAACTTCAAACTGGTGCCACCGGCTGATTACATGTACCGGTATACTTTGATTTTTGTTGAAAGATTAGAAAATCAGTGCCCCCCCTCTCAAAATTATCATTTAAGGAATAATCTTGGTTTTGAATGTAATTGCAGTTTAAAGATGGTATATCTCTCCTTAAACCAAGTTTTATATGCAGCAGTTTCCTGAAATATGTATGAAATATTAAAAATAATAAATATGAATCGAAAACCCCTGTCCGGAAATGCTTCTATCTGACAATATTGATTTTATTTCATATTTTCTGGTATATTAGATACGGTACATACCGTACAACCAATTTGGACCATTTTACAGTTCGCAAATATGTTTGGAGCGTAGCAAGCGGGAGAACTCTAACTGAGATCACCTGAAAGTTTTATGACATGACGGTTTGTTGTAAAAATAGTAAAAAAAAATGTGTCCCAATTGATAATCACATTACATGTATATGAGATTGAATGTCCTCATAATGGTGAACATCTACATGTATACCAAATTTCATTGAGATCCAAGCAGTTATTAGCACTACTGTTCAAGTTATGCCCTTAACAGACATTGGACAGATGCAATGATGGACAGACATGTGCGAAACAGTATACACCTATTTTTTGTAAAAGTGGGTATGAATATCGATAATTGATATAAGCATTTCCGGACATGTGTCTTCGACACAATTTTATTATTTTATACCCTGATAATTATAGAAAACATTTTTAGGAAGCTTTAGATATAAATGCATCTTCAAATGCTAATCACAAACTGATATTAAAATCACTGTTTGTGATTCGGTATAAAGCCTTTAGACTCTACTGTTTACAGCTATAATCTTGTGTGCCAAATACCGTAGAACTGCAGGGTGGAATATAAGTGCATGGTGAACATTTCTGAAAGTTAATAATAGTCCCAGGGTGGAATATAAGTGTGTGATCACTGTGGGAATATATCAATTCTCACGGAAAAGATGATATCATGTTGAAGATGAACTTTTTCAATATTTAATAACTTAAACAATTATTTGTGTATCTAGACTTGATTATAAAGTAAGTTTTCGCAATTGACATGCTTAAAATGTATACATGCACGGAAAAATGTAACCATCGTTGTTTACATGCCCCATGTGCGTAACATCTCAAATGAAAAATCCAGTCTCCTGTACTAGTATTTGTAATTGAACTATTTGTATAGCATTCGTTAATTAAATTTAGAAGAGAGCCATAACTTTTTGTAATGTGCAGATCTACATGTACATGTAATAAGCATCGTGCAAGTCGTTTCGTACCATGTAGGAAATCAATTGGTCATTTCGTACCATGCTACTACATATATGTCACACCATAGGGAAACGAATAGATGATTTTCTACAAAGTACGATACGAAAACAAGTAACCAAACAATCCGGTATGTAACAACCAAAAAATATGGTATGGAACGACTATGGTTATGATATCGGATAGTGAAATAATGAAGAAGTCACTATAGCTGTATATCATTTATATGGTCACAATATATATAATGCAACCTGTAAGTTGACATGACCTCTGTTCTGTTTGGCTTATGATTGAGTTCTGAAGTTCTCACTGTCAGGTGTACTCGATCAATACTCCAGCAATGTTCGGAATCCTATCCCACGACACTGGTATGAAACTTCTAGAAATTAGAATCCATCTATATTTAATATAATAATAAATCCTTCAGACATTCAGTGTTACCGTTCACCAGAATCAACAACTGACTGTTCAAGGCGGTTCCACTCAATGGTTGTTTTTAAGAAGAAGTCGTCGTAACGTACAGTGCGATTACGCAGTGGATCGAACGATTATCTTATGGCGTTGTTAGTACTTGTTACACACCTCCTAAGTTCTCCACCGGATTTTGACAGACACTCCCTGCCACACTGGGAACCGTGAAAATCACAGTAACACTGACACTGACTGTGAATGAGTGATACTGACAGTGACACAGTCCTCAAATTCGGTTGCTTTATCAGTTTATTTTCCTTATTTGTTCTTAGATTATTATTTTTTAGAATTAGATATAGATTCTTCATTTGTAGAATCATTTGTAACAATCAGTTATCACGAAAATCGTCGTCTACAATGAATGACAATGATAATTTGATTGTTGTATAATTTGATCGATTCAATGATTGTTGACACCTGTCTCGCTGTGACTATCTTCGTCGGCATCTGGTTCATGTAAATATGGGCCAATATTTAAAAACAAGCTCTCAAATGCATATTCGGTATCTGCTACAGATGGGGGATCATCCACAGTCCGTATATCATCTCAAGCAGCATGCTCGTATCTGCGGGTCATGTTTTATGGGACCCTTTGCATGTGTATGTATATGCCCCCATAGTCTTACAACGCCTCTTTTCTATTCTGTGTATGTGTATGGCTATGGCCCCATAGTCTTACAAAGACTTATCCTAATCTCCTCCTTTTTTGTAATTTGTATTAATTTTATAGGTTTAATTATTATATATCGCTCCTCCTTTTCGTATATTATAATAACCCCCTCCTTCCCACGCAATTTTTTTCTGGAATATTCTCCTTCTGGAATTTTCTACAACATTCAACGAAATTTCTCTTTTCTAGAATTTTCTATAACATTTGTTAATTTACTGAGGCACTCGCTCTCACAAAAGCTAATAACACAACATATAACCATTTCTGGAATATTCTCGGCACAGGGGGTGGTAATAAAGCGATGAAACATCCAACATGATAAGACAACAGATGTTTACACACCTAACCCATGCAATTTCTCTCACAAAAGCTATAACGGGAGCCGGCTGAACCATGATTACAGGCTGACTCCCGGTCTGTATCCCGTCTAATGGTCCACTGTTATTTCAATGGCTAAATTGATTAAATCATCTCTAATATTCGTTAAGTGTTTTCTCTAACCACCCCTTTACAATGTGGTAAATACCTATAATCGAACTATCAGGAATCAATCAAACTGACTAGGCAAAAACATGTCAATAACGAAGATTCCCAATAAAATAAATCACAGCGATAAGTATTCCTATACAACGAAACGACCAGACACAGGTTCTCGAAGCTTCGTAATTAAACACACGTTTAAGTCATTAACTGCCACGATACGTCTGTCATTGAAATGATTGCTCTAAATGGCTTCTGCATCTGTGAAGACTGAGAGATAGGTATACCGACTGCCTGTAGCAATATATATACGAGGTATATGCACTGACCGCAATGGTTCCCCATGAATGGCCTATACACATGAAGTATTAAAGTTATCCACATTCATCGGTGCGCCCTTAAGGGGTTATGAATCGCCATACGGGTCCGAATCCAAACTTCACATTCTACAGCCACTGCTCTGCTCTTTGAATCCACATTAATAAAAAGATTAACATCTTTCTCGACTGGTGCGCTATAACATTCAACACAAACACACGGCATTAAGTGTTCTGACAGAGACAACAAAGTTAAGGTTTCGTCTTTATTTCAACAGCCTTGTAACAAATTGGCCATCAAATTATACGTCACATATGCATGTACATTCGATGTACGAGGCAACACTGTGGGAAATAAAGGTATTGATTTGTTATTACTTCAGAAATGGGTCATACAATACACCGCATTTGGGTCACATACATTAAAGGTGCACGTCACTTATGCATTTCAACCTAATTCAGCGTGTACATAAATAAAAACGCTCTTTATTTTCAAAATTGTATGCATACCCATCGTTTTACCATAGATTTTAGCAATCTACATGCTTTCATTCTTATAAATTTGACGCAAGTATGTTAGACAACAGCCTTGTAACAAATTGGGCATCAAATTATACATCACATATGCATGTACAATCAATGTACGAGGCAACAATGTAAGAATGAATGTCTTCTATTTATGGTGTGTAATTATGTCAGAAATGGTTCATACGATTGACCGCATTTTGGTCACATACCTTAAAGGTACACGTCACTGATGCATTTCAACCTGATACAGCGTATTCATAAATAAAAACGCTATTTATTTTCAAAATTGTCTGAATGTCCCTAGTTTTACCATAGATTTTTGCAATCTACATGCTTTCATTCATATAAAATTGACGCAACGTATGTTAGACAACAGCCTTGTAACAAATTGGCCATCAAATTAGACATCGCATATGCATGTACATTCGATGTACGAGGCAACAATGTAAGAATGAATGTCTTCTATTTATGGTGTGTAATTACTTCAGAAATGGTTCATACAATTTAAAGGTACGCGTCACTTATGCATTTCAACCTAATTCAGCGTGTCCATAAACAAAAACGCTCTTTATTTTCAAAATTGACTAAATACCCATCGTTTTACCACAGATTTTAGCAATCTACATGTTTTAATTCATATACAATTGACGCAATGTATGTTAGACAACAGCATTGTAGCAAATTGGCTTTCAAGTTAGACGCCAAATATGCATGTACATTCGATGCACGACGCAACACTGTAGGAAATGAAGGTATTGATTTGTTATTACTTCAGAAATGGTTCATACAATACACCGTATATGGGCCACATACCTTAAGGTACACGTCACTTATGCATTTGAATCTAATTCAGCGTATCCATCTATAAAAACCCTCTTTATTTTCAAAATAGTCTGACGGTCCCTCGTTTTACTAAATTTATATTTAAAATTAAGCATTTAAACCTAATTCAGCGTATCCATCAATAAAAATCCTCTTTATTTTCAAAATTGTTTGCATGTTCATAGTTTATCATATATTTTGGCAATATACACGCTTTCATTCATATAAAATTGTTGCAATGTATGTTAAACGCCAACAGCATTGTAACAAATTGACCTTCATGTTATACGTGACATATGCATGTACATTCGATATACATGTGGAAGTTAATGGGATGTGATACAATATTGGTGTGTGAATATTAAAGGAACACGATGTGTTTGCCCCGCGTTTGCAATATAAACATCTTTTTTAGTTTGACAACAGTCTTGTAACAAATTGGCCTTCAAGTTATAGGTCACATATGCATATACATTTGAAGCACGAGGTATTGATTTGTTACTGCTTCAGAGTTGGTTCATACATTTGACCGCATTTGGGTCACATACCTTAAATATACACGTCACTTATGCATTTAAAACTAATTCAGCGTATCCATAAATAAAAACGCTCTTTATTTTCTAAATTGTCGGAATGCACCTCGTTTTAAGATATATTTTAGCAAGCTACATGCTTTCATTCATATAAAATTGCCGCACTCTATGTTAAACGACATCAGCATTGTAACAGATTGGCCTTCAAGTTATAAGTCACATATGCATGTACATGCGATGCACGAGTCAACACTGTAGGAATGAAGGTATTGATTTGTTATTACTAGAGAAATGGCTCCAATAGCATAGTATTGTACCCGTGGGGTCCCTTACCTTAAAGGTAGCCATCACTTTTCTAAACTATATAATCAGGCAATACATTACACATCGGGTTCAACATGGTCACCGAAGCAACCACATCTAAAAGCAACAAACACCCATTACTGAGTTCCACTGTTACACATTAACCTGGAATTAAGGTCTTCTGGTAATGATATATCGTTATTTAATTTAGAAATGGTTCCTATAGCATACTATTGTACCCAGTGGGGTACTTACATTTAAAGGTGCACATCACGTTTACATGCAACTCAATTCTCTGAATTATGAAAGTATTTCGGATGGAATCGGGTGTTTCTGTTAGTGATACGGCGTTATTTAGTTTAGTAAAGATTGTTAATGTATTTCATAGCGCTGGTTTATGTCATAGACAAAATGCGCACTCACTCTGCACTTTGACTGATATGTAAGCATTTGTATCATTTAGAATGCCAAAATCTGGTCTAAATCATTCGTATTAGCTATATACGGCCAATTAACTTTCAAGTTATACCTCATTAAAACTATGCTTCACCCGTAAATTATATGTAACTTGAATATGCTGGGTCTCCCTGGCATTCCTTATTTGGTCATATGATCTAACCGCCCATTGCTCATACTTCAGTGGAACGTGTTTGTATAGGATAGCAAGGGTAATGGTAGAGAAAGCTAGCTAGGCAGACCGAGAGCGATGTAGACCGACTGCCTATAACAATATATATATGAGGTACATGCACTGACCACAATGAGTTCCCCATGACTGGCCTATACACATGAAGTATTAAAGTTATACACCTTCATCGGCGTGTGCTTAATGGGTTTTGAATCGCCATACGGGTACGAATCCAAACCATTCCGATGTAATTTATCGGAATGCCAATCATAACCATCTGTACAGATAAAGCTAGTGTGAACGATACACTTTGTTTACATAATTGACTAGACACATTGAGGTTAAGAGGCACCCTGATGTATCAAAGGTATAATTCAAGGGCTTTTAATTGGCAACCAATTATTGGCTATATTTTTGTTCGGAGTGGCCATATGCAACACTATACGAAACACAGGCTTCTAATAAACTGGTGTGTGGTTATATCACCTATGGCCAATATTCCGATGGCAAGTTATTTTTAGCATATGGGATACAATTATGACTAAATCAGTTATAGGAAATGAGGTAAATTACACTTTATTATTTAAAAAGAATAACGCTATACAGGCTTGAACACACAAACAATAGGTTTTTATCAACTTCTTCCGTGTAGTCTATTTGGAGTTTGGTTATGTTCATCAAACACTGGTAATTGACAACTCTGTCCGTAATGCTTTTTCATCAGCGATATTGGATATTTTTGTTATTACGAAGGGACCGGTGTTCACCCCTTTTTAGTTTTAAGCGCATAATCTCCATAACTACATATAGTTCCGAATGTTCAAATGAGTTCACTATCTAATTCTGAAATAGGTTTTGTCTTTCTTACAGTGTGATAAAAAACTAGTTATTCGTTAAACATCTTTTCAATCGTAAAAATAGCACAAGGTTCACGCATAATAATGTAACCATAAATTGATGTAACTTCTTCGAATTTCAAACTATTGTCATTAAAAACCGTGCTACGGTATTCAGCGAAGCGGGCAAAGTTATCACCGATAAGTACACGAATCTCATGTATGTCGTTTTTAGTAATACCACGAAATATCCAGCAATCCGAAAACAGTTGATCCAATATATCCAGTAAGAAATCTGTTTCAAATTCTGATCTCTCAATCAAAGTATTCAATCTCTTTCTACCAGCAGCAAAATTTTCGTCTAGAATTTCCATAATTATTACACAATCAGTGGCTCTAAATTTACCCGTACCTAGTGAGCATTCGAACTCTAATGGCAATCGTATTTAGTTCTTATTATAATATTTATAACAGCCAATCAAAATCAGTTGCTGAATTTAGCTATATAATACACAGACAAACGGAAGGATAACATCCTTTCACCAACTTGATGTAATCTAGTCATAGCTCATTCATATTATTACTCTGAAATATCCATTACATGGAGTAAATGAAGACCCCTATCTGATATAGACTAGTGTGTAAATACTTACTTCATGTATTCTTTTCATCAATTTTATGTATTGTAACTCCTATAAATATAGTCTGCTATACAGAGGAACCAATGCCCACGTGACAGTCTTGTGTCATGAAAGGTGTATACATATTTTACTCGGTGTATTCTTTAATCGCTCATTTCTCTTTATTTGTCATTCATTTATAGCATTATTAGTAGAAATTTAGTCTAAAGTCGACGGTATATGGAGAAAATAATGCGTCAATACTGCTTTATTGGTGGTAACTAAACTTATTGCATCATGTATCGCAACTAAAACAAGCGAGACAACTCATAAATTCGTAATATTTCTTATGTCTATGGTGTTCAGGTGTGTCTTATCAATATGCCATTATATGCACGAAAGCAATGTGTTCAAAGTATGCAAGTGAGTGTCTGATTTATGTATACGTCCATGTTTCTTAAAGCAAATCCATTACATATACGTGCGTTATGACGTATAACAAGTGCCATATCAACTGGTAAATCACGTATAAAAGCTCTTTACTGGTCCATATTTCTTAAAGTACAGTATCTATACGTGCGTCATGACGTATATTAAGTGCCCTTTTCACTGCTAAATCACGTATAAACTAACTCTACTATAGTTAACTAATAATTTCCTAGATACGCGCGGCTCTATGGTGGTCTGGTGTATCTTACCAATATGCCATTATATGTAAAGGTAATGTGCTAAAATATGTACAAGTCTGATTTTGTGCCAATGTGCAAACTCTTTACATATATGTGAGGTTATGACGTATCTTTTAATATTAAAGTATGTATGTAAACGCTATTTTAAGATAGTTAAAGTAATAAGATACGCACATGCAGCGGTTTGTACATATCAATATGTCATTAAATGACGACTCATATATATATATAAACGCTCTTTACTATGACTCATCTATTGAATTTTCCACACATCGTGTCTACAATATGTGTATATATTGTGACTCTTTACTATGAATGCAGTATGTCAGGCATTATATAGTCAACCTTAATAATTATTTTCAGAAATACCTGGTATATGAGATCATATTGTAGCTGACAGAGACTGGAATGCGACTTACCTCTAACATCACTTGCGCTCGAATGAAGTTACATGTACGATATGAGCCATTGTGTGGGTCGATGAGGTGTTATCTCAGTATTTTCATGCAATATTCGTAAATTACAGCAACATATCTTTTCCCGATCATTATCAAGCGAAATGTTGTGGTTAGCTAACAAACATGGCATTTCGATTATATATAGCGACGAATCAATGCCTGGTCTCATGGACAAATGTTCACGGTGATGTCTTCATTGCTGGACTTTATTTACAGTATACGTATGTGTGTGTCTTCTTCGAAGTGGTAAACTGAATTGTTCACGAGTTATCGGAATGTTTTCGCCAGTCATATTTAGAGTTAATACGTATGTGTATCCTTTAATGTAATGCCACCACATGTATAAACACGCAGTGTTAAAATCTTCAAAATAGTTAAAAGTACACATTTTATTTCGAATTTCATTCATTACGGTCAATTTCGTGTTATGAAATGGGCCAATTTACAATCGCATAATACGCGATTCCAAAGACGTCTATTTGACAAATGTTTTAAACGTTATTATCACTATATTCGGCGTGTTAAAAAAGCGCTATTTGACGCAGTACAACAATGCAAAATGACTACTTTTTACAACGCTAATTTTAAAACGCGAATATAGAAACGGTATTTAAACTAAATAATAAGTTTGACGCATCATGTATAGTTGTTATTGTGATACAGTTTCACCACAAACACAGAAACGCTCTTATCATGTAGCCACGTGTTACACAGTTATTGTTCTTTCCCGGGCACACGGATGTGTTAAAATAAAAAACCTCTGGCAGCAGGCCCCCCCTCCTCCGTTTTAAGGGGTTAGGGGAGGAATCTTGCATCACGAACAAATGTTAGGGTATATAAGAATGGTGTAAGACTGTGTATAGAGTCGTATATAGGTAGAAAGATAAGCAATCAAATTATATGAAGGTCGGGAAGGAGAGGAGAAAATGGAGGGGGAAAAACACAGGATTAGGGGTAATGGAGTGTGGGAAAGGGATGCAGTATGTTGTGAGGGTGTATAAATTGGACATGTTCTATAGAATGGGTTAGGTGATACTGTTGTAATAAATACTGTTCTTGGTTTTTAAATATTTGAATTCACATATAGTAAGAGTATAGGACAGGAGAAGTCATTCGACAGAGGTGTATACATGTAGATGGTTAAACAAAAAATGTAAAGGAGACGGTGAGCTGGAGAGGCAAGTAAATGGGCGGAGAGCAGAAGGGTATAATTGGAGAACACATTAAATATAGGTGTAATCATTGAGTTTACATCATATGAAACTGTGGGTTGATGTGTGAAGGATAGAGGATATGCAAGCATACGTAGTAGATGGGAACAACCCACAGATGCAAGCATACGCTTGACCTGGTTATCACCCGTGAATGTGACTCCAACATTGTGTATGACATCGAGGTCTTCGATGTAGCTCTCTCGGACCACTTCCTTGTGAAGTTCAACATCAGACTTCGTAAACCACGACCGGAAAGGAAAAAGATAACTTTTCGCAAGTACCGCAATATTGATCCATCCGAATTTTCGAACGCCATTATGTCATCATCTCTGTGGAGAAAGTCAAAACTTTCGGTCGATGTTTTGGTTAGCAACTTCAATTCTGTTGCAAGGATTTAATCGACAAATTTGCACCCACACAGACTAAAACAACAGTTCATCTAAACTTGAAATTCGTAGAGAATTGTTCGTTACACAACGCAACCGTGTTAACAAACTCATTGTTGAAGCCAAGAGACAATATTTTGCTGATATTATTAGCGACAATTCTAAAAGACCACATGTTCTATCGGATGTCATAGACAAATTGCTACACAATAACAAACGGTCCCCACTACCTCAACACACATCGGCAGTCGACCTCGCTAACACTTTCCCAAATTCTTCACCAACAAAATAGAGACAATTCGACTTGGTTTGGTTAGTTCTGATAACCAATCACCCGTGGAACAACTGTGGAACAGTAAGTCTTCGCAGCAACTTATAAGTTTCTGTTCAGTAACGAGCGATCAACTTTCCAACATCATATCAAAATCTCCATCCAAACAGTGTTCTTTTGATATAATACCAACTAAGTTGTTGAAAGTGTGTAAGGCAGCACTGGTACCCGAGTTGATAGCCATTGTTAACCGTTAACTGGAAACTGGTAATTTTCCATCAACCATGAAACATGCATTGATAACACCACTTCTAAAGAAGCCAGGACTTGATGTTGTAGTGCTCAAGAACTATCGTCCTGTGTCGAATTTGTCGTACATTTCAAAACTTTTAGAGAGGACTGTGTCCATTCAACTCCGTGATCATCTGCGTTTAACGGGATTATCCGAGGAATTTCAATCTGCCTATCGCCCCAATAGCAGCACGGAAACTGCACTTCTATGGGTACAAAACGACTTGCTGGTAGCAATGGACCAACATGACGTGTCGTGTTTGGTATTGTTGGATCTTAGTGCTGCATTCGACACTATTGATCATGCAATATTGTTGAAGAGACTCGAATGCAGACTTGGTGACCGGTGACCGGTATGGCGTTGGAATGGTTCAGATCATATCTCGATGGTCGTACGTTGAGAGTCACGGTGAACGGCTCACATTCTGATGTTTTTACGCTGAAATATGGGGTACCACAGGGCTTGGTTCTAGGTCCCTTGCTCTACGTGATTTATATTTTACCACTTGGGGACAGCATTCGTAATCACCGACTACAGTTCCACTTTTATGCGGACGATACGCAACTTTATGTTCATTTTAAGCCATATTTCAAACAACCCGCCAGAGAAGCAATCGAAATGTGTGTAGTAGATATCAAATCGTGGATGACTGAACACTTTCTTAAGTTAAATTCCGACAAAACGGAACTCATATATATTGGTTCGCCCCAACAATTGCTGAAGGCGACAACATGTAATATTCTTCTTGAAGAGAGTGTTGTCTCCAAGTCAACCACTGTTCGCAATCTGGGATATCAAATTGATGAGAACCTGTCTGCGGATGCGCATGTGTCACATGTGTGCAGACTCTCATATCACCATCTGAGAAATATAAGCAGGGTGCGAAACGTGATTGACATGGAGACGTCAAAACAACTTGTCAATGCATTTGTAACAAGCCGCATCGATTATTGTAATGCCCTGCTCCTTGGTTGCAATAAGTCTCTGTTGCACAAGCTCCAGGTCATTCACAATTGAGCGGCTAGGCTTGTCACAAAAACCAAAAAAATTGACCATATAACTCCTTTACTGTATAAACTGCATTGGCTTTCGATCGAGGAAAGAGTTCATTTCAAAACAATATTAATCGTATACAAGTGTCTAAATGGCTTGGCACCATCTTACCTATCCGATATCGTTGCACGTTATCAACAACCTATACTAGACCACTTAGGTCTGCAAAGTCGAACTTGTTGATACATACTCCTGGTAATCCCAGGCTCTTGAATTTATTGACAGACCACCTTAAAGCTCCGCAACCCATTGATCAATTTAAATCAGCTTTAAAGTGTCACTTGTTCAAAGGGGCATTCGGTCACACACAGTGTCAATAATTCAACATCAGATGCCAATTCGTCACCACAACTCTATGTATTATGTTTGCATGTTAACATGCTAATTGTATGATATATATTATTTTTGTGTAAAGCACGAGAGCACATATTTGTGGATCGGTGGCTATAAACTGTATTAGTATTATATAGGTAAAATGAGAGTAAACATTAATTAGAGTTGTGCAAAAGGGGGGAACTGGAAAGGGATAACATGAAAAGAATTAAAGGTGTTGATGGGAGGGAGAGAGTAGACACATATGAGATAACAGAAGGGTAAATGGGGCAATGGGAAAAGACAGTGTATAGAGGTGTACAGCGTAGAGCTGGGGTTGGTAGAACATGTACAGAAATAAAGGAGATGATGGGAGGGAGATAATAATGATAGGTGAGAACAGAAGGGTGTAATCATTGAGTATATACCTAAATAATATTAAATGGGGTTGGCTTTGGAAGGAGAGGGGGTAACCATGGTTGCGTATGGTGATTAGAGGGTAAGAGTTGGCGAGCGTGTAAAATTAATGTTATCCACACTGAAATGGCTTTAGGTAGAGATAAGCAAAGGATATGAGATAAGAGCGCCAAAGGGGTTGAAAATATGTGTAAACATCAAGTATAACTAAATCATATGAACTGGGGGTGGAGTGGAAAGGACAAAGGATAAGGGGGTAAAATTGTAGAATTTAGGTGTAAACATAGATGGGTGGAAACACAGGGAAGTCAAAGCGACAAAGGAGAGGGGTATATGTGGAGAAGAAATTGAATGGAAGTGTAAGTATTAACCCTTTGAACCCGACTGGCCGCAAAAGCGGCCAGCCAGAAAACGTTCATACACCCGACTGGCCGCTTTTGCGGCCAATAACATTAGTTGACGTCATAAACATATGTAGCATGTTTATATGTGTTATAACCATTGGCATATCCACTTATATCTATGTAAATGAACTTCAGCAGTGCAATGGGTGCATTTGATTGGGTTTGTTACCGACTAGTTTGGGTTGGAAAATATGCGCATGTGCATGTGCATAGCGCAGACTTCAACAAACGTACATTATTTGAAGCGATTCGCGTTACGCTATACATTGTTGAGCGGTTTGCAGGATTGTAAAAAGACACCATTTCGATCACTCTTATGGGTTTAAATTATTCTTCTATACATGATCAGTGTTATGGCATATGCGAGGAAGGCGCAGTCACTTATTTGAGTCGATTAATTCGCGCATGCGCATAGTATACAATGATAAATGTATGGGTTTTTTTGTAACGATACAATCACACCAAGGATCCCCACAGCATATCAGTTTGCATCACACAGTTACTCGTTTCGACATTGCAACATAGTAGTCTTGTGGAAAGGGGTTGCATGGTCACAATATCATCTAGTGCGATCTACTTGCGCGTGCGCATTACAAACACGTGTCAAATATTAAGCAATTCGGTAAAGTTTAAGACCTGTGGCACCATTTGAGCATGACCATCACCATGCCCCTATGCGATGTACAAAATGGGACATAATACTATTGTATGCACAGGGAATTGGGATATTGATTTATACTATGTATAACGTACTTGGTTTATACTATTTATAACATACTTGGTTTGAAACTATGAATAACATACTTTGTTTATACTATGAATAACATACTTGGTTTATACTATGAATAACATACTTGGTTTACACTATGTATAACATACTTGGTTTATATTATGTATAACATATTTAGTTTATGCCATGTTTAACATACTTAGATTATTCTATGCATTACGTACTTGGTTTATACTATGTATTTCATACTTGGTTTATAATATGTATAAAATACTTGGTTTATACAATGTATAACATACTTGATTTATACTATGTATAGTGTACTTGGTCTATACTATTATAACATACTTGGTTTATTTATACTATGTGTAACGTACTTGGTTTATAATATGTATTACGTACTTGGTTTATACTATGTATAACATACATGGTTTATACTATGCATGACGTACTTGGTTTATACTTTGCATTACGTACTTGGTTTGAAATAATTATTACGAACTTGGTTTATACTAAGTAAAACATACTTTGTTTATACTATGAATAACGTACTTGGTTTATACTATGAATAATGTACTTGGTTTAAACTATGTATAACGTACTCGGTTAATACTATGTATAGCATTCATGGTTTATACTATGTATAACATACTTGGTGTATTTATTATATGTATAACGTACTTGGTTTAACTATGCATAACATACTTGGTTTATGCTATGTATAACGCACTTTGTTTATACTATGTATAACATACTTGGTTTATACTATGTAAGACGAACTTGGTTTATACTATGTAAGACGTACGTGGTTTATACTATGTATTACATTCTTGGTTTATACTAGGTAAGACGTATTTGGTTGATACTATGTAAGACGTACTTGGTTGATACTATGTAAGACGTACTTGGTTTATAATATGTCTATCGTGCTTGATTTACACTATGTATAACGTACTTGGTTTATACTATGTATAACGTACTTGGTTTATGCTATGTATAACGTACTTGGTTTATACCATGTATTACGTTATTGGTTTATACTATGTATAACGTACTTGGTTTATACTATGTATGGCATGCTTGGTTTATACTATGTATAACATAATTTGGTTTATACAATGTAGGACGTACTTGGTTAAGACTATGTAACACGTGCTTGGTTTAAACTATGTATTACATACTTGGTTTATACTATGTATAACGTACTTGGTTTATACTTTGTATAACACACTTGGTTTATACTATGTCTAACGTGCTTGGTTTATACTATGTATAACGTACTTGATTTATACTATGTATTACGTGCTTGGTTTATACTATGTATAACGTACTTGGTGTATACTATGTAAGACGTACTTGGTTTATACTATGTAAGACGTACTTGGATAAAACTATGCATAACGTACTTGGTTTATGCTATTATAACGTACTTGGTTTATACTATGTATAAAGTACTTGCTTTATACTATGTATAACATACTTGGTTTATACTATGCTTGACAAACTTGGTTTATACTATGTATTACATACTTGGTTTATACTATTATAACGTACTTGCTTTATGATATGTATAACGTGCTTGGTTTATACTATGCGTAACGTACTTGGTTTATTCTATGTATTACGTACTTGGTTTATGTCATGTATAACATACTTAGTTTATTCTATGTATTACGCACTTGGTTTATACTATATATAACATACTTGGTGTACACTATGTATGACATACATGGTTTATACTATGCATAATATACATGGTTTATACTATGCATAATATACTTGGTTTATACTATGTATAACATACTTGGTTTATTCACAGTATAACATACTTGGTTTATTTATACTATGTGTAACGTACTTGGTTTATACTATGTATAACATACTTGGTTTGTACTATGTATAACATACTTGGTTTATGCTATGTATAAAATACTTGGTTTATACTATTGTAACATACTTGGTTTACACTATGTATATTATACTTCGTTTTTAACTATATATATTATACTTGGTTTTTAACTATATATAACATACTTAGTTTATACTATGTATTACTTACTTGCTTTATACTATGTATAACATACTTGGTTTATACTATGCATGACAAACTTGGTTTATACTATGTATTACACACTTGGTTTATACTATTATAACTTACTTGCTTTATACTATGTATAACGTGATTGGTTTATACTATGCGTTACGTACTTGGTTTATTCTATGTTTTACGCACTTGGTTTATGTGATGTATAACATACTTGGTTTATACTATGTATAACATACTTGGTTTATATTATGTATAACATATTTAGTTTATGCCATGTTTAACATACTTAGTTTATTCTATGCATTACGTACTTGGTTTACACTATGTATTTCATTCTTGGTTTATAATATGTATAAAATACTTGGTTTATACAATGTATAACATACTTGATTTATACTATGTATAGTGTACTTGGTCTATACTATTATAACATACTTGGTTTATTTATACTATGTGTAACGTACTTGGTTTATAATATGTATTACGTACTTGGTTTATACTATGTATAACATACATGGTTTATACTATGCATGACGTACTTGGTTTATACTTTGCATTACGTACTTGGTTTGAAATAATTATTACGAACTTGGTTTATACTAAGTAAAACATACTTTGTTTATACTATGAATAACGTACTTGGTTTATACTATGAATAATGTACTTGGTTTAAACTATGTATAACGTACTCGGTTAATACTATGTATAGCATTCATGGTTTATACTATGTATAACATACTTGGTGTATTTATTATATGTATAACGTACTTGGTTTAACTATGCATAACATACTTGGTTTATGCTATGTATAACGCACTTTGTTTATACTATGTATAACATACTTGGTTTATACTATGTAAGACGAACTTGGTTTATACTATGTAAGACGTACGTGGTTTATACTATGTATTACATTCTTGGTTTATACTAGGTAAGACGTATTTGGTTGATACTATGTAAGACGTAATTGGTTGATACTATGTAAGACGTACTTGGTTTATAATATGTCTATCGTGCTTGATTTACACTATGTATAACGTACTTGGTTTATACTATGTATAACGTACTTGGTTTATGCTATGTATAACGTACTTGGTTTATACCATGTATTACGTTATTGGTTTATACTATGTATAACGTACTTGGTTTATACTATGTATGGCATGCTTGGTTTATACTATGTATAACATAATTTGGTTTATACAATGTAGGACGTACTTGGTTAAGACTATGTAACACGTGCTTGGTTTAAACTATGTATTACATACTTGGTTTATACTATGTATAACGTACTTGGTTTATACTTTGTATAACACACTTGGTTTATACTATGTCTAACGTGCTTGGTTTATACTATGTATAACGTACTTGATTTATACTATGTATTACGTGCTTGGTTTATACTATGTATAACGTACTTGGTGTATACTATGTAAGACGTACTTGGTTTATACTATGTAAGACGTACTTGGATAAAACTATGCATAACGTACTTGGTTTATGCTATTATAACGTACTTGGTTTATACTATGTATAAAGTACTTGCTTTATACTATGTATAACATACTTGGTTTATACTATGCTTGACAAACTTGGTTTATACTATGTATTACATACTTGGTTTATACTATTATAACGTACTTGCTTTATGATATGTATAACGTGCTTGGTTTATACTATGCGTAACGTACTTGGTTTATTCTATGTATTACGTACTTGGTTTATGTCATGTATAACATACTTAGTTTATTCTATGTATTACGCACTTGGTTTATACTATATATAACATACTTGGTGTACACTATGTATGACATACATGGTTTATACTATGCATAATATACATGGTTTATACTATGCATAATATACTTGGTTTATACTATGTATAACATACTTGGTTTATACACAGTATAACATACTTGGTTTATTTATACTATGTGTAACGTACTTGGTTTATACTATGTATAACATACTTGGTTTGTACTATGTATAACATACTTGGTTTATGCTATGTATAAAATACTTGGTTTATACTATTGTAACATACTTGGTTTACACTATGTATATTATACTTCGTTTTTAACTATATATATTATACTTGGTTTTTAACTATATATAACATACTTAGTTTATACTATGTATTACTTACTTGCTTTATACTATGTATAACATACTTGGTTTATACTATGCATGACAAACTTGGTTTATACTATGTATTACACACTTGGTTTATACTATTATAACTTACTTGCTTTATACTATGTATAACGTGATTGGTTTATACTATGCGTTACGTACTTGGTTTATTCTATGTTTTACGCACTTGGTTTATGTGATGTATAACATACTTGGTTTATACTATGTATAACATACTTGGTTTATATTATGTATAACATATTTAGTTTATGCCATGTTTAACATACTTAGTTTATTCTATGCATTACGTACTTGGTTTACACTATGTATTTCATTCTTGGTTTATAATATGTATAAAATACTTGGTTTATACAATGTATAACATACTTGATTTATACTATGTATAGTGTACTTGGTCTATACTGTTATAACATACTTGGTTTATTTATACTATGTGTAACGTACTTGGTTTATAATATGTATTACGTACTTGGTTTATACTATGTATAACATGGTTTATACTATGCATCACGTACTTGGTTTATACTTTGTATTACGTACTTGGTTTGAAATATGTATTACGTACTTGGTTTATACTAAGTATAACATACATTGTTTATACTATGAATAACGTACTTGGTTTATACTATATATAACGTACTTGGTATATACTATAAATAACGTTCTTGGTTTATACTATGTATAACGTACTTGGTTAATAATATGTATAACGTACTTGGTTTATACTATGCATGACGTACTTGGTTTATACTTTGTATTACGTACTTGGTTTGAAATAAGTATTACGAACTTGGTTTATACTAAATAAAACATACTTTGTTTATACTATGAATAACGTACTTGGTTTATACTATGTATAACGTACTTGGTCAATACTATGAATAACGTACTTGGTTTATACTATGTATAACATAATCGATTTATACTATGTATAACATACCTGGTTTATGCTATGTATAACGTACTTGGTTTATATTATGTATAAAGTACTTGGTTTTTATGTCATGTATAACATACTTGGTTTATACTATGTATAACATACTTGGTTTATAGCAAGTATAACATACTTAGTTTATGCCATGCATAACATACTTAATTTATTATATGCATTGCGTACTTGGTTTATACTATGTATTACAAACTTGGTTTATACTATGTATAAAATACTTGGTTTATACAATGTATAACATACTTGATTTATACTATGTATAGCGTACTTGGTTTAAACTATGTATAACATACTTGGTTTATTTATAATATGTGTAACGTACTTGGTTAATAATATGTATTACGTACTTGGTTTATACTATGTATAACATGGTTTATACTATGCATCACGTACTTGGTTTATACTTTGTATTACGTACTTGGTTTGAAATATGGTATTACGTACTTGGTTTGTACTAAGTATAACATACTTTGTTTATACTATGAATAACGTACTTGGTTTATACTATATATAACGTACTTGGTGTATACTATAAATAACGTTCTTGGTTTATTCTATGTATAACGTACTTGGTTAATAATATGTATAACGTACTTGGTTTATTTATTCTATGTATATCGTACTTGGTTTAACTATGTATAACTATGTATAACATACTTGGTTTATGCTATGTATAACGTACATGGTTTATACCATGTATAACATACTTGGTTTATATTATGAATGACGTACTTGGATTATACTATGTATAACGTACTTGGTTTATACTATGTATACTATGTATAACATACTTGGTTTATACTATGTAAACCGTACTTGGTTTATACTATGTAAGACGTACTTGGTTTATACTATGTATTATATACTTGGTTTATACTAGGTAAGACGAACTTGGTTTATACTATGTAACACGTACTTGGTTGTTTATACGATGTTTAACGTACTTGGTTTATACTTTGTATAACGCAATTGTTCTATACTATATCTAACGTGCTTGGTTTATACTATATATAACCTAGTTGGTCAATACTATGAATAATGTACTTGGTTTATACTATGTATAACGTACTTGGTTTATATTTTGTATAACACACTTGTTTTATACTATGTCTAACGTGCTTGGTTTATACTATGTATAACGTACTTGGTTTATACATAGTATAACACACTTGGTTTACACTATGGTATAACATACTTGGTTATACTCTGTATAACGTACTTGGTTTATACTATGTAAGACGTACTTGATTTATACCATATATTACTTACTTCGTTTATATTCTGTATAACGTACTTGGTTTATACTAAGTATAACATACTTGGTTGGTACTATGTATAACGTACTTGGTTTATACTATGTATAACGTATTTGGTTTATACCATGTATAACATAATCGATTTATACTATGTATAACATACTTGGTTTATGCTATGTATAACGTACTTGGTTTATATTATGTATAAAGTACTTGGTTTATACTATGTATAACATACTTGATTTATACTATCTATAACATACTTGGTTTATAACATGTATAACATACTTAGTTTATGACATGTATAACATACTTAGTTTATTCTATGCATTGCGTACTTGGTTTATACTATGTATTACATACTTGGTTTATACTATGTATAAAATACTTGGTTTATTTATAATATGTGTAACGTACTTGGTTAATAATATGTATACATGGTTTATACTATGCATCACGTACTTGGTTTATACTTGGTATTACGTACTTGGTTTGAAATATGTATAACGTACTTGATTTATACTATGTATAGCGTACTTGGTTTATACTATGTATAACATACTTGGTTTATTTATAATATGTGTAACGTACTTGGTTAATAATATGTATACATGGTTTATACTATGCATCACGTACTTGGTTTATACTTTGTATTACGTACTTGGTTTGAAATATGTATTACGTACTTGGTTTATACTAATTATAACATACTTTGTTTATACTATGAATAACGTACTTGGTATATACTATAAATAACGTTCTTGGTTTTTACTATGTATAACGTACTTGGTTAATAATATGTATAACGTACTTGGTTTATTTATTCTATGTATATCGTACTTGGTTTAACTATGTATAACATACTTGGTTTATGCTATGTATAACGTACATGGTTTATACTATGTATAACATACTTGGTTTATATTATGAATGACGTACTTGGATTATACTATGTATAACGTACTTGGTTTATACTATGTATAACATACTTGGTCTATACCATGTATTACATACTTGGTTTATACTAGGTAAGACGAACTTGGTTTATACTATGTATAACGTACTTGGTTTATACTATGTATAACATACTTGGTCTATACCATGTATTACATACTTGGTTTATACTAGGTAAGACGAACTTGGTTTATACTATGTAACACGTACTTGGTTGTTTATACTATGTTTAACGTACTTGGTTTATACTTTGTATAACGCACTTGCTCTATACTATATCTAACGTGCTTGGTTTATACTATGAATAACGTACTTGGTTTATACTATATATAACCTACTTGATCAATACTATGAATAATGTACTTGGTTTATACTATGTATAACGTACTTGGTTAATACTATGTATAACATTCTTGGTTTGTACTATGTATAACATACTTGGTTTATTTATTCTATGTATAACATACTTGGTTTATTTATACTATGTGTAACGTACTTGGTTTATACTATGTATAACATATATGGTTTATACTACGCATGACGTACTTGGTTTATACTATGTATAACATACTTGGTTTAGTTATACTATGTGTAACGTACTTGGTTAATACTATGTATAACATACATGGTTTATACTATGCATGACGTACTTGGTTTATACTATATATAACCTACTTGGTCTATACTATGAATAACGTAATTGGTTAATACTATGTATAGCATTCTTGGATAATACTATGTATAACATACTTGGTTTATTTATTCTATGTATAACGTACTTGGTTTAACTATGCATAACATACTTGTTTTATGCTATGTATAACATACTTGGTTTATATAATGAATGACGTACTTGGATTATACTATGTATAACGTACTTGGTTTAACTATGCATAAAGTAATTGGTTTATACTATGTACAACATACTTGGTTTATACTATGTAAGACGTACTTGGTTTATACTACGTTAGACGTACTTGGTTTATACCATGTACAACATACTTGGTTATACTAGGTAAGCAGTACTTGGATTATACTATGTATAACGAACTTGGTTTATACTATGTATTACATTCTTGGTTTATACTAGGTAAGACGTATTTGGTTGATACTATGTAATACGTGTTTGGTTTATACTATGTAAGATGTACTTGGTTTATAATATCTCTAACGTGCTTGATTTATACTATGTATAACGTACTTGGTTTATACTATGTATAACGTACTTGGTTTATACCACGCATTACGTACTTGGTTTATACTATGTATAACGTACTTGGTTTATACTATGTATGGCATGCTTGGTTT
Organism: Siphonodentalium dalli; assembly: GCA_032622095.1. Lineage (NCBI taxonomy): Eukaryota > Metazoa > Mollusca > Scaphopoda > Gadilida > Siphonodentaliidae > Siphonodentalium > Siphonodentalium dalli. Next base: position 19,981,901 of record CP136062.1, on the reverse strand, counting down.
ATACTATGTATAACATAATTTGGTTTATACAATGTAGGACGTACTTGGTTTAGACTATGTAACTCGTACTTGGTTTATACTATGTATTACATACTTGGTTTATACTATGTCTAACGTGCTTGGTTTATACTATGTATAACGCACTTGGTTTATACTACGTATTACGTGCTTCGTTATACTATGAATAACGTACTTGCTTTATAATTTGTATTACGTACATGGTTTATACTATGTATAACATACTTGGTTTATACATAGTATAACACACTTGGTTTACAGTATGTATAAAGGACTTGGTTTATACTATGTAACACGTACTTAATCTTTACTATGTATTACGTACCACGTGCTATACTATGTATAACATACTTGGTTTACACATAGTATAACGTACTTTGTTTATACTCTGAATGACATACTTGTTAAACTATGTATAACGTACTGTGTTTATCCTCTGCATAACGTACTTGGTTTATACTATGTAACACGTTCTTGGTCTAATATATGTATTACGTACCACGTTTATACTATGTACAACGTACTTGGTTTATGCTATGTATAACATACTTGGTTTACACTATGTATGACATACTTGGTTTATACTATGTATAACATACTTGGTTTATACTGTGTATAACGTACTTGGTTTGTACTATGTATAACATACTTGGTTCATACTATGTATAACATACTTGATTTATACTATGTAATACGTGCTTGGTTTATAAAATGTAAGACGTACTTGGTTTATACTATGTATAACATACTTGGTTTATACCATGTATAACGTACTTGGTTTATACTTTGTGTAACGCACTTGGTTTCTACTATGTCAAACGTGCTTGGTTTATACTATGTATAACGTGGTTGCTATATACCAGGTATTACATATCTTGGTTTATACATAGTATATCACACTTGGTTTACACTATGGTATAACATACTTGGTTTTAACTATGTATAACGTACTTGGTTTATACTATGTATAACATACTTGGTTTATAATATGTATGACATACTTGGTTTATACTATGTATAACATACATGGTTTATACTATGCACGACGTACTTGGTTTATACTTTGGATTACGTACTTGGTTCGAAATATGTATTACGTACTTGGTTTATACTGCGTATAACATACTTTGTTTATACTTTGAATAACGCACTTGGTTTATACTATGTATAACCTACTTGGTCTATACTATGAATAATGTACTTGGTTTATACTATGTATAACGTACTTGGTTAATACTATGTATAGCATTCTTGGATAATACTATGTATAACATACTTGGTTTATTTATTCTATGTATAACGTACTTGGTTTATGCTATGTATAACGTACTTGGTTTATGCCATGTATAACATACTCTGTTTATATAATGAATGACGTACTTGGATTATACTATGTATAACGCACTTGGTTTATACTATGTATAACATACTTGGTTTATACTATGTAAGACGTTCTTGGTTTATAATATGTTAGACGTACTTGGTTTATACTATGTATTACATACTTGGTTTATACTAGGTAAGACGTATTTGGTTGATACTATGTAAGACGTACGTGGTTTGTACTATGTATTACATTCTTGGTTTATACTAGGTAAGACGTATTTGGTTGATACTATGTAATACGTGTTTGGTTTATACTATGTAAGACGTACTTGGTTTATAATATTTCTAACGTGCTTGATTTATACTATGTATAACGTACTTGGTTTATACTATGTATAACGTACTTGGTTTATAATATGTATACCGTACTTGGTTTATACCACGCATTGCGTACTTGGTTTATACTATGAATAATGTACTTGGTTTATACTATGTATGGCATGCTTGGTTTATACTATGTATAACATAATTTGGTTTATACAATGTAGGACGTACTTGGTTTAGACTATGTATTACATACTTGGTTTAGACTAGGTAAGACCTACTTAGTTTATACTATATAAGACGTACTTGGTTTATACTATGTATGACGTACTTGGTTTATACTTTGTATAACACACTTGGTTTATACTATGTATAACGTGCTTGGTTTATACTATGTACAACCTTGGTTTATACTACGTATTACGTGCTTCGTTTACGTTATGAATAACGAACATGCTTTATAATTTGTATTACGTACATGGTTTATACTATGTATAACATACTTGGTTGATACATAGTATAACACACTTGGTTTACAGTATGGTATAACATACTTGGTTTATACTATGTATAACGTACTTGGTTTATAATATGTATAACGTACTTGGTTTATACTCTGTATCACATACTTGTTATACTATGCATAACGTACTTGGTTTACACTATGTATAACGTACTTGGTTTACACTGTGTAACACGATCTTAATCTATACTATGTATTACGTACCACGTGCTATACTATGTATACCATACTTGGTTTACACATAGTATAACGTACTTTGTTTATACTCTGAATGACATACTTGTTATACTATGTATAACGTACTCTGTTTATAATCTGTATAACGTACTTGGTTTATACTATGTAACACGTACTTGATCTAATCTATGTATTACATACCGCGTTTAAACTATGTACAACGTACTTGGTTTATGCTATGTATAACATACTTGGTTTGTACTATGTATAACATACTTGGTTTATACTATGTATAACATACTTGATTTAAATTATGTATGACATACTTAGTTTATACTATGTAAGACGTACTTGGTTTATACTATGTACTACATACTTGGTTTATACTAGGTAAGACGTACTTGGTTTATGCTATGAAAGACGTACTTGGTTTATACCATGTATAACGTACTTGGTTTATACTTTGTGTAACGCACTTGGTTTCTACTATGTCAAACGTGCTTGGTTTATACTATGTATAACGTGGTTGCTATATACCATGTATTACATATCTTGGTTTATACATAGTGTATCACACTTGGTTTACACTATGGTATAACATACTTGGTTTTTACTATGTATAACGTACTTGGTTTATACTATGTATATCATACTTGGTGTATAATATGTATGACATACTTGGTTTATACTATGTATAACATACTCGGTTTATACTATGTAAGACGTACATGATTTATACTATGTATTACTTACCTCGTTTATACTCTGTATAACGTACTTGGTTTATACTATGTATGACATACTTCGTTTAATCTATGTATAACATACTTGGTTTGCACAATATAAGACGTACTTGGTATATACTATGTACTACATACTTGGTTTATACTAGGTAAGACGTACTAGGTTTATACTATGTAAGAAGTACTTGGTTTATACTATGATTAACGTACTTGGTTTATACTTTGTATAACGCACTTGGTTTATACTAGATCCAACGTGCTTGGTTTATAATATGTATAACGTACTTGGTTTATACTATGTATTATGTGCTTGGTTTATTCTAAGTATAGCGTACTGGCTTTATACTATGTATTACGTACTTGGTTTATTCTGTGTATAACGTACTTGGTTTATACTATGTATGGGATACTTGGTTTTCACTATGTATGACATACATGGTTTATAATATGTATAACATAAGTGGTTTATACTATGTAAGACTTACTTGGTTTATACTATGTATAACATACTTGGTTTATACTATGTATTACATACTTGGTTTATACTATGTAAGACGTGCTTGGTTTATAATACGTAAGACGTACTTGGTTTATACCTTGTATAACGTACTTGGTTTACACTTTGTATAAAGCACTTGGTTTACAGTATGTCTAACGTGCTTGGTTTACACTATGTATAACGTGCTTGCTTTATACTATGTATTACGTACTTGGTTAATACTATGTGTAACATACTTGGTTTATACATAGTAGAACAAACTTGGTTTACACTATGGTATAACATACTTGGTTTATACTATGTATAACGTACTGGATTTATACTATCTATGACATTCTTGGTTTATCCAATGTATAACATTTTTGGTTTATACTATGTAAGAAGTACTTGATTTATACTATGTATTACTTACCTCGTTTATACTCTGTATAACGTATAAACCAAGTACTATGTATAACGTACTTGGTTTATACTATGTATACATTTCTTGGTTTACACTATGTAAGACGTACTTGGTTTATACTATGTACTACATACTTGGTTTATACTAAGTAAGACGTACTTGCTTTATACTATGTTTAACGTACTTGGTTTATACTTTGTATAACGCATTTGGTTTATACTATATCTAACGTGCTTGGTTTATACTATGCATAACGTACTTGGTTTATACTATGTATTACATACTTGGTTTCTACTATGTATAACGTACTTGGTTTATACTATGTATAACGTGCTTGGTTTATACCATGTATAACGTACTTGGTTTATATTATGTATTACATATTTGGTTTATACAATGTATAACGTACTTGGTTTATAATATGTATAACATACTTAGTTTAATATATGTATTACGTACCTGGTTTGTAATATGTATAACATACTTGGTTTACACATAGTATAACATACTTGGTTTATACTCTGTATGACATACTTGTTATACTATGCATAACGTACTTGGTTTATACTCTATATAACGTACTTGGTTTATACTATGTATGGCATACTTGGTTTATACTACGTATGGCATACTTGGTTTATACTGTGTATGACATACTTGGTTTACACTATGTATGACATACATGGTTTATACTATGTATAACATACTTGGTTTATACTGTGAATAACGTACTTGGTTAATACTAAGTATAACATACTTGGTTTGTACTATGTATAACATACTTGGTTCATACTATGTATAACATACTTGATTTATACTATGTAATACGTGCTTGGTTTATAAAATGTAAGACGTACTTGGTTTATACTATGTATAACATACTTGGTTTATACCATGTATAACGTACTTGGTTTATACTTTGTGTAACGCACTTGGTTTCTACTATGTCAAACGTGCTTGGTTTATACTATGTATAACGTGGTTGCTATATACCAGGTATTACATATCTTGGTTTATACATAGTATATCACACTTGGTTTACACTATGGTATAACATACTTGGTCTATACTATGTATAACATACTTGGTTGGCACTATGTATAACGTACATGGTTTATACTATTTATAACATACTTGGTTTATACTATGCATAACATACTTGGTTTATACTAGGTAAGACGTACTTGGTTTATACTATGTTTAACGTACTTGGTTTATACTTTGTATAACGCATTTGGTTTATACTATATATAACGTGCTTGGTTTATACTATGTATAAGGTACTTGGTTTATACTATGTATTACATACTTGGTTTATACTATGTATAACGTACTTGGTTTATACTATGTATTTCGTGCTTGGTTTATACTACGTATAACGTCTTTGCTTTATACTATGTATTACGTACTTGGTTTATACTATGTATAACGTACTTGGTCTATATTGTGTATAACGTACTTGGTTTATACTATGTATTACGTGCTTGGTGTATACTTTGTATAACGTACTTGCTTTATACTATGTATTGCGTACTTGGTTTATACTATGTATAACGTACTTGAATTATACTAGGTATGGCATTCTTGGTTTAAACTATGTACTACATACATGGTTTATACTAGGTAAGACGTACTTGGTTTATGCTATGAAAGACGTACTTGGTTTATACCTTGTATAACGTACTTGGTTTATACTTTGGGTAACGCACTTGGTTTACACTATGTCTAACGTGCTTGGTTTATACTATGTATAACGTGCTTGCGTTATGATATGTATTACATATCTTGGTTTATACATAGTATATCACACTTGGTTTACACTATGGTATAACATACTTGGTTTTTAATATGTATAACGTACTTGGTTTATACTATGTATAACATACTTGGTTTATACTATATATGATATACTTGGTTCATACTATGTATAACATACTCGGTTTATACTATGTAAGACGTACTCGATTTATACTATGTATTACTTACATCGTTTATACTCTGTATAACGTACTTGGTTTATACTATGTATAACATACTTGGTTGGTACTATTTATAACGTACTTGGTTTTTACTATGTATAACATACTTGGTTTACACTCTGTATGGCATAACTCGTTTAATCTATGTATAACATACTTGGTTTACTCTTTGTAAGACGTACTTGGTTTATACTATGTAAGACGTACTTGGTTTACACTTTGTATAACGCACTTAGTTTATACTATGTATAACGTACTTGGTTTATACTATGTATTACGCGCTTGGTTTATACTATGTATAACGTACTTGCTTTATACTATGTATTACGTACTTGGTTTATTCTGTGTATAACGTACTTGGTTTATACTATATATGGCATACTTGGTTTATACTATGTATGGCATACTTGGTTTATACTATATATAACATACTTGGTTTACACTATGTATGACATACATGGTTTATACTATTTATAACATACTTGGTTTAAACTATGTATTACATACTTGGTTTATACTATGTAAGACGTGCTTGGTCTATAATATATAAGACGTACTTGGTTTATACCATGTATAACGTACTTGATTTATACTTTGTATAACACACTTCGTTTTTACTATGTCTAACGTGCTTGGTTTAAACTATGTATAACGTGCTTGCTTTATAATATGTATTACGTACTTGGTTAATACTATGTGTAACATACTTGGTTTATACATAGCATAACACACTTGGTTTACACTATGGTATAACATACTTGGTTTATACTATGTATAACGTACTTGGTTTATACTATGTATAACGAACTTGGTTAATACTATGTATGACATTCTTGGCTTTTACAATGTATAACATTCTTGGTTTATACAATGTAAGACGTACTTGATTTATACTATGTATTACTTACATCGTGTATACCCTGTATAACGTACTTGGTATATACTATGTATAACATTCTTGGTTGGTACTATGTATAACGTTCTTGGTTTATACTATGTATAACATTCTTGGTTTATAATATGTATAACATACTTGGTATACACTATGCATGACATACTTGGTTTATACTATGTATAACATACTTGGTTTACACTATGTAAGACGTACTTGGATTAAACTATGTAAGACGTACTTAGTTTATACTATGTACTACATACTTGGTTTATACTAGGCAAGACGTACTTGGTTTATACCTTGTAAGACGTACTTGGTTTATACTATGTTTAACGTACTTGGTTTATACTATGTATTACATGCTTGGTTTATACTATGTATAACGTACTTGCTTTATACTATGTATTACGTACTTGGTTTATACTATGTATAACGTACTTGGTTTATACTATGTATTACGTGCTTGGTTTATACTATGTATAACGTAGTTGCTTTATACTATGTATTGCGTACTTGGTTTAAACTATGTATAACATACTTGGTTTATACTATGCACAACATACTTGGTTTATACATAATATACATAGTATAACATAATTTGTTTATACTATGTATAACGTACTTGGTGTATACTATGTATTACGTAATTGGTTTTTACTATGTATAACATACTTGGTTTATACTATGTAAAACGTACTTGGTTTATAATATGTATCACGTACTTGGTGTATACTATGTATGGCATACTTGGTTTATACTATGTATAACATACTTGGTTTATACTATGTACAACATACTAGGTTTATACAATGTATAACATAATTTGTTTATACTGTATATAACTTTCTTGATTTATACTATGTATACCGTTCATTGTTTATATTATGTATAACGTACTTGGTTTATACTTTGTATAACGCACTTGGTTTATACTGTGTCTAACGTGCTTGATTTATGCTATGTATAACGTGCTTGCTTTATACTTTGTAATTACATACTTGGTTTATAATATGTGTAACATACTTGGTTTATACATAGTACAACACACTTGATTTACACTATGGTATAACATACTTGGTTTATACATAGTATAACACACTTGGTTTATACTATCTATAACATACTTGGTTTATACTATGTATGACATATTTGGTTTATACTATGTATAAAATACTTGGTTTATACTATGTAAGACGTACTTGATTTATACTATGTATTACTTACCTCGTTTATACTCTGTATAACGTACTTGGTTTATACTATGTATAACACACTTGGTTTGTACTATGTATAACGTACTTGGTTTATACTATGTATAACGTACTTGGTTTATACTATGTATAACATACTTGGTTTATACTGTGTATAACATACTTGGATTACACTATGTATGACATACTTGGTTTATACTATGTATGACATACTTGGTTTACACTATGTAAGACGTACTTGGTTTATACTATGTAAGACGTACTTGGTCTATACTATGTACTACACACTTGGTTTATACTAGGTAAGACGTACTTGGTTTATGCTATGTAAGACGTACTTGGTTTATACTATGTTTAACGTACTTTGTTTATACTTTGTATAACGCACTTGGTTTATACTATATCTAACGTGCTTGGTTTATACTATGTATAACGTACTTGGTTTGTACTATGTATTACGTGCTTGGTTTATACTATGTAATATGTACTTGATTTATACTATGTTTAACGTACTTGGTTTATACTTGGTATAACGCCCTTGGTTTATACTATATCTAACGTGCTTGGTTTATACTATGTATAACGTACTTGGTTTATACTATGCATTACGTGCTTGGTTTATACTATGTATAACGTACTTGCTTTATACTATGTATTACGATCTTGGTTTATACTATGTATGGCATACTTGGTTTATACTATGTATAACATACTTGGTTGACAATATGTATGACATACATGGTTTATACTATGTATAACATACTTGATTTATACTATGTAAGACGTACTTGGTTTATACTATGTATAACATACTTGGATTATACTATGTATTACATACTTGGTTTATACTAAGTAAGACGTACTTCGTTTATAATATGTATTACGTACTTGGTTTATACTATGTTTAACGTACTTAGTTTATAAGCCCACGTAGGCGACGCCGCTTTAGTGAGTACATCGTATACACACTCGACGCTGGGTGAGCATTTAATGTACAATACTGTTAAACGAAAAAATGTGTTTCCAAAAATATCTTGACCTCGACACACAGAACGAATCAAACATTTATCTCATTTGATATGTGTACAATGACAGGATTAATTTAGAAACAAAGTTTTATGAAGGGTTCCATTAAACGAGACCAGATTTTGTGTAGCCTAAACGGAAATTGCTTGAATCGATTGTTGAAATAGATTCTAACATTTTTAACTTTACTAATGATAGAAAACTGGCACACGACGCCGGTAAACTGGATTTCACGGTGATAATCTTGTTGAGAAAGTACATGTATGTGGTATAATTACGGAATATCCTGGACGTCGATAAATGGTGTCCCGTGGGCCCGTCCCAAAAAGACTGACTTGATTATTAGAATTAGATAGAGCAATACGTGCCACGAAGCGCAGACAGAAGCGGTCGACCGCAGAGGTAGCTCCAGGGAAGCTCTAAAGATTTACACTCTTTAGAGCTTCAGATTGGGTCAGTAGTGGCCGGATCTGATGCTCATACCTTTTCTAATTACAGGCGACAAAGGACTCCTGGTCGCAGATTCTGCTTGGTTCTCTTATTATGGTGACAATAAAGACAAGATTCCACCAAAAGTTCCGAAATCCGCGCCTTCATGAGCTAAAATAAAGACTTTTGTCATTTGGGCAAAAGAAATTGTTGTCTGTCTGTTTACGGAAGCGATATTTCACCACATGTTAATGCTGTTTGTCATGCGCAGTTCAATGTTTCATGATGGTCAATAAAACGTGTACTCCACCCGAAGACGACTGTTGGAAATGTGTACTTGGAAGATATTATGGAAAAACTAAATTCTTTTGCTAAATGTTATGCTACTATGCCAATTTATTACATATGTAATAAAAATATTACCGAAAAATTATCAACATATACTTTTTAATAGAATTGTTGCTTCGAAAATATACTATTTAAAACGTGTACTCCAAGCCAGAATGAGAAAAAGTGTAGCCGAGTTAGATCATGCTTTATTACCCACTTCTACAAAATGTTGTATTATACTTTCAACAAGTTGTAGAAATATATTGGTGATATGAAGTAATTATTTTATTCAGTGAAACATAATCAGTTCTCACATTTGTCATGCATGGTGTCAAAAATGACATAATCACATCGTCGCGCATTGATAGCTGCGCGAACTGTGTTTGTATTCTAACACCCATAAGGTTTGCTTTCGTGTGCCTATTGCGTATATATATACAATAACAACATTTGTTCAAAATAAGCTTTAGTTATCAGAATCGATTTACTGCAACAGACTAATGCTATAAACCAGTCTTGAAACTGTATGGTAAAAAAAAGTCTCAAAACTTGTTAGGCCTATTTATGAACAATAAAATGGCGATATATTGTCACTAAAGTGTCACTAAATAGGTTATTATAATTAGCGTTTGTTTCGCTAATATGAAAACATGTTACACCTAAAAATATTTGCTTTTGGAAAAGAGCATTCCGTGTGAGTCTATTCCTGATATGGTATAAATAAATAGCGTTTGTTTCACTACTGTGCGAACAACGGACGACCAGATGATGGTGCAAGTTTGTAGCTGTTAGTGCAGGGGGAAAACCAGGACAAAGAAAACTATAACAAAACGGCTACCATGAAGTCTGCTTATCCCAATCCCAGATACAGGACGAGAGTAGGTACCGTAATTAAACTGAACAAATAGACACTGAATGAAAAAAAAAACCCGATATTGGCCAAATGTATGAGTCGGATCCGGAGTAGGGCAGTAGGCCTACACTTTTTAATGCTATTTCGATGTACACTTTATTATAATAGGAGAATGATTGTTTTGTTCAACTTTTAATGAAGTTAACAATGGTATAAGTATATATACCGTATAGTGATGCAATTATACCATATATCTTCCGAGTACCGGTACCGGTATACACACAATTTCCCCGAGTCGGCGTCAGGGCCGGAGTATGTCATTTTTTGACACCATGACAAATGTGAGAACTGATTATGTTTCACTGAATAAAATAATTACTTCATATCACCAATATATTTCTACAACTTGTTGAAAGTATAATACAACATTTTGTAGAAGTGGGTAATAAAGCATGATCTAACTCGGCTACACTTTTTCTCATTCTGGCTTGGAGTACACTTTTTAAATAGTATATTTTCGATGCAACAATTCTATTAAAAAGTATATGTTGATAATTTTTCGGTAATATTTTTATTACATATGTAATATATTGGCATAGTAGCATAACATTTAGCAAAAGAATTTAGTTTTTCCATAATATCTTCCAAGTACACATTTCCAACAGTCGTCTTCGGGGTGGAGTACACGTTTTATTGACCATCATGAAACATTGAACTGCGCATGACAAACAGCATTAACATGTGGTGAAATATCGCTTCCGTAAACAGACAGACAACAATTTCTTTTGCCCAAATGACAAAAGTCTTTATTTTAGCTCATGAAGGCGCGGATTTCGGAACTTTTGGTGGAATCTTGTCTTTATTGTCACCATAATAAGAGAACCAAGCAGAATCTGCGACCAGGAGTCCTTTGTCGCCTGTAATTAGAAAAGGTATGAGCATCAGATCCGGCCACTACTGACCCAATCTGAGTCTCATACATGTGTATATCATGTTTGTGACTCAACTGGGTCTACCGCAGAGGTGTGGGCAGTCAACACACAAGGTGAGTGGGACATGATATATAGTCACCACCTTGTGAAAGAGTAATAAACAGTGGAGAGGTAAACAAAATAGTTGTGCAGGAAATTCTCATTCGAATTGGCGCCATTATGAGCCAATGTGCGTGGGTTGTTCGGCGAACTTTATAATCACTTGACATCGGTTACTTTCGGGTCACATCCGACCCGATAATTAACATAAATTTAATTATAGTGTATTATTAAATGTTATTATGGGAAACTCTTTCCCGACTTTTGTATATTTTTTGAAATTTGAGGTGGTGATAATTTCATGTTTAACTCATTTTCGTTAAGGTGTATTTTATGTCAATGATCCTTCCTGTGTTTCAGCTCACGAATTTTTACGGGGCCTTTTTGCCCTCGCGTCGTGTGCTGACCATTTAGGGTCATTTTTCACCCTGTAAGTAACAGTTAGAATTTGATTTCTGACATAATTGGGAAAAATTTGGGTACTTAAAAAATATTTTCCCATTGGTACCACAGAGGGAATATTGTCGGTTGATCACTAGGGTTGTAATATGGGTAGGGGTTGGTAAACCCAAATTAGCTGATTTTCTCTATGTTATTTTGATTGTGACAAAATGGCTACAGCTGTAAATGTGTCCTCTGATTTTGAGTCAGACGATGGGATGACCAATCGTCTTCAAATAAATAAATGCGATTATTTATCACTATTGGTCCTCCCAGGGGTCAACCAACATAGAGCCAGAGATATGTTGGCCAAAAGAGCGGAATTGGGAAATTTCAATGTTAATAATATCAACCAAGTGGCTTCCCTCCGTGTGTCCCGGGCATTGATAAGAAGTATGGATTTCACACCTCATCATGATAATGATATGGATGGAAGATCAAATTGTGCCCTGTCGAATCAAGATCGCTTGGACGAGCAATTGCGCCTCAGATTGGTGGGTCGCAACCGACCCGTCACAGGCGATCAGAGATCTGGTCCCAATTCACCGGTGAGTGGTCAAATATTAACAATACTCTCTCCAGCCCCAGTGAATTCTCACCGTGTGGGTTTGTCCCCACCATCTCCATCGTCAGATTCGGGGGAACGCATAGGGCTACGAGGCTCAAACCAATTTAGGGAGGGGAGAGTTTCCGAGAGAGATCCGCCCCGTCATATGAACAATCGCGTTATATGACGCAACCATCATCACCGGGGGAAACATGTCAAGATTGGACGCATGGATGGAAAATAATCCATTGGTTCCGCATGCCCCGGGAAATATTAATCAGGTGTCGCAAAATATGGTAAATCATGGGGGATCCCAGGATGCCCGAAGAACAGGAATAACGCGACCACAGCTTGGGATGGGGATCGTTATCGGAGGGATCAGGACAGACTCCCCCAGTCTCGCCCCGGTGGGCGCCTATGAAACACAACATAGACAAATAAGACCGCAGATAATTCATGGTGAAAGGACACAAGGGCGCAGATACCCCATTTGCGGAACGGGGGCAAATAGAGACCCCGGTATGGGCGGAGCCCCTAGAGATAGGGAGGTACGCCCAGCATTGGGAAATAGAGGGGATAGAATAGAGATTCAGGCCCCACAGGACCACCCTCACAGAAAGTTGCCATATATCCCACGATCATTGGAATATGATGGCACCGCAAATTGGCAATCCTTTCAGTTGAAATTCATCCATATTATGGATTATGAGAGTTGGGAGGGACCAGAGGCCAGGGACAATTTGTGTTGGTGCTTACAGGGAAAAGCGGCAGATTATTTTCCAACCATAATGCGCCAAAAACCCCAGACACCTTTCGATGACATGATGCACAAATTAGAAAAAAGATTTGCGCATATTGAGTTACCAGAAAATGTCTTGATACAATTTAATCAAGCAGTGCAGATGCATATGGAGTCCCTGGAGGAATGGGCAGATAGGGTGTTAACCCTAACTGCACGAGCATTTGATGATTTGCCGAGCGTCACATGTTCAGACAAGCCATGTTGAGATTTTGCTTTGTGGTCTTAGATAAGGAGCCTGGGATGGCAATTTCAGCTACCAGACCGGTTTCAATGGAGGAGGCAATAGATAGGGTTAAATGGTTTCAACATTCAACCCTGGCAATTTATGGGTCCAATCCCATGGCCCCCATAGATACATCATCCCGGGTGGAAGGTAGACGACGAAAAACATTTCGGGAACGTGAGGTCCCAGCAAGGGTGCAATACAATCAGGCCCGAAAACACAATCAAATGGGGGACAGAGTGGGTCAACTGAGGTAGCACTAGTGCCCCATAAATTTGAACAAGATTTCGGGGGGTTTGCGACATCAATGATGGAGGGTGTGAAAGGAATGCAATATTCAATAGCAGCATAGGAGGGTCTGAAGCCTCAATTCTATCGATTTCCCCCCCTTTGTTTCGCCCTATAGTTTTACGTATGGGCCTATTGTACGGAGTTATTGCGGGGACCTTATTTTTCTTTTATCTATAAGTCCCTCCTGTTCTAAGGTTCTATAGTTATATTGTGGTCCTTTTATATATATATTTCTAAGTTCCTATAGTTATATTGTGGTCCTTTTGTATTGATTTTTCTAAAGACTAGATGCATTGGTTGTACACAAGCCACTCCTTTTCTATAGCTCTTTGTATACATATTTCTAAGGTTCTATAGATTTGTCTAAGGTCCTAGTATTATGATTGTACGTCAATCTCTCCTTTTTAATTTGTATTAAAGATAGGCCATAATTAATAAATGAAGCCCCTCCTTATTTTTCTAATTTATTCTCAGATTAAAATCCATCGTGCCCAGTGGAAGCCTCGCGAATCCCACGCCATAAGACTGTTTGACAACAATGCATAGCCTGTATCAAGGTCCACACATACCTCCACACACACACTCACCCTTGTTGGTCTATATGACATACGGAGGTACCGGTTTCCAAACAGTCGTAGTGGGGTCTACTCTTAACAATGCAGATAGACACAAGCAGAATGCAGAATCATCTTTCGGAATGCCATTGAATTGTAACAATAACTTTATATTTCAAGAATAACTTGATTTAAGAAATCAACTCTCCACAGACATGTAGAGGTCATGAATACTAATGAGGGTTTTACCATATAAAGTAAACATCACACACAAGTGACAACGAGGTACGCACCAAATACGGAAAATAAGAAATCAACTTTTCACAGACGTGCAGAGGTCGTGGGCACTAATGAGTTTAACTCGATATAAGGAACACATCACACACCAGTGACAGGGAGGTACTCCCAAATAAGGAATGCACACACACACATACTTTATAACGAGGCATACTTGATCATGTTCAAACACACATTTGTTATGCAAATATTTTCTTAACATGCCATGTTTTTGCAATATTAAGGGTCCACACTGTTCTAATTGGATTGAAACAGTCACTCAGCATATAAATTCTGCAAATATTGTCATAACATCCCATGTTTCTGCCAAATTAAGGGGTCCCCATTGTTTTAATTGGATTAAAACAGTCACTGGGCATATAAATTTAGCCAATATTTTGATAACGACCAATGTTAACATATAATGCATCGCGACTGAACTGTCGCGACAAGGGGTGGTCGGAATCTGAATTATCTCGATCTCTATAGAAAGGAATAGCAATTGATGTCCATATATAGTAATACGTTACAAATTATTATCACAATATAAAATATGTACGTAACAGCGAACACGACTATAATGATGCAAAAATAATTTTGGGGGTGAGCAGGGGTGGGCTATATGGGGAAATAGGGGTTCAGACTGACCTGATATAAATTAGTTAAGCGGTAATGACAAATTAATGTTGAATTATAATGCATCTTGACTGTACTGTTGCAACAATGCTATAAAATGGGGGGGGGGGGCAGGATGTGAATTATCTCTTTCTATAGATAGTGCCAGATTAATAATTTATGGACTTCTATAGAAGTACAATACAAATTAGTATCACTTGATAAAATATGTACGTAACAGCTAATACGATTATACCGATGAAAAAATTAATAAATTGGGGGGGGGGCAGGGGTGGGCTATATGGGAAAATAGGGATTCATACTGTGAATTGATATAAATTATTAGAGCGATAACGACCAATGTTGACACATATTGTACCGCGACTGAACTGTCACGACAAGGCTATACAATAGGGAGGTGATATCGGAATCTGAATTATCTCTATCTCTATAGAAAGGAATAGCAATTGATGTACATATATAGTAATATATACAAATTATTATCACATGATAAAATATGTATGTAACAGCTAACACGACTATACCGATGAAAAAAGGGCCACGGTGGTCCAGTCGGTAGAGTGCCAGGTGAATTTTACCGTAAAAAGCCGTCCAGCGCTTGTTCGAATCCCGTCATAGGGAGGGTGACCGGAATCGTGTATCTGGGCAAGTTTGTCAGTTGCTTTTCAGGGGTCGGTGGTTTCTACACGCAGTGGGACGATTTCTCGGTAAAATTAAGCCTCTGCGTGGTCTTTCCTCCACCCGTAAAATATGGTTTGTCGCCTAGAGCTTTCAGATGAATGGCAACAAGCCATATTTCCGTCTAAATCCTGAAAAGTTACCCATAATTCTGCTTTGGTTAAGAGGTCGATTACTTAGGGCATTACTGTACCTTACTAAGTAAACCCAGTGTTGTTGCAGAATAAACTTTCCAGTTCTGAAGATACCTCATTTCGTTGCCCAAGTACTATGGGAGGCCTTTTCACATTTATTATTTATTTAAGCTTAAGCTCAAATATTTGCGCTTAAGCGCAAATATTTACACTTAAGCTTAAATCATTTGCGCTTAAGCACAAATCATTTGCGCCGCAAATCATTTACACTTAAGCGCAAATACAAATTAATATGCATTGACTTTAATTTTAAATGGCACAGGTCTAAACACATCACTAAAGTTTATATAGCCTAACCATATGAGGGAAACAATCCCCCAGTTACCCCAAGATCCCTTTTATGACCATGGAAATGGTATAGATCTGTGCAGGATATGTCTCTTTTATAAGCTATACTGGATCTCTGGGAGGGAGACACAAATTATTGGGACAGGGATGCTGGTTATATGAAAATAGTGGGTTTTCCCCTATTTCAAGTCAATAAGTACACCATATGAGGGAAGCAAACCCCCAGTAACCCTTAATTCCCTATTTATGGCCATGGAAATATCATATACCTGTGCAGGAGATGTCCCTTTAATAAAATATACTAGAGCGCTGTGAGTGAGGCACCAATTCTTGGAACACCAGGGACAGAGATGCTGATATGTTGTATGTGGCTACTACTATGGGCCCATGCTAATATACTATGAGATGGACTCAATCATTCACAATCAGAGAGATGTAAGGGAGTGTTAGGTATTTGCGCTTAAGCGAAAATGATTTGCGCTCAAGTGCAAATAAATTGATAGACACATATTTGCGCTTAAACACAAATGATTTGCGCTTAAGCGTAAATAATTTGCGTTTAAGAGCAAATGATTTACGCTTAAGCACAAATATTTGCGCTTAAGCGCAAATAAATAATACATGTGAAAAGGGCCTCCCATAAAGTACCAGGGGTGTGTGTGGGAATTACAATGGCCACTGTTCAAAAAAGTCACTGGGCATAACAATTTAGCAATAATTATTGTGATAGCATGTCATGTTTCTGCCAAAGTATGGGGTCCCAACTGTTCTAATTGGATTAAAACAGTAACTAAATGTAGGCACAACGATACATTAGTTTGTTGTCCAATCACCAGCATGTGTGTGCAAATTCCAATGGCAGAATTGGTCAATGAAGCATACATGTAATATAAAACTTCACTAAGTGAACACAGTATTGGTTGCAGCATAATTTTCCCAGTTCTGAAGATACACTCTTAAAAAAATAGGTACGTCATAGTACCTACGTATGTACTAAGCTTTGTCCCAGGGGGAGTACCAACTTGTTGGTACTCTGGAGTACCAAACTGAAAGTTTAGGTACTCTAGAGTACCAAAATGTTTGGTACTCTAGAGTACCTAACTGTTTAGGTACTCTAGAGTACCAAACTGAAAGTTTAGGTACTCTAGAGTACCTAAACTGTTGGTACTCTGGATAACATCCGGGCATTGTCACCGAAGCCATGACGCACACGATATGTGCCAAGAAATACACGCTTTCTTGACACCCCCATTATATTATATGAAGTACCGAATATAAAGACAGACACTCTTGAAGTATTTAGGTACTATGCATAGTACCTAGCAATGTGGTACTTCAGAGAAACAAACATATAGGTACTAAGCGGAGAACCTGCCCAGATACCAAGCACTCGAAATTACGGAACATGGCCGACGGCAAATTTAACAAAGTGGCATGTTAGATTCCAATTGATGCTATGACGTTTAAACATTGAATAAAGTACAAAACCACTCCATTGCATAGTGATAATGAAATAATCCGAATTATACATGCATTACTTTTATTAGTATAGAACCTTGATCGTGATTTTGTACTTAAATCAAAGTTTAAGATCTCGATTTCAGGCTTCCCTGTTCCCTGCATGTGGAGTAAAATTGGTCTGAATGTCCAAAAAATAATTTCTTAATTGGTGTGCAATAATATTAAAGTAAACATAAATCAAACATCTTGAAACAGGTCTGGATGAAACACCAATCGATCTAGAATAGCCTGATAAATAAAAAACTACCTTGCGATAAATCGCAAACCTTTGCGAATCGCAAACAACTTTGCAATAAATATATGCGATTTAGTGTAAAGGTTTTCGATTGATTACAAAAGGTTTGCGATTAATCGCAATGGTTGGTGATTTATCGCAGATATATTTTCATGTATTGGCTTTAATGGACTTGAACCGTATAAATATAAATATAATCCGACATCTTCAACAGGTCTGGGTAAACCACCAATCGATCTATAATAGCATGGTTTGGCTAAAATAGACCGATCGTTCTTTGACAGCCAGCATGCATGTGGGATAAGGCGAGCAAACCTTCGCTATAAATCACAAAACAACATTGCGAAAAATTACAAACACCTTTGCGATAACTCGCAAACCTTTACAATAAATCTCAAACATCTTTACGATGACTCTCAGACTGCGTACTGGGTGATTATATTTTGCGATTTATCGCAAACATGTTTGAGATTTGTGGCAAACTTTTTTGGTGCTAAAAATTTCTTAATTTGTGTGTAAATTAGACCGATCGTTCTTTGACAGCCAGCATGCATGTGGGATAAGGCGAGCAAACCTTCGCGATAAATCACAAAACAACTTTGCGAAAAATTACAAACACCTTTGCGATAACTCGCAAACCTTTACGATAAATCTCAAACATCTTTACGATGACTCTCAGACTGCGTACTGGGTGATTATATTTTGCGATTTATCGCAAACATTTTTGAGATTTGTGGCAAACGTTTTTGGTGCTAAAAATTTCTTAATTTGTGTGTAAACATTATAAATCAGCCATCTTAAACAAGTCTCAGTGAACAACCTATCAATTTATAATTGAACGGTCGGGCTAAAATAGACCGATCAGTCATTCACAGCCAGATGCATGAATGGTGAGAGGAGCAAAACTTTGCGATAAATCGCAAAACTTTGCGAAAAATCACAAACACCTTTGCGATAACACACAAACCTTTACAATAAATCTCAAACATCTTTACGATAACTCTCAGACTACGTACTGGGCGATTATATTTTGTGATTTATCGCAAAGATGTTTGAGATTTGTCGCAAAGGCTTTTTGCCGATAATGGGCTTCTGTGAACATTATAAATCAGACATCTTAAACAGGTCTGAGTGAACAACCTATCAATCTATAATTGCCCGGTCATGCTAAAATAGACCGATCGGTCATTCACAGCCAGGGGAGCAAATCTTTGCGATAACTCCCAAACCTTTATAAATAGTGTGCGATAAGCAAAATACTCAAAAATGGGGAGACCATTAACTTTGGTTAATTAAAACTGTTGTTTGCTAAATACCGCTATAGCGCTCACTAGTCCTCGCTACAAGGATATGTTGAATGGGTTACCAGAATTATTATCACTCTCGGAGTCTCCCAAAAAAATTGCCACGGTGTTCAGTGTTTTGCTTATCGTACACTTCCAATGTGCTGTATCAGTAAATGAACAAATACTAAGATACATGTAATACAAAGAGAGTTTAATGTATTTAATATATGATAAAGTTTGGTAAAGCCATAGTTAATAAATTATTCTCCATTCGCATCTATGCGTCAACAAGTCAATGGCATTGCCTGATCACCAGAGCCATATAATGTAGAATTTCGCTAATATGGTTTCCAGTTATGGATGAGGTTATTTTCTAGCAAAGCGGAAATGGCCGAATCGCTCAGAATGATAACCACACATGTAGCCAGACATGTTTTGATAAGAACATGAAGCATCTGGACATTGGAATGGTCTACATGTTCATGTATGTATACAGCTAAGCTCTAATTGACCCCCCCCTTAACGACATTGGCCACCGATATTACCACATTGTTGATACTATTAACATTGATTAATCCTACCGTGGCCGACCTTTGAACCGTTTTAAAGTCAGCATTATAACCACCACATAGTGTATATTTCTGGCATGGCTTGACGCTGCCTTGGTAGTTGCGAATGTCGGTCAGTGACCAACTTTGAATGTTAATTAAACCGTAAACAAATTATTAAATTAAATATTGTTTTGTGTATAGTTTATATGGTGCATGGCGCTGATGAAAAGCTGGACTGGGTGTTTACAAGGTGTCCATGTGAAAAATTAGTGCAGAGTACAGTGGTCGCAAAATATTATTAATAAGACTGTATAAAGATTATCTGCAGTTGCCACATATCAACCACTTGACCATGGTTGAACGGCGGTATGGTATAACCGGTGTCATTAACGCCCTACAACCTTGTTAAAGGGGGGAGATTAATTAGAGCATAGCTGTAGTACGTTACTAAAAGTTTGCGATTGATTCAGTTATAACGTGTGTCTCCGAGATTATCCACCATTCCATAAATATATCAGAACAATATCACAGCATCACAGGCGTTTCGATCAAAAGAATAGCAGACTCCGTAACTAGGCGACATGTCATGGCGACATGGTTCTCAAATCACGTTTCGATGAAAATTGAAGAATACGATCCATCGTCCTCTGCACAGGTACTTGTACGTTGTAGCCATCAAACTTGTTACTGACTCATGACTGATCTGTGATGTCATAACTCCGACTAATTCTCTACAGAATTGGATGTCTCGTAATCATAGTCACCAGTGGTTAACTCTTGTGAGTTAATTGGGCGGTTTATAATGTTGTGAAACTTAAGTATCTGTCTTTTGTAATTCACAATACTGTTGTGCATGTAAAATGTAACCCCACTGCACTCAATGAATTTCGTCTCAATGAATTTCGTCTGTCTCAGTTCACCGAAAATTGCTGCTTTCTTCCGACTCAGAGGAGAATATCACTAATGTTACCGCCCGTTATGTTTTCGGAGGTTATATATCATCTTGTCCCGTCCATGTACAAACATAATCCACACAGTGCTGACAATATTCCAAGTTATTGACAAGCGAGTTAGGTCCAATTTCACGCACAAAAAATATGTTGATGAATTTCAGAGAAGTTATACTTCCCTAATCTTAAATCCACCCAGCGAGCGAACAACGTACCTAAACTGGCATACGCTACAACATGTAAGCCGAGTCCGAGAGCGATTCCAACATAAAATGTCTAAGCCTGATGTTTGTTTGTCTCTTCGTCCATGTTTATATACTGTAAAAAAAACTCAATCGCATCAACTTGAAGCGGCTGGACGCCGCCATTTTATCGAAATCGGCTAGTACCAAATGAATTATCACGTGGGTAACATTTGGGTTCCGAGATCGGATAGTACCCAATGAATTATCACGTGATGCCATCACGTGGGTTCCGAGATCGGCTAGCACCAAATGAATTATCACGTGATGCCATCACGTGGGTAACATTTAGGTTCCGAGAGTGGCTAGTACCAAATGAATTATCACGTGATGCCCTCACGTGGGTAACATTTAGGTTCCGAGAGTGGCTAGTACCAACATGATTGGTACTAGATCAATATATAGTACCACATTCTTCTCGGTACCTGTTGGTATGGTACTAACAGACATATTGGCACTACCTTAGTACCTATACGGCTTGTTATTTCTAAGTGTGTACCTCATTTCGTTGCCCATGTACCAGTGTGTGTGGGAATTCCAATGAACATAATACAAAACCTCACTAAGTAAACCCAGTCTTTGTTTGGCAGTGGTGGGCGTTGGATATATGGGGAAATAGGGGTTCATACCATGAACTGATATAAATTATTAGAGCGATAACGACCAATATTGACACATAATGCATCGCGACTGAACTGTCGCGCCAAGGCTATACAATAGGGAGGGGGACCCCCACTAATGAGGTTAATTCCATATAAGGAACACATCAAAAACCAGTGATAGGGAGGTACCCCCAAATAAGGAATGCACACACATACTTTATAACGAGGCATACTTAATCAGGTTCGATCACACATACATTTGTTTAGCAAATATTTTCTTAGCATGCCATGTTTTTGCAATATTAAGGGTCCGCACTGTTCTAATTGGATTAAACAGTCACTCGGCATATAAATTCTGCAAATATTGTCATAACATCCCATGTTTCTGCCAAATTAAGCGGTCCTCGTTGTTTTAATTGGATTAAAACAGTCACTGGGCATATAAATTTAGCCAATATTTTGATAACGACCAATGTTAACACATAATGCATCGCGACTGAACTGTCGCGCCATGGGGGGGGGGGGGGGGGTTGTCGGAATCTGAATTATCTCTATAGAAAGGAATAGCAATTGATGCGCATATATATAGTAATACAATACAAATTATTCTCACATGATAAAATATGTATGTAATAGCTAACACGATTATACCGATGAAAAAATAAATAAATTGGGGAGGAGGCAGGGTGGGCTATATGGGGGGATATGGGTTCATAGCGGATAACCGATATAAATTAGTAAAGTGGTAATGGCAAATGTTAAATTATAATTCATCTTGACTGTACTGATGCAACAATGCTAATATGATCGTACGTGACACGTAATGGAGCCATCACCAAGTTGATCATTAAGTGCAATATTAAAATAATAACAGGAAGTTCCGTACATGGTACTACATGTGCTACACCACTCGGAGAAATGTCTGTGTCATCACACTAAAATACCATGTTAGAACGTGGATTGATATATTCGTAATCGTATATAGTCACCAATAGCCGGGTTACTACCGTAATACCTGGCATTGCCCATCTAGTGAACTATTCAAACCCAGCATTAAAAGCATGGTTATGATCATTCCAAACATATGACTACAGTTCGAACATCAGATGAAAATAATAGCTGAGAACCTGGTGTAAATTGAACTGTGGTGGTGTCTTCCCATTGCGAATTCAACCAGGCCAACATGTCGTCGATGTCTGCAATTACATTACCGCACATACAGGTTAAATTTGTAATGGATTAGTTTTTCATGAATGCAGTAGTAGGTACTGTATGTACATGTGTATATATATATATATATATATACAGTTTATGCATACAATGCATAAACATCTTTATGCGATCTAGCACAAATTCGTTTCATGGTACCATCGGCCGTGCGAGGAATGCTTCCTTCAATTTCAGGATGAGCGACAGAACGCTTCATCCAATGAGCAACGAATTCGGCAGAAAGACCTCACGGTATAACTAATTGAAACTCGGAGAACACTTCCACTACACTGAGTTCGAGTCTATAAAGCACCTGCTCTGAAGATTATCTTCTGCGTTGAAGAATTATTGTAGTTATCGGATTACCGTAAAGTATGCATACCTGTATTTTCATTATTGGTTCGTCGCACATTCGTCGGCTCCAGAGATTTCTTGCAGGGACGGTTACTGATCGTGAGGATCTGGTGCAGGTTTTTCGCATGTCCGAACCAGGAGTACACATATACATGTATGGTGCGAGCGGGTTGCGCGTGAACGGAGTGTATGGTCTCCAGGACCTGATTACAACCCGGAAACCACATTTGATCTTCCTCCAAATCGGATCGAACGACATGGGCTATCATCCCCGCTTTAACCCTACACCAAGTGGTCCAGAGAAGGTTAGCGGCGATATTGATGACCTCGTGACTTTTCTGCATGACGGGTGCCACGTCCCTCACATTGTTGTCGGCACACACTGGCCACGACTTGTCGAATATCCAAACTACACTCCACGCATTCCATTCGAACGCCAATGTACCACCCTCAACCGGATGATGGCCACTTATTTCGAGGACCCAGATCGTCAATATGTTACTTGCCATAACCATCCACGCATGTGGCAAAATTTCAATGGGAAAATGGACGACGATCTCATCCATTTGAACGATGCCGGACATAAGTGCCTCCAATTTAGCATCCGGGCGTCGATTCTTACGTTTATGCACGCCGATCCGGAATAATGAGTGCGGAAATGTTGGACACGTCATAGGTTTTATCTATTCTCTCATACAGGTAGTATATGTTAATCACATTGTTTTCGGGGCACTGGCCACGGTAATGTTTCCACCCTGGTTTTCTAGTGGTCACCGTTTTCCACGTGATTTCTTAATCATCGTCGTGACGGACGTAATGTGTCCCACGTTGGTACGTGGTCATTTGCCCCTAGTCCATTTATCACATGTGTTCGCACTGCTTCTGTACTTTGGTACATGCTGACGTATATATATCTATATCTGTTGCTTATATTCTAAGTCCACAAGGAGGGGGCCGTACGACCGCGGTAATGCATCCTGGGTGCTTTATGGTGTGTCTGATGTAATGGTCCACTCATGGTACGCGGCCGTTTGTTGCGGACATGTCTCCGCAGGAGAGAGCCACTGTGCTTTGGCCTTTGGTACACGATGGCGTATATATATATATCTATATCTGTTGATTACATGCTACGTCCGCAAGGACGGGGCCGATACGACCGCGGTAATGCATCCTGTGTGGTTTTCTGATGTGTCCGATGTAATGAGTCCACTCATGGTACGCGCCGTTTGTTGCGGACACGTCTCCGCAGGAGAGCGCCACTGTGTCACCTATATGCGTTCGTGCTTACAATGTTTTTTTCTTTCACATCGGTCTACGTTCTCGGTGTTAAGTTATTGCCAGAACCCAGTCTGCTACAATCACAGCTTTAGCACACCTTACACCTGCGTGGTTCAAACCTTACCACCGACACGTTTTTCCGATATCTTTATTTCTCTTTCTTAACGAAAAAAAAATAAAATACATAAACAAATTTTTTTTATAATTTAATACATGTACCTTTCTACCGTCAGAGTTTATAAAGACACGTAGGCCATATTCCTACTAATTGTGCCACCAAACATATAATCGGTTGTTGGTTCCACAAATAGGTGACACAGGATATGCGTTTTGCTCAAACATGGCGACATGAGTTTCCTCACACATTTAATTGACGCGTCGTCCTTTTTGCAGATGCCACCGAAGAGAAGCTCACAAAGGCCGCAATCTGCCCCGTATAACAAGGACAGACGTACACCTGTTGCCACTGCGCCACCAGACGTAACCCAAGCTGATACCTCACAACCTGACATTATGGTCACGCTTTCCGTATTACAGACAAACATGCAACATATGGCCTCTGCTATAAGCCAACTGTCCGCAGCTGTAACCAATTCTGGTGCGGTCATCATCCATGACGCCGTCGACGGGGTTTCCACACCGCCAATTACGACTGGGCCTGTTATCGCCACAATGAGCCACGTGCCGGATATCCACGCCGAATCACAGGGTAGGCATGTTCCTATTCCTATTTACAGCCACGTCCCCGACAAGATCAGGGCCAAAATCTGGGCGAATGACTTTGTCGAATTTTCGGCACTTTTGCCGTCACAAAAACCGGCGACGCAGAGGCTGACTTTCGCCGACGTTGATGGCGAACCTCATCTATCATTGACCCCCAATACAAAACCACATCTGGCTATACAACAATGGGAGCGAGCGTATGCCATATTCACGGCCATGTATTGCTTGAAGAACGAGCAAGCCACAGGCAAATTGATGAAATATTTGACGACCATCCGCGACATCTACACCAAAGGCGGACATTGGTCCATATACGACACCAATTTTCGCCGTTCTATGGGGGACCACGGATTAGACTGGGATCGACGTCATCACGATCTATACATCGACGCCTTCGAGTACGGCTCGTCCGGACAGACCGATCGACCCGGAAATAATTTTCGGGGTCAAAGAGGGCGTCAAACGGGACGGAAACCTCAAGGGCCCTGTTTTCGTTTTCACCGCGGAGAAAAATGTAACTTTAACCCTTGCAAATTCTCCCACATTTGTACCAAGTGCCATTCGGGACACCATCCCTCCAATTTTTGCAGATCCAATGGGCCCAAGGGGCCCACCAAGCAGTCATCGAAACAGCGCGCTTCCTCAGATAGTGTCCCCAATTCATCTGGAAAAACTAACCCTTCTACTCCAAGGGTACGATAAGACTATTTCCAAATATTTAATTGATGGCTTTACCTCGGGATTCCCACTGGGCTTTAAAGGGACTCCTTTGAGTCGGGATTGCAAAAATCTACAATCTGCATATGACAACCCTGCCATTGTCGACATGAAAATTCAAAAGGAACTTGATGCAGGTCGCCTTTCGGGCCCCTTCTCTCAGCCACCGTTTATTTCCTACCAAATATATCCCATTGGCCTTATATCTAAAAAGGAACCTGGAGATTTTCGGCTTATTCACCACCTTTCATACCCCTCGGGCGGATCCGTGAACGAAAACATCCCACAGGAATATACCGCAGTTCAATATCACAATTTCGACGAAGCCATACAAATAGTTAAAAATATGAATAAACTCCAGGGGGTCCAAGCCCCCTGGTGTGCCAAAGCCGATCTGGAATGCGCTTTCCGTCAACTGCCGGTAGACATAGTCGACCAGCGACTTCTTGGCTTTAAGTGGAAATCTCAGTATTTTTGTCGACAGAGTCCTACCTTTCGGATGCGCGAGTAGCCCGAAGACATATGAACATTTCAGCACAGCTTTATAGTGGATGGCGGAGACATCACGTTTCCATTGTGGACCTTGCCTCCACCTGCTCGACGATTTCCTATTCGTAGGCGAAACACAAGAGGACTGCCGCCGGAAACTGGAAAATTTCATGTCACTTGCACACGCTATCGGCGTCCCCATAGCGCATGCAAAAACGTCAGGTCCAACTCAGCGCATAGTTTTTCTCGGCTTAGAGATAGACACGATTCGGAAGGTGGCTCGATTGCCTCTCGATAAAGTTCATAAGTGCATTTCAATAATAGACTCCATCATGGACAAAAAACGCATTTGCCTCCGCGATTACCAGTCAATGTTAGGTTCGCTGAACTATGCATGTATCGTGATTACCACTGGAAGAGCTTTTCTCCGCGACCTGTATAGTGCAACTTATGGGGTAACGAAACCCCACAATAATGTAACTATCACTCGCCGCGTCAAAGCTAACCTAGAAATCTGGCTCGCGTTTCTGAAGTCGTTTAATGGCGTTTCAATGTTTATAAATGATCCTTTCATTTCTAGTTAATGTATACGCCTGGCTACCGATTCTGCACAGAGCGTCGGATTCGCAGCCGTATATGGGAACAAATATTTGTATGGCCTCTGGCCAGACGACTGGAAACAACACCATATCACAGTCTTAGAGTTCTTCCCCTTATTAGCTGCCTTGGCCACTTGGGGGAGGTCATGGCGAAACCATTCAGTCCTCTTCTTTACCGACAACCAGGCAGTTCGCGATATTATTAACAAACAGTCCAGTAAAGACCGGACGATTATGCAAATGGTCCGACGCCTTGTGCTTATTTGTCTCCAACTCAACATTAATTTTCGAGCTAAGCACATTGCACGGGTAACCAATATTTTACCGGATCTTTTATCTCGCTTCCAGCTGGCCAAATTTCGAGAGCTTCATCCCACGGCGGATCCGGAGCCATCTCCAGTGCCCTCGGAGATCCTGCCACAGAACTGGCGACTGAAGTAACCAACATCATCAGCCGGGGCTTAGCCCCAGCCACCAGCCGCACATATTCCCAAGCTCTGACCCATTTGAAACAATTCTGCGACATATATCTACCGATCACCTCTCGATTACCATTATCAGCCACGGAGATTACACTATTCATCGCATACTTGTTTCGTTTGCGCCTCGCGCCTTCAACAATCACATGCTATGTTTCTGCAGTCAGTTTTATGAATAAAATTCGCTCCCTTCCGGACCCTTGTGTTAATTATCGCATCTCTCTCATGTTAACGTCACTGCGTAAAAACCAATTACCGGATTCCAGATTGCCTATCACATTACCTCTTCTACACAAAATTATTATGGATTTGCCAACTGTTATCAGCAATGCATTCGAAATAGCTCTGTTTGGTTCCATGTTCACGTGTGCGTTTTGGGGTTTTTTGCGCGTGGGCCTGTTCACTTGTTACAAATAACGGATACATACCTAACACCAACAAAACTGGTGATTACCTTCCGTTCCTCGAAACATAGCTCTCGCCCCCAATATATACACATCGCCGCACAGGACACCTGCTGTCCCGTGAAGCATGCGACCAAATATCTCGGCTTCCATATCCCACCGCTCATCAGGGACCCATTTTTCTGCCTGCTTGATAAAACCACAATCACTCGGCGCCGGTTTTGTGAAACGCTAAGTACATGCCTGAACTTCCTCGGCCTTGATAGGAAACTATATACATCACATAGTTTCCGACTGGGTTCCGCCAGCACGGCCCATGCTAGGGGTCTTTCCGATTCTCAAATACGTACTCTTGGTCGGTGGCATTCTGATGCCTTTAAGAAATATATCAGAACCGACGCCAACAGCTGGTAATGGGGCTGTTTCGTCATAGCTCGCGTATACCTGTATATCGGCCAGGTTCGGAATCTCGACTGGTCGCAGTCTGACCCTCTATCATCTACATTCCTTTGTCAGGTTCGGAATACCGACTGGCATCCGCATACCTGTGTGTATCTCTCACATATGGCACAATCCCATGTATTCTGCACTGTGTACATTCTCGGAACTTCGCCATCTGTTACATATTTATGGCCTACAAGCTACCGGCTCGTAGATAGATTTATTAGCATAAAGACGCTCGTGAGAGCCGTATGCATGAATACATAATGGTGACATAACAATATAACAATATGCAAATAACCCATTTTAACACAAGACATATATACATCTATAGTTCTATACAATACTTATTTGGTTGGTATTAAGTCAGTATTGCCAGTTGGTGTTTGAAAGATTGAGTAGGCCTATTATCTAACTTCAGCTGTTAGTAGCCTCGCGTGCTATGAAAAAGTTGCTCATAGCTTTGCCGATCACATCGCTGGATTGCTCCTCATCGTTTCGCATGATATATATAAATTTCTCCAAGTCGCTGGCTTCTGTGAACATAATGTTTATCGCTGCTAGTTTCTCGAAAAGGTCTTTTCTCAATTCGACATATTTTTGACAATAAAGAACGAAATGTTTTTCATCTTCAACAGACCCTGAGTCACAATATTTGCACACTCGTTCATTAGCGGGCGTTGGGGGCCGCTTATATCTGCCTTTTTCAATTGCCAGTGCATGAGAGCTAATTCGCAATCTACAAAATTGTTCTCGTTCTTTTATTGACTTTATATTTAGTAGATACGGTTCAATTCGGAATACGGTTTTGAAACTTTGGTACGTTCTCAATTTGCTGTGTGGATTGTCCACGCTAATGATATATGTGTTTATGTATTCATCTTTCATTCTTTCCGTGATTTCATTAATATAATCATTTGAGATATACATACTACTTCTGTTCGGTGCATTTAATGATGCAATGTATTTTTCCTTCATTGATATAAGTGAGGTTTTAGGTTTACGCGATTCACTAGACCGGAAAGCTTCACGGATAATTGAGTTGGGGTGGCCTTCACTGACTCGCTTTAAGAAGTTAAGCGCTTGCGATATGCATTCCAAGTGTATCGGATATTCGCCGAGTTCTAGTCTCACTGCGTGATTAACCGCCTTTGACCCTACGCCGAGTATCATTTTACAGAAGATTAAATGTACCTTCTCTGCGGGTGATTTATCATTACGTGAAATTTCTGGAGCCCATATTTCGCTTCCGTATAGCAGGATCGGTTTCACTAGCGTGTTGAATAGTTTGATTGCCAGGGGTATGGGTAGATTATATCGATTTGTCATTTCTCGTCGTAATTTGTGTATAACTTTTAGTGTTTTGTTGCTCAAAGCCTCTTGTGCGAGTTTGAACTTTCCGTTTTACTCAAATATTAATCCTAGATAAGTAAACTGGTCACACCTTTTCAAAATTGTGAAGGATGCGTCCATGATGGCATGATGGTTTAGTACCATCACCTCAGTCTTGTTGATGTTAATTGGCATATGATTATCGATTGAATATTTAACAACTTTATTAAGAGATCTTTGAAGACCACTATGGCTTTCGGACATTAAGAGGAGGTCTGTATGTATCATACCTACACGCTTCTGTACTGCATCGACGTACACATCTGGGTTTGGAATTCCGACCAGGTCGTTTATTAACCGCGTATACTTATCAACCTTTCATTCATGACATTATATGTTTTCACGCTCTGCTTTCTCAGACTATGGGGGCACGTCACAGCGCCTGGCGCCAATTGACAGATTGCTTTTCGGGCCAAATCATACAAGCTACGCATCACGTGCGATTTTATAACTGCAGCACCACGGGTAGGCACCACATATAATTATTAAGGGCTTGTCCGGGTCGAACAAACAGCGCTTCCCACGTCAATTTTATCAGCTGGCACACATACGTTGGCGAATATTAGGCTATCACTGCCACCTGGCTTATCTTTTGCGGGAACGGCATAACTCCAAGCAAACTCAATTGCAAATACTTTTCTAGATATCTGTCACCTGTTGCTAGCCGCTGTTTCGTCCGACCCTTACACACATTTGTATTCATTATCCATGCCGGGGTGGGTCGGTGCCGAGCCTCCATGGCAGTGTTACCCTGTTTCGATCCGATATGTACTAATCACGTTTCCGTTTCAGACTTGCATTCACGAAGCATTCCTCAAAACACCTGGTGGTACCTTTCAAATTCGACCTCATTTCAGGTGGGGGTCTGGGGCGCAACTGGTATATAGTAGCACCCCAGCCTGTGGCCTCAGCCCACGGGCTGCCCCACCTGTTCTGTATATATATGCTTTTATAGGCTGGAGAGTCATGCCAGCATAGTATATAAAATTATATCAATTTCAATCTCTTGTTCACTATGCATGTACCATGAGGGTTGTTTCACACATACTGCCCAGTCATCGGTAACAACTAGGAGCATAAATACAGTTTATGCATACAATGCATAAACATCTTTATGCGATCTAGCACAAATTCGTTTCATGGTACCATCTGCCGTGCGAGGAATGCTTCCTTCAATTTCAGGATGAGCGACAGAACGCTTCATCCAATGAGCAACGAATTCGGCAGAAAGACCTCACGGTATAACTAATTGAAACTCGGAGAACACTTCCACTACACCGAGTTCGAGTCTATAAAGCACCTGCTCTGAAGATCCCACACACCCACCCACGCACGGATAACATGTTACATTCATTTCACATGTTATGCATTTGTGGGGGCCTCAGCCCACGGGCTGCCCCACCTGTTCTGTATATATATGCTTTTATAGGCTGGAGAGTCATGCCAGCATAGTATATAAAATTATATCAATTTCAATTGGCCGTACCAATATTTTGCTGGCAAAGGTGAATGATATACTTCTAACATGCAGGACTTGGGCACAATCACCGCCCAATGCAATTCCGATAAGTTTAGCTCTAAATTAATGTAAACAATCCTGCCATTCTCTGTTTGCCCAAATAACTTATATTAAGAGTATTGGAACAACGAATTGATTATATATTAATATTTGAGCAGTACAAGTAGTTATAATAAGTTGCATCATATTCCGTGCATACATATATGCATATGTATGGAATAGATCTGGCGTTATATATAAACACACTTTCAGCCATAACACAAACTCCTTTCCAATACAGGGATATATAGGCCTATTCCTAATGTATTCTCCAGGGCTAAGCACTATCCGGAAAGTGCATGGGCCAAATGTGTACATGTACGTAGTATTGACGTGTGGATTTTGGTAAATTTAGTTGTTTATATGATACATATATCGCCATCCGTAGGCATGTCACTACCATGTGCCAAATTCAGTCATTCG
This sequence comes from Siphonodentalium dalli, assembly GCA_032622095.1. Lineage (NCBI taxonomy): Eukaryota > Metazoa > Mollusca > Scaphopoda > Gadilida > Siphonodentaliidae > Siphonodentalium > Siphonodentalium dalli. The sequence continues at coordinate 19,949,751 of CP136062.1, read as the reverse complement.
GGTATAGGCTATAGCATGTTTTCAATCAGCTTGAATGCCGCACCAATGGCAATGTACATGCAATTCGGTGGGGAATTTCTGATGAGCAAATTTCTCATTAACGTCGGAAGTGATACCCGATTTCATGTTCTCCACCTTCCAAACTACAGTACACTGTCAGCCAATGCTAAGATGTGGATGTACATGTACTTGTCAGACATTCTCGCACGCTGCTGAAGTTGTACAGTATATTTCCGAAGAAAAAAAAGCCTGGTTAGTGATCATGACATTTGAACTTTGTAGTTAAATATTCCGAGACCTAAACCTGCACAGACAACTTGAGACAAGCAGCCATGTCGACTGTTCATTCGCAAACCATTTGCACATGCAGACATTTGGACAAAGGTTTGTTATCTTTCTTCTGTGATGTGTGCTTCGATTGTAATGGTCAGCCGAGAGACTGGTGCTCAAATAAATTTAACTAGCATGAAGTTGAGCTGTTCAATTCGCAGTAATTTCCCCACATCATGATCAACTGCGTTGTTGGAACATCGACATGTTATATACATAAAATTTGGTTACTCCATGTATACATAACATCACTGGAGCTTGATATACCCGACACATATGATATATATACTAAGTAAGTAAGTAAGTAAGTCAACACTCCCCTCACCAACTTCTGCAGTGACATACATGTACATCGGCGAATGTAATTATGTAATTGTCACTCACTCATGTATATAATCTACTTGAAATACCTGCACCGATGTCAGGATCGAGTTTATTTAACTCAATATTACAGTAAATATTACTGATTTCCATTTTCTAACCACTTCTATATGCATGTATATATATCAGTAAACCAAGTAAAACGCGTAATTTTGAATGCAATATTAAAACATTTCCCCAGTGCAGGCCCCCCAAACCCCACATACAAGAAGGGAAACTCAATACAGCTCGCATTATGCTCCACAGCATATGTAAATGGTGCCCCATATTATTCGGCCGTATGAATTATTGTATGCCCACTGTGCCCATGTATACATGTACATGTAGAATTATAGATTATCCTCATTGAAGACGATCAATGCAATGAGCAGTTTAGAAATGAAAAATGTCGCCTGAATGAATCGATGTGTGTTAACATACAGTCTCACTTTAATGAAATGTTGAGATGATGGAATCAACGATGTGGGAAGTACTTTCGAAGCATCCAGGTGAGCGCGGTAACAGCGCGTTTATCGGTATTTATTCCTGTCTCAACATGGCTAATTTCGATGGAAATATGAGCCTTAAACACAATAATATTGTGTCATCTTTATTTCCCGGTTAGTGCAGCTTGAGGCCGCCGCACACGATGCGATATATATCGTACGACAAATATCTGGCACCGGTTACGGGTCAAATCGCAGCGTTTGCGGTGGAAAATCGTACGACATTTTGTCGCACGATCGGTTCCGCAAGGAATCGAATAATTTTGATTTTCTACGATCGAGTCGTACGATTTATTCCAAGTAGACAATCAGATTCAACTATTAATCTGATCACGCGGCGATCACATGTTTTCTTTCACAACAACACGGCGTCCATACAGTGTCCTTCAAAGTTAGAGCAGCGGGATATTTTGGACGGCGGAATACTGTCATGCCTCTAGAATAAAACTATACAATTGAAATAGGTGCATAGCCTGGACCCCAGCAAATTGGTGTCAATACTATCTGATTGTGAATTTGTGTGGGGAATTAAATCAGGTATATGGCCTACTAGTCTATAGAACTACAAACACTTGTAATATTAATATTTATTGGTTTTAGTATTTAATATCTGCGATAACTTCAAATATAGACCAAAACCTATAGCCTATATACCACGTTAATAATACGGTAACCCATTGCATTCACGAGAAAGTAAACAACCAGATCGTACGATCCGATCGCATCGTGTGCGGTGGTTTACCGTAAGGCCCGTTACAAACGACGGATTTTTGTCGACTCGAATCTAATACCAGACCCACAATTGTATTAAATGCGTCTAAAATGCGACATTTGAAACAATTAGATCCGTGTCAGACACACCACAGACGAATCTCCGTCCAATTCAGACGAATCTTCATCGGTGATGCGTCTGAAATTCGTCTTGGTTTCAAACGACGGATTTTTGTCGACTCGAATCTAATACATGTGACGAGAAGAGCCGAAAGTCGCCGAATAACGAATGCAAATGATATGATAATGATAGGGTAATGGTATAATAATGAGGGAGTTCCCCCTATCTGCGAAAATACCCACATGGCGTCATTTGTCGCACGCTCTCTTTGTTATAAAGAAAGATATATCTATAAGAATTGCTTAGGTAACATTGTGAAAATTTTAATTATTATGGTAGTTTGATTTCTCAACGAACATGGCATGTCACTGACTCACATCTTATAATGGATATAGTGTCAATGATTTATAATAATTCATATATTCCGGTATAAGGGATATGGGTTGTAGCAACTGATTTATAATAATTCATATATACCAATATTCCTTATTGTAAGGGATAGGGGTGGTAGTCTCTTATGAATAATAATTAATATATACCGGTATTACTTATTATAAGGGGTATGGGTGGTACCACTGGTTTATAATAATTCATGTATACTGGCATTACTTGTTATGAGGGGTATATGGGTGGTAACATCTTATTTATAATAATTCATATATTCCGGTATTACTTATTGTAAGGGGCAGAGTGGTAGCCTATGATTTATACTATTTATATATACCGGTATTACTTATTATGAGGGGTAGGGATAGTAGCCTATGATTTATAATATTCATATATACCGGTATTCCTTATTATAAAGGATATAGGGTGCATGGTAGCCTGTGGTTTATAATAAGTAATATATTCCGGTGTTCCTTAGTATAAGGGGTAGGGGGTGGTAGTCTCTGATTTATAATAATTCTTGTATACCGGTATTTACATGCATGGTATACACATGCATAGATGGCAATTGGTTGCGCGATATGACATTTATTTGTAGCTCGTATTATAGTATATTATATATATGTATATGTACTATATACATCCTCATACATGATCACATATATTCGCGCTGCAGTCGCGCATACATTGTATATCTGTAACAAAATCTACTGCAGACGCATCACCGACGGTACGATTATCGTGCAACAAATATCGCATCGTGTGCGGCGGGCTTTATGCAGTGCATATTTCCATATGCATGTTGAATTAGAAAGTAATTGTTTGAAATCGACGCTCGATCAAGTTTTACACTTTCGAAATTCGGGGGTCGTCAAATCATCGTTTATATCTCAAAACTACAGTTATCTAAATATTTTCTCTAAATTGCTGATAAATTCAGTCTCATATGCTGATTATTTCCGCATATGTCCCGGATCAAAATAGTCATCCGTTTACTTGTGAAAATCGTCATTTGAGATCACCGATCTTTCGTTTTATAATATTTCCGATATCGTATTTTCCGTGAGTCATTTTATGCAAAATATGACAAAATAACAGGCCATGATGCTTCGAGAACACCTCCCATCAACCAAGAACAATCCCCCGTATATGATTCTTAATATGGCAGAATGTAATAATCCTCAGAATGTGTGTTTTGAGCGATATTTTTGTGTAAGAATTTCGATTTCGGCTTACAATTTTCGCTGTGACCTCATGTCGTACAAAAGCGTACCGTACTTGCGATAAATCGTACCTGTTGAATTCACAGAATTATTTCTATATTAAGTAAATGCCGTAAGCGGATGACAGGGTGGTCGCTAGACGGGTGATAATTCATTATTATGCTTATAATATACCAACGATTTTTATCAGATGAAAATGCTGTTTATATGACGTTATTCGCCTGCCTTAGGTATAATCACCCTTGGTGCTTGCTATAAAATAATAACTTATGGACTTCTATAGAAGTACAATACAAATTAGTATCACATGATAAAATATGTAACAGCTAACAGGACTATACCGATGAAAAAATGAAAAAATAAATTGGGGGGGGGGGGGGCAGGGGTGGTCTATATGAGTAAATAGGGGTTCATACTGTGAACCGATATAAATTAGTAAAGCGGTAATGACAAATGTTGAGCTATAATGCATCTCGACTGTACTATTGAAACAATGCTATTCAATTGGGGGGGGGGGGGGGTCAGGATCTGAATGATCTCTATCTCTATAGAAAGGAATAGCAATTGATGTACATATATAGTAATATGATACAAATTATTATCACATGCTAAAATATGTATGTAACACCAAACACTACTATAATGATGAAAAATTGTATAAATTGGGGGGCAGGGGTGGGCTATATGGGGAAATAGGGGGTTCATACTGATGAACAGATATAAATTAGTAATGACAAATGTTGAACTATAATCCATCTCGACTGTACTGTTGCAACAATGCTATAAAATAGGGGGGGTCAGCATCTGAATTGTCTCTATCTTTATAGAAAGGAATAGCAATTGATGTATATATATAGTAATATATACAAATAAAAGGCCGTCCGGCCACAGTGTCCCCCACAATGACAAATGTTGAGCTATAATGCATCTCGACTGTACTGTTGCAACAATGCTATAAAATGGGGGGGGGGGGCGGTCGTGATCTCTATCTCAATAGATAGCGGCAGAATAATAATGTATGGACTACTATAGAAGTACAATACAAATTAGTATCACATGATAAAATATGTACGTAAGGAGACTATACCGATGATAAAAATAAAAAAATTGGGCAGGGGTGGGGGTTGGATATATGGGTAACTAGGGGTTCATACCGATGTGATGATATAAATAATTACAGCGATAACGACCAATGTTGACACATATTGCATCGCGACTGAACTGTCGCGCCAAGGCTATACAATAGGGAGGGGATCATTCAAATGGTGGGGGGTCGGAATCTGAATTATCTCTATCTCTATAGAAAGGAATACATAGGAATACAATACTAATTATTATCACATGATTAAATATGAACTAATATCAATTTGTAGAGCGATAATGACCAATGTTTACATATAATGCATTGCGACTGTACTGTCGCGGCAATGCTATACAATGGGGGGGGGTCGGTATCTGAATGATATTATATCTCTATAGAAAGGAATATCAATTGATGTACATATATAGTAATACGATACTTATTATTATCACATGATAAAATATGTACGTAACGGCTAACACGACTATACCGATGAAACAATAAATAAAATGTGGAGGGGGCATCAGGCTATATGGGGAAATATTGTTTATATCAATGAACTAATATCAATTTGTAGAGCGATAATAACCAATGTTGACATATAATGCATTGCGGTTGTACTGTCGTGGCAATGCTATAAAATGGGGGGGGGGGGTTCTGAAATGATCTTTACCTGTATCTATATAGATGGAGCCAGATTATATTGTAAGGAATAGCAATTGGTGTACCTATACAGTACACATTAGTATCGTATGATAAAATATGTACATGTACGTAACAGCTAACGCGACTACACCGATGAAAAAATAAAATGGGAGTGGGGGTATATGGGAAATAGGGGTTTATACCGATATAAATTTGTAGAGCGATAATGACCAATGTTGACATTTTATGCATCGCGCCTGTACTGTCGCACAAAGGCTATATTTAAGTGAATAACATGCATGTCATGTGTCATATTTCTACAACGATGGTTGCCAGCAATGGTAACCTACATGTAGAATAATTTGAAAAAGTCTGAGAAGATAAATGCATTCAACAATGGTGTCATCAGTCAATATATGCAGAGAGAACCGAAAAGAGTATATTTATTAACGAATATATACATATATGTGTATTAGCAGAAAACCGTGTGCGTGTGTGTGTGCACTACGTTTTATTATCGCTGATACTTGGGTTGTAGATTTAGGTTTCACCGTGGTGGTTACTTCAATTGTCGATTTAAAAAAAACCCACACATACAAATAATAAGTTAATAACACGATATATATTAATGTTGAAATATTTGCAACTAATGGCCAAAGCTAACGAACAAACATCAATCGCACATAAATATAAATAAATAAATACACAAATCAAAGAAAACTGTCTTAGATGAAGGTTGGATAAATTAATCTATCAATGATTACATTTGCACCATCCCATTTGTGGTATTTAAGTGTCAATGTGTTTGCAATGCGCCTGCCCCATTCAACGGAATAACGTTATACACTCAATATGGGCTATTTCATAATCAGATCAGTCCAATATTATGTGAATCTTATGTGAATATTTTGGTCCAATAGGAATATATTTGCATTATATTTGCCATTATATTAAGCAGTTAAGTTTGACGATCAATCGCGGTCTCATCGCTCACCGGAGTTGAAGTTTGGCTACATGGAAATGGAACTTCCACAGGCTACATTTGTATCATCCCCTTTATGGTGCTTTAAGTGTCAAAGGCATGGTCACTATCAATACATTATAACGTTCAATATCAGTGCAAACTTAGTACTGGATTGTTCGTGTTCGATTTGGGACTATGCATTGAATGTACAGACAATTATGGCTGAGATAAAACCTTCATATGCAGATACTCGGAAAAAAGTGGACCTCGAACGTCAGTTGGATATCGCACATTTTCTGCGGTTGTTTCGGCAAGGAAATGCGTTGATGCCAGCACTCGAAGGGTCCACATAATGTAGTCAGTGTATCACTAGCACTTCAAATAAAAGTGACCGATATTGTTTCAATTATTATCTATTCAGATTGCGACAGTTACTCCAAAACAATCTAATCACTTTGAACATGCTGCTCCAGAACCATGTAGTCAAGTTGAGCATGTTGCCCAGGACAATCAATGTCTTAAACATTATTACTTGCTGACACAGAGGTTGATATCTGAGTTTAAAATGTCCAACACGGTGCTTGAAGAGAACACAAAACAGTGTTTCTTTGTTAATGCTGCCAGTTGGGTGGAAGGTTGTCGTGATATGCCCTGGCTGCTGAAACGAGGTTAAACCACAAGTGAAGAAACAAACAAATTGATACTGACTTCAATATGATTTGTAAGAACAAAATTCCTTATTATACGGCACTTAGACTGACATTAATTGTTTGTCAATTGACAAATAAACAAATTACGTCAATCAACTTTCAACCACATTATGAAACGTTAGTGTTGTTAAGCATTATATTTGTAGAAAAGTGGATAGTATTGCCATGTGAACCATATATTTTTGTCAATTACTGTATCTGGAGTTCCAACTATATCACATGTTACGTTTGAAAATCACATATAGTTACAGTAGATACACATAAGAGCTATTTTTATTATTAAAACCGCATATGACAGCGATTAAGTGGAAAATCACCAAAATCTCAATAGGGTATACAGTATTGAGTCTTGATCGCAACTGTACCCAACGAAACTTATCTGACGGTATCAACATCTAACGGTCAAACTAGATATATGTGTCAACTAGCACAGTCCTTGGTAAGGCTAATTATGATAGCTAATATTTTTATAATTAATAAACGCTCTTAAATTCATAAAAAACCTATTTCCACTAAATTTTCAGACTGTAAATAGGTAGTCATAAAGTGGACATACTGATGACATAGACACAGTTATTATACAGCTCTTAAGATTTTAAGATTTCAAACTTGTGCGACAACTTTTTTTTAGACATAATTGGAATCCGGCTATATATATCCTAAAACTGTCAGTCAGTCCAGAAAAATAAAATATATCTAGCAATGGCACAAATGTAATTTAAACAGCTGACACTTTATCGGAAGTACATGATATGCGACGCACAGATACACACGGGGTCAGGTCAATACGCCAAACAATATTTTATACCCGTGCGCTTCCAGATTTATTAAAGTACGTTTCATATTACGATTTTGTTGTTGTTTGGTAATTGTTACACATTATCGACAAACGAGTATCCATTTTAAATTAGGAAAATCCCCAGGTCTGCCATGCATATACTGGATTGTATCCCGAATGTCTGAACAGTTGCACGTTTTAGGATATGCATGTATTTCTGTAGAGATACTAGTACGTACATATGGATCTGTATACTCACGGCGTAACGTGGTTCGACATTAATTTGTCTTCCAATGTTTATAGCGTTTGTTAAAGAAAATGACTCACAGTGCATTACTCACTGACATGCTATGTAAGGGAGATGCCACCTCCGTTCAGCAAAAAGGATATGAGGTGGCAATGTCACTCACTACATGCCATCTATATATAGACAAGCCCCTTGTGTGGTTGTCAAGACCTTCGTCAGTCTAGCATTTTAATCCCAGCACAGAATGTGATAATTTCAACATTGATGGTCTTGGACAATTGATCATGAATTTATATCCAGAATGTTTACATCCTCGAAAGCCTATAGACCGACATAGGCTTCTTTAAAAATGAATGTCCTGGTTGCCAAAAGAAAATCTATGTTCTCCAACAAAGTGAATCGAGCCGTTTGAACTAATAAACAAATGCCTTTCTGATGTTGTTCACTTCATAAGGATTAAAATACAGTTGTATTTAATTTAGCTTCTAGAAATATACTTTTCTGTTAAAATGTCACCTAATTCTGAGGCTGAGGTATCAATTATATCCCTTCGAAATTCAACAGTAGTTACAGTTGGAAAGAGTGTCCAGTTTACTATACATGCCAATCAGTAGACTCAATCCTTTCAAATTTCCAGCTGTCATATTTCTATGAGGTTTGAAAAAATTAGTCATTGCCACATTATGGGAGTCGTGAATCACAGCGAGATGTACGAAGCTTGTGTATTATACACATGTGTATCTAGAAGATATCGTCTGAACAAGCAAAAATCGTTCGTTCTTTTGCAATGACAAGACATCGCCACTGCATTCCTTGGTCGCATATTCAGGCGACCGGTCATTGATTGATTGATTTATTGCATAAGTCACATAACAGTGAAACAAGCAAAACATATATACACTATGTACACAACTTTGAATATCACATTAATCATTGTTCATTTCATATACACAGCAGTAATTAAATTAGATTACACAATAATAGGCGATAAACTTAACAAGTATGATAATTACATGTGTTCACCCATAACAATAAATGATTTCGATTATATAGCATAAGACACCTTCTTAAAGGCACACCTTAGGAATATGCATAGTCTTTTTATGAGGCTTATATTTTGAAGAGATAGGAGACCATGGAATTTCTCTCTCGTAGGGTTCTTCCAAAAGTACTCAGGGATATATTGTTTTCTGATTTCATCCAAATGACTGCATATAATAACTAAATGGTATTCGTCTCCTAAATAGTCTCCACATATGGTGCATATCCTATTGTCATTACCATTCTGAGATTTCTTCCATCTTGCGCACTCTATAGGCAGTTTGTGATTTGCAGTTCTGAGCTTCAAGAGGTATATCGATATATTAGACGGCAAAATCTTCAAGTAATTTGGGTAACCGTAGTCAGTTTTAATAATGTACAAAATGGGTTAGGGCAATTTTTGCAACTTATTAAGCCCTTCATCTGTGCTCCCCGGAACTCCTATAAAATTCAAATAAGGAGGGTGGTAATTGCTTTATACTGCACGGGTTACATATTTGGCTCCTGTCAATTAACATTTCTATGTAAGTATAATTTTTGTCTTCATATTATAAATGCTGATCAACCAATATTGGTTCATATTTGCTCAATTAGTAAACAATATAGTTGTTTTCCTTCTCCAATAAATTTAGTTGTGATCATTTGTGAGAATGAAAGATATTCATCCATAAATAAATATTCATCTACATATATATTTCATTCTATAAATACTTATTATCATTCCTGGAGATATGGGATTATGGATCCCCTTGCAATGCGACTCTTCTGCACTTGTTAAACGGCCAGGCTCGCTGCATCCTGAACAAATGTCAGTTGTGAAAAATGGCGTTAGATCCGTCATAAATCATCAGATCTTTATATTTAAGTTATGGAGTAGCATTTCTATATATGGAGCTTTTGAATGTTCATTACTTCCATATATGGAAATGCTAATCCAGAACTTTGACCTGTATCACTAAAACCACGGAACCGGGCCTATTGGATCCAATATGACCGCGCATAATGTAATGGTCATTCCTCACACGAAGTGATGTTTTGATCGGATAATTTGAACTGGAGTTAACAGCCTGACAAGGAATCGGACAGATACACGAACGGACGCGCGAACGAACGGACGCCGCTGATAACAATAGTTCACAGCAATTATCAGGGGGGGGGGGGGGCAGAAAATAAACTCGAAAGTAAGGTTTTATCACAAATAAATATGTTTTGCATTTTAACATTTTTTTGCAGGCAATTTATAATTTTACACTGAACATCTACTTGATCCTATTGTCGAGGCGCATGTATAATGCAGATGTTACAATGATGACATTTATAATGACACCAAGACATAATTCACATAGTTCGCAGCAGATGTTACAATGATGACATTTATAATGACACCAAGACATAATTCACATAGTTCGCAGCAGATGTTACAATGATGACATTTATAATGACACCAAGACATAATTCACATAGTTCGCAGCAGATGTTACAATGATGACATTTATAATGACACCAAGACATAATTCACATAGTTCGCAGCAGATGTTACAATGATGACATTTATAATGACACCAAGACATAATTCACATAGTTCGCAGCAGATGTTACAATGATGACATTTATAATGACACCAAGACATAATTCACATAGTTCGCAGCAGATGTTACAATGATGACATTTATAATGACACCAAGACATAATTCACATAGTTCGCAGCAGATGTTACAATGATGACATTTATAATGACACCAAGACATAATTCACATAGTTCGCAGCAGATGTTACAATGATGACATTTATAATGAAACCAAGACATAATTCACATAGTTCGCAGCAGATGTTACAATGATGACATTTATAATGACACCAAGACATAATTCACATAGTTCGCAGCAGATGTTACAATGATGACATTTATAATGACACCAAGACATAATTCACATAGTTCGCAGCAGATGTTACAATGATGACATTTATAATGACACCAAGACATAATTCACATAGTTCGCAGCAGATGTTACAATGATGACATTTATAATGACACCAAGACATAATTCACATAGTTCGCAGCAGATGTTATTTTATTTTTGTAAAACCATTGTTGGTATGCAGTTACTAATCAGTGCTGGTGTATTAAGTCAACTGGGTGTAAACTAAGACTGGCTTCGAACATTAGTTAATGGGAGGTCTATTATCCTTAATGCTCATTTCAATGTTTGGAGTTTCGGGGAAATATGTATCATAACCATCGCCAAATAGGATAGTTTGTGTTAAATTTCAAAGAGGACCTTCAAATTTGTCATACCAACTAGATTCAGGATATGAATTTGTGAACAATTTGCCATGACCATCAATGTTGAAATTATCACATTCTGCGCTGGGATTAAAATGCTTTACTTACGAAGGTGTTGACAACCACACACGTGGGCTTGACTAAATATATATTTCTGGTAGATAGCCCCCTCTGATGTGATTTTAAAGCTAAAAAGTAAATCACCATTTAATTGGCATACACGCGGTGTTCCAATGAGCTGGACAGCAACAAAATGACACAATATTTACCCTAATGATGTGTAATGATATTACTCCTATTTTGATCCAATTATTTTCCAATAATTGGCAGCTATTGTTTTGGGCTTGCAATATACCGTACAGTAACAAAATATGCTAATTGCAATTTGAACGACAGTGCTCCTGTAATTCACTGCACACCATATAATAATGGCTTTCGGCAATAGTTGTAACAAACATCCGCAAACTCTTGTTTGGTGCTATGTAAGCCATGGTGGACCTTTCTTACGTTATGTGTATAGCAATATTTAAACATACAATTTAGATATTAGAAAATCGGTGTTTATTAGACCAAGTTGTAGACGATCCGTATAATTTCACCTAATAATCGTGATTTCTGAGGACGTACTTTATATCCAGAATTGATATATAGTATATTTTATAAGTATAGTATACTCTACTATTATTCAGAGGGATTTATCTTCCTGGTGTGTCCCAGTTTTTAACAATCACGAATGTTCGGTCAAAATATCGGCATATTGTGTAAACAAATAAAATTGTCCTGCATGATTTCTGGTGTCGGATATACATAGTGAATATAATATGTTAATTTAGTTTTCGAGTCACTGATTATTTTTATAGTACCTTGATCTACGGTTTTAATAACAATATATAACATAAAATATGATTAAAATACCATAATTCATCACCATTTGGAACGATTGTGTTTCAGAAGGTGCCAATAGAGTAATGGAAAATAGCTGAAATTATAGAAACATTTCCCCCATATCGCTACCAGAATGCAACAAAATTCAAACTAAGATATAGAGTTATTCTCATACCATTGAAAACAGTAGACTTTGCAGTACAATCCAGACTAAACTTAAGCAAAAAAATACGTCGGTTCCTCAACAAACACAACATGTTCTCAGTTCATTACACCGGTTGATAATACGTTGATAAGTTGATAATACAATTTTTATGAGCTTCCTCTTTCAATTGGTATATACTATAGCATATGTTTTATATAATGTGATCTGGGGATTCGAAAATTAAGTGGGCCTTTAATTGCAATGTCCATCTAACTCCAGAGGTAAGCAAATGATGTTACTATCAAAGAATCACGGCTTAGCGTATAGTGGGGCAGGCCTCAATACACGCACAATGACACAACGTACAGACAATACTTGGCGTGTGCATTGCTAGTATATGGTTAATTTCTAATCTGACACTCTGATGTTGAAATATCTCCAAATGATGGCCATTAAGTCCAAAGGTTTGACAACAAATAAGGGAAATATGTGACTCTTGGTTCAAATACAGCACATTAACCAATAAAGAATGGTTGGATAATCAAACTGTGAGAATAATTGGAACATATTTTAGTATGGAATTTTTAACGGAACTGTCAGCCATGACATTTCGAACTGTTGAACAGTTTTACCAAAGTTGATGTAGGGGTGTGAGACAACACAACTCCTGTCGCCACGTCCTAAGTAAGTTATGATTAGCTTACGGTTTTGACAGGCCTCTGTACTCATAGATATGTCGTCTATAGCAGTATCGCCCTGATATCCATTTGTGTTGTGAACAGCAGTTATTTTAATCTGCGAAAAAAAAACAATTATGTATAGGTGTAACCATCTTATTAAACGGTTTCTACATCTCATACCAATCAAATCGTTGCATGCGTTCGACAAGAAATAATCATGTGCATGTTCCATGATAAATGGTGTATCTTAGTTCAGTCAATATACCCAGAATATCGTCTAGCCTGGAAACAATTAAAACTTAATTGTTTATAACGTTTTCAGTAGAAAAACATTGGTTACATACTAAAAGTCCATGTGAAGACATTACGCTAAATACTGTTTTTTCTGGTATCCTTGTCATCGAATAGAGACGGAATTAGTTCTGGAATGTTTGAGAGTATGGTAAACAGAAATCACATCCCTATAAAATAAATGTTAGTTCAGATAACTGGACCGATGTGTGCAAAGGTAAAATAATCAAGATCAAATGAATTTCTTCAAAATGAACTGAATCAAGATCAATATATATGATCTTATTTTGAATAAATTCTTATGGTCTCCATTTGAAAGATGTTATAGTGTCTTTTGGATCTCACTATATATTCAATTGAAGTTCGTGTTTCAATACTTCAATTGGTTTATTCTCTTAACACTCATATTCTACAATTTCATTAGTATTGAGACACGACATATTTACAGATGAGAATAGGAGAACATTGTTATATACGCTATCTATTATGTACACATAGTAAGTCATAAACATTGGCATAAAACAGAATATAATCGTATAGTCAATCGAAGCCAGTATCACGGACGGTACTGTGTTTACAATCGAATTTACACTGCGGAAACAATCGAACAGAATCAAGACAGCGGAAAAGTTTCTAAATTTCGTCGTGTGTGTTTTATGGAAAACATGGCAGTAAAATAATATTTGACATTACTCTTATATATCTCCACAATTATCGTTGATAATCTGTCAGTTCTAATCAATATGAGCCGTGTAATTAGATTATATGCATAGTGTTCAGGTGTGTTCATAAAATTATAATTTCCAGATTTGGTATTCAGTAAACACCACGATCAACGTGGTCGTTGAATCAAGTGAAGTAACCATGGTCGCAATATACTTATGCTGTGTACATGATGCTATCTCGAAATATATCATATTATTAAAAAAAAGTCGTAAACTAGTAAACAGTATTGATTTTAGTTTACTCACTGAGTCGGTCATTACAATGGTGTATCGTGCTAGATGTGCCCCAATTGTGGGTTGTGAACGCAAAGTGCACATGAACTACTGGCATTTGAATCGTAGCCGAGTCCATGTATACCTAGCTTTCATACAATGACATAATTATGCATGTTGTCGGTGTCATTCAGTTGATTAATTAGTTCTGACATGGTCCAGGGGGGGGTCGGAAAAAATGTTCAGGCACGTATGCTGATTTTGTTCTTTCGACACTTGCTGGGACCCACCCACCCCCGCATCAAAATGTTTTTCCGTTTTTGCCGACATTTTTGGACAGACATGCACCCCCTTTTAACATTAAAACAGATTTGCGGGGGGAATTCACTGTAAACAGCTGTATATCAATTTTTGTGCCTACTATTTGTCATGGATGTTAAAATTTACTCGTAAATAGGAACGAGTCATTTTGGGGTCATTCGGCCAAAAAAACATGGCTGCCAGCGGCCATCTTGGATTGCAAAATTCAACACATTAGCATGGGCTACAGGCCGTACATAATTATGCATGTTGTCGGTGTCTTTCGGTTGATACGCGACAATTATTTCAGACATGGTCCAGGGGGTGCGGGGTTGTTTGTTGGTCCCATCGACCACCCACCCACGCCGGCATAAGTGCCCGGAACAAACCCCCCCCTGCATGGTCATGGTAAAAAAAACGGCCCCGAAAATACTCATTTGAACGCTCTTCAAATAACCAATTTGATTGTTGATCTGGTCTGCTCACATAGTTTAGTCACAAACAAGTATAAACATACAAGCTATTAACGTTGAAGGGGTCACTATCACCAAATAAAGTGCTGAAGGGTACACAGGTTTTGAAAATGTGCTGAAGGGTACACAGGTTTTGAAATCTCATTTTAAATCATGTTTATTTTTCGTGTCTGTCATTGTTTACATTCAAATGGAAATTAAAATGAATGGAAAAGAAACCGCTGATGGGGGCCAGACTTTCAGAAACGCAGTTTAATTAAATTACTGCCGAATACAACCCCTGTGTTCCCTTCAGCACATTTTCAAAACGTGTGTACCCTTCAACACTTTTTCTGGTGAGAGTGACCCATTCAGTGCTATTAACCGGTGAATTCTGGATTACAACATCCAGTTACATGTAGAACAACAACATACAAAATATAATTTAATAGCGATGTAAGATTTGTTATAATGATACCAAATGTGGCACATAAACCTCTTATTGGTGCAAAATGTGACATTGTTATAGAAAAATAACACAACATATGTGGCTCCAAGAGCAGCGATGAATAACAGCTAATAACTTACTAAAACGGGTATGCATAAGAATTGAAGGCATGCATAAGAATTGAAGGCATGCATAAGAATTGAAGGCATGCATAAGAATTGAATCACCGCAACATATGTTAAATGGTAACTGCTGGTCAAAGTACTCCGCTTTCATTGATTGAAGCTTGATAGACATTTACATGGACTGCGTATTGCCCAGATAAAGCCACGAGCGACTTCAATCCAATTCAATGTTTCTTAGCGTTTGTTTTACAACCTCGTTTGTAGTTGCCTCCAACAACCATCTGCATGAGCAGGTTTCTTGTCTAAATTATGTCAGAAGCACTATCCCACAAAATCAAACCCTGCACTTATTGAGACGTTCGCCACCAGTCAACATTTACTGCTGACTAATTAACAAGCAACGTTTAGGATGCGTTCAGAATTAATGGTGTGTAATTGTGTATTTCGCCCCAAACATGTATGTTTAGGGCGGCAAACCTAAAATATTGTTCTAAGGGAGTACATAGTCAGTTTAGATCACAACTGACGACAAGCTTTGTGAATACTACATTGTTTGTCGTGAATGCCTGATCTTCGGTACTACGAAATAAAAGACAAAATTATTTTGACAACCAAGCCCCCAACTGAAAAGTGTTCCCCGGTGTCTTCGATGCATGTTTATACCGCCGACATAGTTTGTTTTACATGTGTGTTCACGTTTTAACGAAGTTTAGACTTCACTGTATGCGTAGCATTAGATACAGATGTACAATTTGTTGGTAATATGCAAATATTGCAAATTATCTTCATACACGTACAACACTCCTTACATTTAACAGATACCGATTCGAGAAAGAACAATTTCATAACTTCACTTAACATGATCAGGATTTGATCGCTTAATATATCTTCCGCATAAGACCGTTTTGTTCAAATTCAAGTTTCCTGATAAAATGAGGTGTTCATGATTTATGGGAATGGATATTGTGTTAGGTGATATGTACTGCCATGAGACAGTACTACTTCTCACAGTTGCGCATGCGTCATCATATTGCTGGGCCTTATTAATGCATTTCGTTTGCATTTTTGACGTCTTTTAATGTATATATAAGTGCGACAACCGTTACAATCTTCGTGCGATATCGTACAAATTGGACAACAAATGACAATTGTTAACACAGTGAAACAACTAATAATGTGAAAAAATATTGCTTACATGTTGTGAAACCAAAACATGTATATGTAAACAATTTTAGAATTGCTGGCACATAATAGTGAACGTTTTTCTTATTTGATGGAACATTTAAAGTATCACTGTACTACAATAGAATCTTTTCGGGGATCGGTTGAATGAAATCACAGCCTGGTCCACGTGGAAGATTATGATAGGCTATGTGCCTGAGAATACGCAAGATTGCCATGCCAAATACGTTACACTACCCATAAAACTAGAACACCAATTTTAAGCAAATGAGTCGCCTTATTTCACCCTAATTTATAAGGGAATGCAACCGATTTTAAACATGGCCGTTTTGTTTGTTGAAATCAACACTTTATCAGACACAACACAATGGAAACCAACGCTGATTTTTTCTAGGCAGAACTTCTCAATGTACAAAACCCATATCAAATACGACGTCTATGCAACTTTATGCAAACAAATGTAAGAGGTTCGACGAAAATCCGCCTGGGTAACATATAATACCATTTGACCTATGCATATATTGATACGTATGAAATCTTGAGTGAGTTATTATTACACGTAATATCGAAGCGTAAACACATGGTCTCCAATACCGCCACACATTGTACATATTGTATATACAGTACCAATGTTTGTATATAAGCATATGTCCTGTGTTATGAGAATACAAATCATCGCAAATGGTCTACTCTGGTCTAGTGGTTAGCCTAATCGAGTCGTAAGGGCATGGTCTGAAACATGCGGTGGAATTCCGCTCATCCCATTCAATGTCAAACGTTACAGCTATCGACAAAAACGGCACCCCTTTTAAATGTTTTACAATATCTGTCAGACCATTTCACGTGTAATTGTTCTTCATATTTTAATATGTAAATCTCATTCCGTTAGTAACATTTTAATTATTTAAAATTTCACCAGGTAAATTTTTCGAGACATTTCTTTGCCAGAAACCCGATATATATGAAAGTAAGCAAAACAATCGATCGCAAAATTTAAACAAGTTTTTAACAGTTTAAAACAAATGGTATACCAAATCTTAGATGGTTAACAATTTGGCTGCCGAAGTGATAGCATGTGTGCCATATCTCCCCAACTTGATTCATCTTATTGCTTGATTTAAACAGGTAATCTCCCAGACAAACTAGTAATCTGCTATATCAGAATATTTCTGTATTAAATCAAGCAACTAAACTAATACAAACTAGAGGTCTGATTCCATGTAATCAGAAATACTTCTATGGTATCGCATTCCATGTGTGTGTTATGTGTATATGTGTGTTCCTCTTCGTGCGAATGCATAATGGTGCTTTGTGATCTGATGGTGGACTTGAATTAACATTTCTAAATAAGTTATATATATTCCAAAGGGTTATGTCATTTGGTTCGACCCAGCGTGGGTGGTTAATGGCAGTCTCATGAATCATGGTCCTGACCAATGAGCCACCGTTCACCCCAGCCAATCGTTCAGTTTTATTCGGTAGGGCTACATTTTAGGGCTAATTACAATCCCTCCCCATGAGCCCAAATCCTGTTCAACGGTCACGAAATTTAGCGTGTGTGATTATACCGTAATCGACATGTAGATCAAAAGGATGTAAAGCATATCAATGTACCATATCTCCGTTATTTCGCATTTTTTTTACAATTCTTTCAGTTTCGAATTCAGAATCTTCTAGAAGTTTTAATGGCGGAAGAAATACCGCTTAGTTAATTAATACTAGATTTATTTTATTTCAGTGCGTCATCGCTACACATAGTCGTTAATGTCTATGTAATAGAGAGTTAACTGTGATCGTGAGATTACTCTATCACATTCGGTAACGCTAGCTGAGTATTTACCCGTCCGCACTAAAAGTTGGAAAATCGCACTAATGTTGTACGTATATACTACCAAACACATGCAGTGTTCATAATATAAAACACTAGATTTGCGATTTTGCATGTTTCCCTTTTACGAATGTTGGTGGAAATTGCCAAAATCCTCGACCCCTTCTGGGCTTATGTGCGCTCTCCGTTCTTGAGCAGGTTGCATTCATAGTAGAGCAGTGAAACTATGGGGGCGTACCTATAGTATGTCAATGTATCTTGCTCCTTTATTAGCCCGTTTGAATTTGGCGTGAAGAAGAGTGGGTTTGAGTATGAGTAATATATATCACCCGTTAACAACGTTACCCGCTATATACCAGGTGTAAACCGTCCACTCTAAAACTTATAAAATCGTACTAAAGTTGTGCGTCCACTCGTCAAATTTTTTTTTCTCAATATTTGATATTTGGAGTAATTTTCTCCATTTGTCTTCGGTGGAATTTGCCAAGTCTGAACCCACCCAGACGGAAGCTCTACTTAAGTATACATATTTATGTTACATGTATATAGCCTTGCCACGAGTTAACCGTTCACCGGCGCACCTGCTACGGCATTATCTTGCTCCATAGCTAGCCCGTTTGGATTTGGCGGGAAAATTGGGTGCAATTTTTCCATTCCACGTATAGCGGAATGGCTTGTGAGAAAAAAATGTAAGTGGTATATTCGGGTCCGAATCATTATTAAGGCGTTGAAAAAATGGTTAAGTATAATAATAATAAGAACAATATTTACTATGTAAGTGCATTGAACCTACTTTACTTAGAATTAATTTTGTATATTTATCAATAATTATTATTATCACTATTATTTACCCCAGGCCAGAAATTGCAGGTGCGTGAGGGTAGCCAAATAATATGTCGCAATTACGTTTTCAGAAAAAAAGACGTCATGTAAATCAATGAGGCAATGATATGTAGATTAAACTCACCATATAATCCATATTTGGATCGATTTCTATATTAGCCTCGTGCCATGCTTCGCCCTGATCCCTCGTCTCTTTCCAGACCGTGACCGGCGAGCTAGATTCTTGACTTAAGATATACACCGTCAGGTTTCCAATATCAACTCCGAACATGTGATACCAGAACGTGAAGCAACTGGGTCCGGTCGGTGTAATATTTGGACTACTGATCGACACGACTTCTCCGCCGATGGAATTGGATGTTTCAAAATATATATAATTTCCGCCTCCTGAAAAGTGGTTGGATAATATGACCATACACTATCGTAATTAACCAAAGCTAAATCACTCACATGTGGGTAGCTGCGGTTTAAAAAAAAAATCAAAATCAGTTATAGATTCCTTGGTATTCCCACCAAATAAGATTCACACAAGTCTATATTTCCTGGGGTGATTATCAGTAATTACACTCCGGTTCGTTGCAAGAATGGCCCCCAATCGTAATTTCGAGTACAAATTAGGCCAAGCGTTCGTCCGGGTAGTCTTGTTTGACTATACATGTTATAAACTACCAACAACAAAGTGAAAATAGTTATACCTTGTCGAGAGGGGAACAGTTTTACTGAATTTAACTAATATATTTCTTGATGCTGAGTGAGCGCTGCGACTGAGATACTATAATTATGGAGAAGCGTGTCCATTTCATAGCTGTTCATTTAATTCATAAGATGCCGACCGAGTTCGCCTGAACATGCATGAATTTATATATCTTCTGCTTTCTTCAGAATGCAAACGACCATTGTATTGATACACCAATAACACACACCCATAACCAAAGAAGTGACGAACGCCGTGACGATAGACACGTTATTGTCTCGACGCGCTGCCAGCTCGCGGCAAATACACTAAACTGTTTGTTTCTCGGTTCTCTTCTACGCCATTTAAATTATTTTTGACTGGCATGTATCTTTTCTTATATGTGTTCTAATTTCTATTGAAAAAGAGGTATGATTTGTGCATGAAATAGCATGCAGAATAAAAATCAGGCCAAAAAGCTCTCGATCTTCGTCACATGGTTCAAGTACGTAAATACCGAGTACGTTTCAAATCACACTTGCTCCATCCGAGTACGCAAATACCTGTTCTAATTTCTATTGAAATAGTGGTCTGAAAAGTGCATGAAATTGCATGCAGGATAATAATTTAGCCAAAATTGTCAAACTTCGTTACATGGTTCATGTCCGCAAATAGCGAGAACGTTTCTGATCACATTTAGTCCATCCAAGTACGCAATTACCCAATACGTTTTAATCACATTTAGCTGACACTTCCCACGACAGGGCCCGATATACTATATATATAATGAATGTCTTGTCGTTGACAACGACAAGACATTCATTATTTATTATATTTTGTAATACGACCCTGCCTAACTATGCTTAAAAGCCATGTCCTGATTGGCCAGTGGCCCGAGTTACCATGGCTATCTCGTTCCAGTTTTGTGGTACAATTCTACTTTTTCCAATTGTACCACGAAAAAAATCGGTTTATTCAGATCGCCGCACGCGACTTTTCCCGTCTTTTCTAACTCCGCGCAAACGGGGCATCGACGGAGTACACCCGCACCCGTAACCCTTTTAATTTTGCTACATCTTGACAATCTTGCGAATTTTCTAGCGATTTGTCGATTGAAACCAGTTTGGTTGCCAATGAATATGGTCCAAATGATGTTATGTTATATTGATATATGTTACGACCAAAGAAAGTTACTTAATAAGTATATTAAATGACAAAATAAATCCATGGGGCCGGGCTGTGCATTCGTCGATCCGAATCTCGATCATATTCGATATTTCGGAATCAAGTTGAAAATGAAAGCGTGTGTTCACCAGTACAGAAGGGGAATAAGATTAGTTTAGTAAACTAGATCACTTAGATCGCTTAGATGATCATATTCATGTCCCAACAACGTTCAAAACAGAAATGACGGCAATCGTATTTCCTGTACAATTTAAATGAAACGCACGGGCGCCGCTGAAAACACATCGTTTTTTAGCCAATCACAACAGGGAGGGGGTCGGAAAAAATTTCCAGGCACGTATGATGGGGTGGGTGGGTGTCTCTTGGGTCCAAAAAACAGTTTTTTCCATATGCCAAATTTTTTTTCCATTCCTGCTATTGAGTCTTATTTTGATGTGTTTTGAACAGAAACAGGTCATATATAGTTAATACTAATGCTATACTACATATAGAGGTTATCAGAAGTTGGATCAGTTGCACAATGGCCAACAATAACCCAAATTCAACTTGATAGAACTAGACACTGCGCTATTGGGAAAATAAAATTTAATCAGGATTCCATCTACTGATACAACAAAATAAGAATAACTATGCAGAACTCAGCTGAAAATAAGCAATAAAATGAAAGCACACTTGACCATATGTGACTTGGAAATAAAGATATAATAAATAATGGAATAAAATAGACTTTTGACAACGTAAAACAAAATCTTAACAATTAAATTGAAGGCCAACCGGGCCAGCTTGAACAATTTCACATTGTTTTCCATGTTAATGTGGATCAGCTTGTAATGTTAATCACAGTAACGAAGATTTTATCGTCACTGATATCGTGAGCAAAAAAGAAGTAAAATTGGGCTATCCATCCATATTATTCCCAATTATTACGAAGCCTATTACTTCAGGCAGTGGCTACCAGCCTGCCATTACATGCTATAACATGTTTCCTCAGTTCTGGTTTCTGAGATGCCCCAAGAAGAGTCACGCATGTATATCATGGTTATGTTTGGTATTAGCATTATTCTTCAAACTGGGATGAACTGGGATGAACAGTTGTATTTCCACATGTTTTGATAAACAATTTGATTCCAGCAATACAGTAATGCCCTAATTAAACGACTCCATAACCACAGCAGAATAATGGGTAATTTTCAGGATTTAGTCGGAAATTAAAATTAAAGTACCCATTATTCTGCTGTGGTTATGGAGTCGATTAATTAGGGCATTACTGTATATCACATAGCAAATATCAAAAATATCAAATAATCTGAAATTTGTTGTACCGGTACCATGTATTCTGTAGAATACTCAAATGTGATTATGTGACTAGATCATGTGACTATATATTATGAAAATGAATGTTAATAAAAACCTTGGCACTCTGCCTATATATCCCTAGAAATGTGATTATGTTGACACATTTATTGATTATTGACACTTATATGATAAATTCAAATAGTATAGTTATCTCATTATGCACTGTTCTATTCAAATATAGCGCAATAAATTATGATAATCAGACGCTACATACAATTACTCATTTACGACAGATAGAACATTTGATTAACATATAGCCACATTGGTATAATGTAAAACTAACATTGTGATGGTGAAAGTTTCAAAACTCTGCTTTTAAAATGATTTTAATTCAAAAGTTTCGTGAAGTTATTTCTCCGGAATGAGTATTATTTTCGTTATAGAGTTACCTCCCTTTGGAAGTTTTAATATCGGCTAAAATAACTGTCGAGATTTCTTCTTTAAAACGTTTATTTATTTTTATTTATCATTGCCGGGACCTATCGTATGTAACATGATTTAAATTGCCTTATTTTTTTTTTAAAAGCTAAAACGCCGTATAAAACCTCAGTGGTTGGAAATTGAGGTGGCCGTTTCCATCTCCGGAAAATTGATGCGGATGAGAATTTTTGTAAAGGTCAAGGAGATGGGGCAAATACAACGTGCGATATAAATATTTGCTTTGCTTCTGACATTTTCCGCGTCAATTTGCGCTTTTGTTTGCACAGTGTATGGAGAGTAAATCACAGTCAAATCAATGAACTTGCTCTAGGACTATGGGTAACATGTTCGGTTCCTTATTTTCATCTGAAAAGATATTGTTCATCAATAGATTACAATTTCAATAAGATTAAAAGTGTCTGAGTGTATCGGAGTCAAATCAATACAAATACTACTACAGTAGCGACCAAAACGACTACATATTATTAATATTTTTTTTTCAATATTTATTTAATTTTTTAATTTCAAATTTTTGAATTTTATAATGCCTGGCTCTTTGACTGGGAATTTTGGAGTGGAAATATAGTTTTGTCCATGAAGAATCAGAATATGATATTTCGACATGGTAAAATTAAATGATATTGGCTTTAAGTTGGATTCCTGGAATGTTGGAAGTATATTATTAATATAAAGACTATAAAAATATTTGGGAAATTTGAAACGTATCTGTTTAGCACAGTTTAATTAATTCGCCTTTGGGGGTTTTTGACGCCAAATTCATACTACTGTACTGTGGTTTTAAAGTTCAAGAATTTCAGTATTTTCATGAAAATGAGTTCATTTGTGGAAAACCAGAACAAAACAAAAAAATTAAAACCTTCGTTATGAGGAGCTGGTTTACTGTTAGACTAAAAATTGGCTTTTGGTGAGTATCATAATTAAATTTGTTATCTTTTTTTTTTTTTTTAAATAATGCTTTAATAATTGTATGTTATAAGGGGACGGGCGTCCTTCGATGTAGGTTATAAAGGGACGGGCGTCCTTCGATGTAGGTTATAAAGGGACGGGCGGCCTTCGATGTAGGATATAAAGGGACGGGCGTCCTTCGATGTAGAATATAAAGGGACGGGCGTCCTTCGATGTAGGTTATAAAGGGACGGCCGTCCTTCGATGTAGGTTATAAAGGGACGGGGCGTTCGATGTTGGTTATAAAGGGACGGGGGGCCTTCGATGTAGGTTATAAAGGGACGGGGGGCCTTCGATGTAGGTTATAAAGGGACGGGCGGCCTTCGATGTAGGTTATAAAGGGACGGGGGGCTTCGATGTAGGTTATAAAGGGACGGCCGTCCTTCGATGTAGGTTATAAAGGGACGGGGGGGGCCTTCGATGTAGGTTATAAAGGGACGGGCGTCCTTCGATGTAGGTTATAAAGGGACGGCCGTCCTTCGATGTAGGTTATAAAGGGACGGGGGCCTTCGGTGTAGCTTATAAAGGGACGGGGGGCCTTCGATGTAGGTTATAAAGGGACGGGGGCCTTCGATGTAGGTTATAAAGGGACGGGCGGCCTTCGATGTAGGTTATAAAGGGACGGGGGGCATTCGATGTAGGTTATAAAGGGACGGCCGTCCTTCGATGTAGGTTATAAAGGGACGGCCGTCCTTCGATGTAGGTTATACAGGGACGGGGGCCTTCGGTGTAGGTTATAAAGGGACGGGGGGCCTTCGATGTAGGTTATAAAGGGACGGGGGCCTTCGATGTAGGTTATAAAGGGACGGGCGGCCTTCGATGTAGGTTATAAAGGGACGGGGGGCCTTCGATGTAGGTTATAAAGGGACGGGCGGCCTTCGATGTAGGTTATAAAGGGACGGGGGCTTCGATGTAGGTTATAAAGGGACGGCCGTCCTTCGATGTAGGTTATAAAGGGACGGGGGGGCCTTCGATGTAGGTTATAAAGGGACGGGCGTCCTTCGATGTAGGTTATAAATGGACGGCCGTCCTTCGATGTAGGTTATAAAGGGACGGGGGCCTTCGGTGTAGGTTATAAAGGGACGGGGGGCCTTCGATGTAGGTTATAAAGGGACGGGGGGCCTTCGATGTAGGTTATAAAGGGACGGGGGCCTTCGATGTAGGTTATAAAGGGACGGGCGGCCTTCGATGTAGGTTATAAAGGGACGGGGGCCTTCGATGTAGGTTATAAAGGGACGGGCGGCGTTCGATGTAGGTTATAAAGGGACGGGAGGCCTTCGATGTAAGTTATAAAGGGACGTGGGCCTTCGATGTATGTTATAAAGGGACGGGCGGCCTTCGATGTAGGTTATAAAGGGACGGGTGGCCTTCGGTGTAGGTTATAAAGGGACGGGCGGCGTTCGATGTAGGTTATAAAGGGACGGGAGGCCTTCGATGTAAGTTATAAAGGGACGGCCGTCCTTCGATGTATGGTTATAAAGGGACGGGGGGCCTTCGATGTAGGTTATAAAGGGACGGCCGTCCTTCGATGTATGGTTATAAAGGGACGGGCGGCCTTCGATGTAGGTTATAAAGGGACGGGCGTCCTTCGATGTAGGTTATAAAGGGACGGGCGTCCTTCGATGTAGGTTATAAAGGGACGGGCGGCATTCGATGTAGGTTATAAAGGGACGGGCGTCCTTCGATGTAGGTTATAAAGGGACGGCCGTCCTTCGATGTATGGTTATAAAGGGACGGGCGTCCTTCGATGTAAGTTATAAAGGGACGGGCGTCCTTCGATATAGGTTATAAAGGGACGGGCGTCCTTCGATGTAGGTTATAAAGGGACGGGCGGCATTCGATGTAGGTTATAAAGGGACGGGCGTCCTTCGATGTAGGTTATAAAGGGACGGCCGTCCTTCGATGTATGGTTATAAAGGGACGGGGGGGCCTTCGATGTAGGTTATAAAGGGACGGGCGTCCTTCGATGTAGGTTATAAATGGACGGCCGTCCTTCGATGTAGGTTATAAAGGGACGGGGGCCTTCGGTGTAGGTTATAAAGGGACGGGGGGCCTTCGATGTAGGTTATAAAGGGACGGGTGGCCTTCGATGTAGGTTATAAAGGGACGGGCGGCGTTCGATGTAGGTTATAAAGGGACGGGAGGCCTTCGATGTAAGTTATAAAGGGACGGCCGTCCTTCGATGTATGGTTATAAAGGGACGGGGGGCCTTCGATGTAGGTTATAAAGGGACGGCCGTCCTTCGATGTATGGTTATAAAGGGACGGGCGGCCTTCGATGTAGGTTATAAAGGGACGGGCGTCCTTCGATGTAGGTTATAAAGGGACGGGCGTCCTTCGATGTAGGTTATAAAGGGACGGGCGGCATTCGATGTAGGTTATAATGGGACGGGCGTCCTTCGATGTAGGTTATAAAGGGACGGCCGTCCTTCGATGTATGGTTATAAAGGGACGGGCGTCCTTCGATGTAGGTTATAAAGGGACGGGCGTCCTTCGATATAGGTTATAAAGGGACGGGCGTCCTTCGATGTAGGTTATAAAGGGACGGGCGGCATTCGATGTAGGTTATAAAGGGACGGGCGTCCTTCGATGTAGGTTATAAAGGGACGGCCGTCCTTCGATGTATGGTTATAAAGGGACGGCCGTCCTTCGATGTAGGTTATAAAGGGACGGCCGTCCTTCGATGTAGGTTATAAATGGACGGGCGTCCTTCGATGTAGGTTATAAAGGGACGGGCGTCCTTCGATGTATGGTTATAAATGGACGGCCGTCCTTCGATGTATGGTTATAAAGGGACGGCCGTCCTTCGATGTATGGTTATATATGGACGGGCGTCCATCGATGTAGGTTATAAAGGGGCGGGCGTCCTTCGATGTATGTTATAAAGGGACGGCCGTCCTTCGATGTATGGATATAAAGGGACGGGCGGCCTTCGATGTATGTTATAAAGGGACGGGCGTCCTTCGATGTAGGTTATAACGGGACGGCCGTCCTTCGATGTAGGTTATAAAGGGACGGGCGTCCTTCGATGTATGGATATAAAGGGACGGGCGGCATTCGATGTAGGTTACAAAGAGACGGGCGTCCTTCGATGTAGGTTATAAAGGGACGGGTGCCTTCTATGTATGGATATAAAGGGACGGGCGGCCTTCGATGTATGTTATAAAGGGACGGCCGTCCTTCGATTTAGCTTATAAATGGACGGCCGTCCTTCGATGTAGCTTATTAATGGACGGGCGTCCTTCGATGTATGGTTATAAAGGGACGGCCGTCCTTCGATGTAGGTTATAAATGGACGGGCGTCCTTAGATGTAGGTTATAAAGGGACGGGCGTCCTTCGATGTAGGTTATAAAGGGATGGGCGGCCTTCGATGTAGGTTATACAGGGCCGGTCGTCCTTCGATGTAGGTTATAAAGGGACGGCCGTCCTTCGATGTAGGTTATAAATGGACGGGCGTCCTTCGATGTATGTTATAAATGGACGGGCGCCATTCGATGTATGTTATAAAGAGACGGGCGTCCTTCGATGTATGTTATAAAAGGACGGCCGTCCTTCGATGTATGATATAAAGGGACGGCCGTCCTTCGATGTAGGTTGTAAAGGGACGGCCGTCCTTCGATGTAGGTTATAAAGGGACGGCCGTCCTTCGATGTAGGTTATAAATGGACGGCCGTCCTTCGATGTAGGTTATAAAAGGACGGGCGTCCTTCGATGTATGGTTATAAATGGACGGCCGTCCTTCGATGTAGGTTATAAAGAGTCGGGCGTCCTTCTATCTATGGATATATCGAAGGACGCCCGTCCCTTTATAACCTACATCGAAGGACGCCCGTCCCTATATAACCTACATCGAAGGCCGCCCGTCCCTTTATAACTACATCGAAGGGCGTCGGTCCCTTTATATCCTAACTCGAGGGCCGCCCGTCCCTTTATAACCTACATCGAGGGCGGCCCGTCCCTTTATAACCTACATCGAGGGCCGCCCGTCCCTTTATAGCCTAAATCGAAGGACGCCCGTCCCTTTCTAACCTACATCGAGGGCCGCCCGTCCCTTTATAACCTACATCGAAGGCCGCCCGTCCCTTTATAACCTACATCGAAGGACGCCCGTCCCTTTATAACCTATATCGAGGGCCGCCCTTCCCTTTATAACCTACATCGAAGGCCGCCCGTCCCTTTATAACCTACATCGAAGGACGCCCGTCCCTTTATAACCTACATCGAAGGCTGCCCATCCCTTTATGACCTACATCGAAGGCCGCCCGTCCCTTTAAATTTAATGTTAGATAACATAATATCGGCAATCCAGGAAAAATCTTTCTCATTTACCACTTGCTTTCGCGATATCATTTGCAGCCTAGTTCAGTACTGGTATGTATTATACACTTTTTGTTAAGTCTACTCGAATCAAAATATAGTCCACCCACTCTAAAATCAAACGGATAAAACGTAACCGAATATTAGGGTTTACAAATTCATACTTACAATTATTCTTATCATTTTGCATGGTGTGATCCCCGATCGGACTGGTGTTAGCTGAAGGTGTCAGACTTGAATGACGTATGACTCTCCGTCCGAACTGTGTGTTATAAAGTTCAGAAGAGCAATACGTTTTGAACGGGTGGAATATGATATCTACTTGGGAAGCCAGAGTAGAGATGCATGGCGTGCTCTAACAGCGATGATGATTATACATACCACCTGGCATCGTGTGATCCCCGTTCGGACCGGTGTCAGATGAAGGTGAC
Source organism: Siphonodentalium dalli (assembly GCA_032622095.1). Lineage (NCBI taxonomy): Eukaryota > Metazoa > Mollusca > Scaphopoda > Gadilida > Siphonodentaliidae > Siphonodentalium > Siphonodentalium dalli. The sequence continues at coordinate 19,920,898 of CP136062.1, read as the reverse complement.
TGGCCTGAATTACGTCGAAATAGCAGGGTAGAAGTGTGTGTCCAAACACAAAAATCTACCTCAAAGTCACAGTCCACAACCCCCGCTGAAAGTAAAGAACATTCTCACTGCATTTCAAAGTCATTTCAAAAACCCTGTGTGAGCATACCTAGATATGTGGTCCTGCTAATTTGCTATGATGTTGATATAAGTCTTTCTGAATAAGCTCTGATGCTGTTGGGATAAATTTAAGCTGTTAATAATGAAAGTGTCAATGATACTGTAGCTCAACTTGGACAGGGGATAATATCATACATTTTAGTCATTTGAGCGATAAAGAACGCGGAAAATCAAATTGAAGAGCCATATGAAGTTCGGGGCAGTAGGGTAAGCCAAAGTAGTTAGTGATGCAAAGAGTAAAATCCAAGAAAGCTGCCGGAATGCAGCCATGTTTTTGAGCGAATATTATTCAAATTTGATAACTCCCATCTAGAAGTGATCCTGAACATGACTTAAATTTAAAAAAAATCTGAGATATGTCAGCTGGAGGGTGTTCCGATGGATTCAAATGTGAATTCCAAGATGGCCGTTAGCGGTCATGTATTTGAACTAAATTTGAAACTAGAGGTTACACGAAGATCCATATGAACATTGGTGACGATCTGATGAGATATGTGACCTGTATGGTGGGCTAAATTATACAGTCATGCAAATAGTAATATTCAAGATGGTCGCCGGCAGCCATGTTTTTAACAGAAACCGAATACTAGAGTTTACCCCGAAGATCCATGTGAAGTTTGGTGATAATCGGATGAGGAAGGTGGCCTGTAGGGTGTGCCGAAGGATTTTTGTCATGCAAAGAGTAAAAGCCAAAATGGCTGCCGGTAGCCATGTTTTTCATCGAAAACATTTTAAAATAGCTCCCATCAGATTGTAGTGGTGACTGAAATTTCAAAACATTTCTCCAATAAATGTGAGCTACAGGGAGTGCTAATGGTTCAATAGTGAAATCCAAGATGGCCACTGATGGCCATGTTTTTAAACGAAATTCGAAAATTCGCACAACAGTATGATCGCCATCTACTTATTCTCTATTGAGTATAAGGGGTGGCATGAAGACGGCCTGTATTGGCCATTCCGCTCCTGTTGAAATTTTCAGGATATATTATTATGTTTTTGTATTATGTATTTAATTTGTGGAAGTAAACAACCCAATCCAAATACAATGGTAAGCTCCCATCTAGAGGTCACTCCGATGACCCATATGAAGTGTGATGATAATCGGATGAAAGATGTGGCCTGTAGGGTGTTCTGAATGAAATTGTTGAGGGATGGATGCATACACACACACACGCACCCTCCCTCACACACGCACACACACACACCTAGAATGAATGGGGGAACTAATTTTAGATTGTTTTGTTGGCACTGAAAAGGACCGTTTTGGCCATAGGCTGTTTTGATCATTTTAGTAATCATATTCCAGGAAACTTTCGTACCCGTAATCATGACTATCCGGGTCTAAATCGTCCAAAAAATCATCATACTGGTCATCCCAGTCTAATTCCACGTCATCGTGGTATTCATGTTCGTGTTGGTACCATTCCAACTCATGGTCAGGTATATCGAAACCAATCACATCATCATAGTGGTTATCATAGTGGTTATCATAGTGGTCATGTGACCCCACCAGTCAATCTCGCGCACGTATCAATTAAATAAATCGTAAGTAAATGTTCATTCAATGCGTAAACACATCGATTATCATCGATAACACGTTTTTATGATGCATTTACACACACATATAGAGAAATGCATCGATCAAGGTACACTGTAATATGTTCTGTATACAGTCGGTCTCGTAGCCCCATATGAATGGTTCCCTCCTGGCAGGTGGTATTATATATATGGAACAAAATATGGAACTTTATGAATGCCTTTGTTTAAAAACCCTCTCAAACACATATGCACTACCTAGTGGATTTATCAATCTGACCATAAAATATCATTATTTATGCCTGTAAGTGAACGCTCTTTATACTTTCAAATGAGCGCGTTAAGGCTTTATGAATCACGCAGACACACCATCTGTCATAATCGATAAATTATCCGCTAAAGAAAGCTTGGAATATATTCTAGAAAATCCAATGACAAAAGCGTTTCTCCATTGAATTAACTTCCCATTCAAACCATTGAGCATTCACCTATATATTGGAATTATTTAATTTAGCATCTTCTCAAATGCCATACTTTTCAGGCCAAACCTTTTAACATTGATTTTATCGATATGCATGGTATCATTCAAATAAAATTGAACCATTTTATGTTAAACAACTCGAACATTAAAAACATATTAGTCTTCAAGTTATATGTCAGATTCGCGTGTAAATTAAATGAACAGGCGATACACGAAGTAAGCTAATTTAAATCAATCGCAATAGTCTCAGTGTCGGCATTTACGTCAGAGATGGTTCATACAATGTAACACATGTGGGTTACATTACTTAAAGGTACTCGTCACTTAAACCTAATTCAGCGTATCTATTAATAAAAACGCTCTTTATTTTCAATTATGTCTTTAATGTCCACCTTTTACTAAATTTACATTTAAAATCAAACACTTAAACCTAATTCATCGTATCCATCAATAAAAACGCTCTTTATTTTCAAAGTTCCCCCTCATTTGACATACAATTTAGCAATCTACATGCTTTCATTCATATAAAATTACCCACTACCCACAGCATTGCAACAAATCGGCATTCAAGTTATACGTCACAGATGCATGTACATTCGATGCAAGAGGTAACATATTACACATTTGAACATATCAAACAAGTCACACAAGTACACCTGGGGCTAACGTATTGATTTGTTTTACTTCATAAATGGTTCCTATAGCGTACTATTATAACTGTGGTCTCATACCTTAAAGGTACACGTCAATTAAACCTAATTCAGCGTATCTATCGACAAAAAAACTCAAAAAGTATATAAAATGAGTCGTTAATCAATCGTCAAACGATGTAATTTCGAATGATCTAATAGGTAATACAAAAAAAGCCAACTTCACAAATATTTTAAGTGCATTTTAGTATATATTTCGCGCTCTGTAAAAACGTGATTTGACCATTAGTACTGTAGTGATAATTAACGTATTTTATAGTCGTCAAATACTTAAAAAAATATTGTTGATTCTATTGGTCTCCAAGTTATACGTCACATAATTATGTACATTCGAGGTAATCCTGTAGGAAATGAAAATATTGATTTGTTCCTATAGTGTACGATTGTAACTGGTTTCATAACTTAAAGGTACATATCATTTAAACCTAACTATTCATATCTAACGATAAAAAAGCTCAAAAAGTATATCAAATGAGTCGTTAATCAAGCGTCAAACGATGTAATTTCGAATGATCTAATAGGTAATGAAAAACAAGCTAACTTCACAAAGATTTTAAGTGCATTTTAGTATATATTTCGCGCTCGGTAAAAACGTGATTTGACCAATAGTACTGTAGTGAAATAACGTATTTCATAGTCGTGAAATACTAAACAAAAATATTGTCGATTCTATGGGTCTTCAAGTTATACATCACATAATTATGTACATTCGAGGTAATCCTGTAGGAAATGAAGGTGTTGATTTGTTATTACCTCAGAAAAGGTTCATACGATACACTACATTTGGGTACACGTCATTTAAACCTAATTATTCGTATCCATTAATAAAACGCTCTTTATTTTCAAAATTTGTCAGAATGTCCCTCGTTTACTAAAGTTATATTAAAATTAAGCATTTAAACTTAATCCATAAATAAAAATGGTCATTATTTTCGAAAATTGTCTGAATTTTCCTCTCGTGTTACCATAGATTTTAGCTATATATATGCTTTAATTCATATAAAATTGACCGTATTATAGCAGATTGACCATCAAGTTATACGTCACATATACATGTACATTCGATGTACATGTGGAAGTTAAATGGATGTGATGCTTTATTGGTGTGTGAATATTAAAGGAACGCAATGTGTTTGCCCTACGTTTGCAATATAACCATTGTTGATAGTTTGAGAACAGTCTTTTAACAAATTGGTCTTCAAGTTATACGTCATATAAGCATGTACATTCGAGGTAATATTGTAGGAAATGAAGGTTTTCTATTTATGGTGTGACATTACTTCAGAAAGGTTCATATAGCACACAATTGATGAACCAGTGTTCTTGTTAATAATAAGGTGTTATTTAGTTTGTAAATGTTTCATATAGCATACTAATGTACCCGTGGTCACATACCTTAAAGGTACACGTCACTTCTGGCTATAAACCTAATTCAGCGTATCGCTAAATACAAACGCTCTTTGTGTTCAATATTGTCTGATTGATCCTAGTTTTAACATATATTTTATGGCAATATAACCTTATTTAATAGTTTGACAACAGTCTTTTAACAAATTGGCCTTCAAGTTATACGTCACATATGCATGCACGTTCGAGGTAATCCTGTTGGAAATGAAGGTGATGATTTGTTATTCGCATCATAAATGGTTCCTATATCATGCTATTATACCTGTGATCACATACCTTAAAGGTACACATCACTTTTGCATTTAAACCTAATTCAGCGTATCCATCAATACAGACGCTTGTAGTATTGTAACCGAGGGGTCCCTTACCTTAAAGGTAACCATCACATATACACGTAAATTACCTGGAGATTGGCAACTCAATTATCTGCATTATAAGTGTATTTCGAATGGAATTGTTTGTTTCTGTTAATGATACGGTGTTATTTAGTTTAGAAATTGCACCCTCACTCTTCACTTTGACTTATATGCAAGCATTTGTATAATTTAGAATGTCAAAATCTGGTCTAAACCAGTCGTATTATTTATATATATGTCCTTTCTAATTATAACACGTTAAAACTATGCTTCATCCGTAAATGTTACGTACTTGGAATATGCTAAGTTTCCATGGCCTTATTTCGACATAGAATCTAACCGAACGATGTTCATTCTCTAGTCGATTACGTGTGTATAGGATAGTGAGGGTAGAGAAAGCCAGCTAAGCGTACTAAGAGCTAGGTAGACCGACAGCCTATATTGCGGCCTCATTTTATGGGACCCTTTGTCTCTATGACCCTATAGTCTTAATTATATATTTATATATAATCGACATGTCATGTTTGTTTCGCTCGTTTGGTAATGGGCGGGGTTGTAATTTACTAATATTGCATGAAAATACTGAGATAACACCTCATCGACCCATATAACGGCTCATATCGTACGTGTAACTTCATTCGAGCGTACGTGACGTTAGAGGTAAGTCGCATTCCAGTCTCTGTCAGCTACAATATGATCTCATATTCCAGGTATTTCTAAAAATAGTTGGCTGATAATGGCTGACATTATGACTAGTCATTTAATGACGTATTGATATGTACAAAGCGCTGCATATCTTAAAGAGCATTTGTATACTTTAACATTAAAATATACCCACATATATGTAAAGAGTCGACACATTGGCACAAAATCATACTTGTACCTATTTGAGCACATTACCTTCTACATGTGAAGGCATATTGGTAAGATACACCAGACCACCATAGAGCCGCGCATATGTATAAATGATTAGTTGACTATACATTAAAGAGCATTTATACGTGATTTACCAGTGGAAATGGCACTTGTTATACGTCATAACTGACATACATGTACTGTACTTTAAGAAACATGGACGTATACATAAACCAGACACGCACTTGCGTACTTTGAACACATTGCCTTCGTGTATACAAAGCCACACCAGACCACCATAGACAGGAATATTACGAATTTATGAGTTGTCTCGCCTGTTTAGTATACATGATGCAATAAGCTCATTTACCACCAATAAAACTGTATTGGCGCTATACCGGCGATTTTAGACTATATTTATATTAATAACTCTATAAATCAAGGAAAATAAAAGAGAAATGAATTATTAAAGAATACATCGAATAAATGTGTATACACCTTTCGTGATATGAGACTGTCACGTGGTACATGGTTATATGTATAACAGACTATATTTATAGGAGTTACAATACATATAATTGATGAAAAGAAAACAAGAAGTATTTATACACTAGTCTACATCATATGTGCTCTTTATTTTGCTCCATGTAATGGAGATTTTAGAGTAATACTATGAATGAGCTATGACTAGAATACATCAAATTAGTGTATGGTTGTTATCATACCGTTTGTCCGTGTATAGTTAAATTGAACGACGGATTTTGATTGGTTGTTATAAATAGTATAATAAGAAATAAATACTTTTCCGTTCGTCAATAGATTTCAAACGCTATGTAGGGGTAGAAGCCACCGATTGTGTAACACTGGTGCTAACTTTGTGAGAAACTCATGTTCAATGTCCCGTGTTGTAGTAGATTACTTCGAATAAACAGAGTAGTTCGTAAATTAGGACTTATGGAGGTAATTGATATGCAACCGGCAGAAATGCGTCAGAAAGTGTACAAGGCGTTAGTTAACGCATCAACACTATGTGAAGAAATGAAGAAGAAACTACAGCAAACTTGGTTTGCAAGAGAAGAGAAACTAATAATAAAGTTAATTTTGGAAGGACGTTTTGTTGATGGTAGAAAGAGATTGGAATCTTTGATAGAGAGATCAGAATTTGAAACAGATTTCTTACTAGATATTGTGGATCTACTGTTCTCTGATTGTTGGCTATTTAGAGGTATTGCTAAAAAATAACGATATACGAGAGATTCGTGAACTTATTGGAGATAACGTTGTTCGAATTTATGTTTACAAGGACGTGTTTTTCAATGAAATAAGTCGGATATTCGAAGAAGAAACATCAATATGTGGTTACATCATTCTCCCAGAACCTTGTGAAATTTTCACGATTAAAAAGATGTTTAACGAACAACTAGATTTGGATTACATTGTAAGCACAACTAACACTATTTCAGAATTAGAGAGTAAACTCATTTGGACCTTGGGAATAATTATAATTTATGGTGATTATACACTGAAAACTAAAAAGCTTGGTTCTGAACCACGGCCATAACTCAGTGATTACTGACAAGTACCACTTACAACCATAGGCATCGATTACTTGTGTTTGGTGAACATACCCCTACAGACTAAAAATAGGTTACACAGAGCGAATTGGCAAAACATGTACTGTGTGTTAAGTGGTCTTTTTAAATAATAAAGTATATTTTACCTCAGTTCCGTTTTAGTCATAAATGTATCACATATGCTAAAAATAGCTTACCACGTGGTTTATGAACAAACGGGCTTTGTAAGACTATAGGTCCACAGCAATACGCTGATAAAGGGTTCCAAAAATTAAGACTATATGGCTATAGAAATACACAGACAAAGGCTCCCAAAATTAAGAATATAGAGCCATAGAAATACACGGATAAAGGACCCATAATTAAAACTATAGAGCCATATAAATACACAGACAACGGACCCATAATTAAGACAATAGAGCCTTAGAAATACAATGACAATGGGTCCATAAATTAAGACTATATGGATATAGAGACAATGGGTTCCATAATTAAGACTATATGGCTATAGAGACAATAGGTCCATACTTAAGACTATATGGTTATAGAGACAATGGGTTCCATAAACTATATGGCTATATAAAACGCAGACAAAGGGTCACATAATTAAGACTATAGAGCCATATAGACAATGGGTTCCAAACAAGAGTATAGGTCCATAGAGACAAAGGGTCCAAGCATTAACACCATGTGGCTATAGAGACAAAGGGTCCCATAATTAAGACTATAGAGCTATATAAATACACAGACAAAGGGTCCCATAATTAAGACTATATGTCCATAGAAATACACTGACAATGTGTCCTTAAATCAAGACTATATGGTTATAGAGACAATGGGTTCAATAATTAAGACTATACGTCTATAGAAATACACATACCAAAGGGTCCCATAATTAAGACTATAGAGCCATATAAATACACAGACAAAGGGTCCCATAATTAAGACTATAGGTCCATAAAGGCAGGGTCCAAACATTAAAGTCGCCGTCGCGAAAATTCTCAATATATGTTCATTTATTCATATTTGTATCAAGTTATGCACACTTATTTAAGAAAACAATCCCCCGCTGTCTGAAATATACGAGTGTTTACGACTGTGTGTGTCTGGATGATAGCCTGATGCCTCACTTCATTATCTATTTTGACGGAAACAGTTATTTGCAAAAAAGCGTGTGACGTATTAAAGGACCTTGGGTATTTCCCACAGAATGGCTGACACTGACAGAAACATTTTTTGCGATCTGATTGTTCCTCGTCTGATTCGTCAGCGGAAGACACTTTAAATTTGACAACGGGAGCGTACATGCACGAGCCAGAATTACCACAAAATTACCATGGTGTGAGACCACCAAACGATCCAGACCTTGGATAGCGAAGAGATGAAAATCGAGTACGAAAATGTGAGTCACTGAGCGTCTATTATTAAACATATCGCGGTCACTGGCAAAACATGTGAAAATAAAATTGATGTAAATACTAGCTAAAACCCCGTTTATACGAGCGGACATGTGTAATAATCATTACGCATACTCAATACATCGAAATATGAAATATAATTCAAGGAAAAGTTGTGTGTCTGCCGAAATGTTAGTCTAAAAATATACTAGTAGTATTTTTTTTACTAAAAATGTCAATTTTGTGATGTATTGAAATTCTGGACTCGACCACTGCCAGTCCATGGCTGCTCACGGATTGACATTGGATTCAGCTATTAGTATCAGTACTGTCACAATCAGAGACAGTATTTGCACTGGCTAAAATAATAAATAGCTAACTCTTGATTTGTGACATTGTCCAAGAAACAAAAGTGTCTTGAAAGTTGAATATTCAACATGTTAATTGTTATCTCGACACATCTTGAGATCCTGACATTCGCATCTCAAGCTCTGAACATATTACTAGTATCTCGCGATATTATCTTGAGATCTCTGCATATTTTCTTGAGATCTTGCCATAAGATCTCGAGAAAATATGTTAATATCTCAAGATTCTTTTCTCGAAATCTCGAGAGAGTCGAGATAATATCTTGGTGGGGATATTTTCTATAACAGTATATGGTACATTGTATATCATTTTGAAGACAGATTCATTGTGGTCCAAGTGAGATGATTAATCATATTCATGGGTTCACATGACTGTCGGGGTACTATACATGTACATGTAGTATGTCTTTTGAATGAAAATCTGTTACGGTACTGGTATAGAAGAGCAACAGGAGGTATCTCGGATTCTCGGTCCAAAACAGCATCAACCCAACCAATTTCCCAAGCTCTTGTGGACTGATAAGACTTGGTCTATACATGCCAATGTATGCTATTTCTGAATATATAGTCATGAAACGGAAAGAAATTAACTTTCCAAGAAAAAGTTTTTTGAGTCAGTATTTGGGACAGGAGAAAGATACCCGGGTTTATTATCGCCCCCACTCCCCAACCGAGCAGCTACTTATGACAAAAATGAATTTATTATTTTATAAGTTGCTTATTTTGCTTCAAATACTCATGAAAAGGCGAGAGATACTCAAGCCTCGGTATTCCCCCCTCCCACCCCAAACCCTGACTCAATGAATTTTTTCTCGATTAATTTTAATTTCTCGCCATTTCATGACTATATAAAGCGATATACCGGTACATGTAAGTCATAAATAATAAGATATTTTTGTCTCATATGCAGCTGCTGGTTTTTTTTTTGGGGGGGGGGAGGGATATTCAGGCCTGTGTAATTTCTCCCCAGCCAAAATCCTGACTCAATCAAAATTTTAATGGATATATACATGTAGCATTATAGGGCAATATAAGCAATAAATTAATTAGTTTATTTTTGTCATATACTCTTATGTAGATGCCGGGTGTGGGGGATATTCAGACCTGGGTATCTAATTCCCCCCTCTCCACCCAAACCCTGACTCAAACAACTTGTAACATGTTAATTTATCGCCATTTAATGACTATAACATAAAAATAAATAAGCAATAAATTAATACGTGTACATTTATATTTTGTCGTATGTTGAATTCTCGGTGGGTGTGAGCATTTGACAGACTGAAAATAGTAAAAATGGGGGATGCACTGGGGGAGATATCATGTACACCAGGTAAACAAACTACTATAGTATAAGCTGTGAATCGTTAAAACAGGATATTAACAAAACTGGATAATGAAATAGATACCTGGTAAAAAATTCAGCAGGTATAACTTCTGATAACAACTTTGTGCGGAACTTATCCAAGATGCATGTATCCATGAGAACAAGTGGACGGACAGACGCATGCCCACTGTCATTCATCAGAACATACAGCAATGACCTAAACATTCAACCCCTTAACCACAGCAGAACTGTGGGTAACTTTTCAGGATTTAGTCCGAAATATGACTTGATGCCATTCATGAGAGCTTTCCGATGAATTTCAACAAGCCATATTTCCAACTTAATCCTGAAACTATACCTATAATTCTGATGTGGTTAAGGGGTCGATTATTTAGGGCATTACTGTATGTCGAGTTTGTTACACATTTGTCAAAGTTTGCATCAACAAAATTGAGGAATTGAATGTTAACTCTGAGTTGTTCCATAATAAATGTATTTCCCTTGTCATTTCAGGTGTTCATGCCGCATATGTACTGTGATGGAGACTACAATGTACCTGTGAGTGCAGATGTTGCCATGAGATTGAAAAAGTTGAGACCAAGCTAAAGGAAGTGACAAAAGCGATTCCATAGGAAGAAGAACATTTCAAGTGTATCACGTAGACTGTCCCCTTCAGGAGTGTGTGCCTGGACCCATGGCTACTTGAAGTTGCATGGTTAGGATACCAGCAACAGTATAGTCATCCGTTTAATGGACCTCTGCACAACACATACAGGCATATAGCATAGACAGTTTATTCGCTGGTGCTATGGCTACCATGGTTTGCATAACTGCAGACCTCTTCCATCGTGTGTTGTGAATGCATCAGTATGCTTTCCCAAATGATGGTGGAAATTACAGGGGCTTTCGTTTGCCCGAGCTGGAGAAATGCATGAATAAATGAATGAAATCTTAATAGATTATTGTTACAATGTATCTCCCTAATCTTCATCTCCCATATATGACTGAAAATAATTTCATTCATTTGATAACGTTTGACTCTGGAATGGCTAAATTGTTTGATATTTAACTTTGTTTTTATTTAAAAAAAAATTATTTTCAAGTGACCAATTTCCCCCCACTTTTCATAGTTTGATCCTGAAATTGCCAGAAAAATGTTTTTTTTTATAATTCCCTTTTTTTTTATTAAAATATATTTTTCCAAGCGACATATTTTTTTAATCACACAATTGATTATTTGAACCTGAAATGGCGAGAAAAATGACTTTTGAGATTTAAATTTGTTTTTATTTAATTTCATTCTTTCAAATGTCTGGATAGCTACCAACAACCCAGCACCTACATGACAAAAAATTCATGAAACGAAGATTCCAGAACATGATGTAGCCCCCCCCCCCCCCCAACCAGCGCCTACTTGAGAAAAATCATGGTTTTATTGTTTATTTTGCTTTATATAGTCACGAAACAATGAGAAATTAACTTCTTCCGAGAAAATGTTGTTTGAGTCGGGGTTTGGGTGGCGGTAAGATGTCCAGGCTAGGAAGGGAAGAAGTCCAGGACCTACATGACAAAAAATCATCTTGGGGGTTTTTATTGATTATTTTGCTTTATAGTCATGAAATGGCAAGAAATAGAATTCTCCTGAGAAGGTGATGTATGGAACTAATCTGCATAAAATGACAAAATAATGACTTTTGTTCACTATTTTTAAAGCAAGCGCTTTTTTATGGTCGTTATTGTTGTCACATTTTTGTATATTATAATAAAAAATAATGAGTAGGAGGAAAATTGGGAAAAAAAAACTTGAACCCCATACAATGCTGAGGATGCGGCCCATTTTGGGAGGGGCTGGTGTGTTTACCCTGAACATAGATATTATATTATTTAGCGTAATAACACTCCAGTATTTACTTTTTCAACCCAATGAATGGAAGAAGCCATAGTGAGGCCCCCACCCCACCCCCTGGAATAAGGAATACCACTTAACACAGAGGGTGGAATACGGAATACCAGTTAACAGCCATATGGAATTTTCCGGATGAATTTTCTATTGCCGTACGAACGCCGGTCACCCCGCAGTGTCCACGTCTAAAATGACGATGATCGACGATCTGTATGTCAAACCGTGAATTTATTGTGACAAAAATCGCATTTATATAATTATTATGATCAGTTTTTGGAAGGTGTCGAAGGTCGGCGTACGAATACCGGTATTACCTCATAACAGGGCATGGAATACGGCGTACGAAAATGGGGGTGGGGGCCTCCATAGTATACTGTATAGATCTATATTTCACTGTTTGATCATATTAAAATCATTTTCACAAAGATGATACATGCAGATACGTAGACAGCATAGCCACCCAAGAAGCCCTTCTGATAGTTCAGCCATAAACGTAATTCGTACTCTTCTTATGGGACTTGAAAGCAGAAATCTGCGAAAGCGGTCACGTATCCCATGCATTTCATATCAACAATAGGTTGAAAGTTAATAAATTTCGAAGTTCCCGTGGACCTACATGTAGATCATGCCACGAATACCTACTCCAGCGACACGGGAGTAGAGATTCATGGCATGGTCTACTGTGGTCCTATTCTGACAGTCACAGTGACACACGAACTTCGTCCAAATATGTACCGGTACGCATTTACTCCGGAGCTGTTGGCCACGCGAATAATTCATGTCGTATTATTCAATATTTTATTACACACATAAATCCATTCCGAATTCACGATTCCAACGAAACATGTTTGTGAACTAAAACAAAACCACGCAGAAACCGATTTTTATAACAGAGTGCCGCAAGGTGATTTATGACGTCAAGGGTCAAAAATAAATTACACCCAATCTGTTGTTTTCGTTTATAGCTGTGCACATGCCAGGGGGTTTCCTGGAATGCGAACCGATAGCGGCTAATCTTGGGACGATTAATTTCGTTCTCAGAACGACTCTGTTGGTCTAATAAGCGGAGAAATGAGTAAAATATGAACTTGGAGACAGGCGACTTTAGGACTATATATACCATCAACGTCGTTTTTCGGTTGATCTATGAGCCTATAGACCGATCAGTAGACGAATAACATACTTTATATTTCCGCGAATCGGATTATACTAAGTAACTAACCGAGAAACGACGTTGATGGCTTATAATTACAACGATAACACTTTATTTTCAACTATCTACTATTAATCCATCTCAGAAAATTAATTGCCAAAACAGGATTTTCCGTTGGACAATCTCCGAATTTGGTTGATGGGCCGAAAATAAATTTGCCGAAATTGTCAACGAGCAACTTCAACAAGGAAACTGTCAGAAATAAATATTTACACCTCAACTTCAATTTTCAGCAATGAACTATCCATAATAAAAACAAATTACTTGTTTGGCTACGATTTACGTTTAAAATGACTCAATAACAACCCAACAATTATCAACACACACAGAGTCGAATCCAAAGTGATTAGCGATTGGATAGTGATCTCCGGTAAAATTATTAACTCCAGACTCCAGCCCGATGGCCGATGTAATTTGTAAACAAATGCCCTGATCACTTCTAATGTTCTTGTGGCAAATGCCATGTCATTAGCATTGTTATGAAGCTGAAAAATGTAAATAGGGTTGTAATCGGGTAACACATTTTATTTATTTCCAATAAAATTAGCCATGTTGATCATCCTGATTCATGATAATTTCTGTTCACAGTAAACTATACACGTTTCAATGGACGCTCTTTCGAAAATTGGACAAATGAAAAACGCGGCACGAACTTTGAGTGTTCAGTCGAGAGGTCACGCGCTAGCCTCCCGACCAATCAAATGACCGCATTTCGACGAAAACGAAAGTAGTTGTAATTATATGGCTATAGAAATAGACATACAAGGGGTCCCATAATTAAGTCTATAAGGCCAGACAAAGGGTCCCATAATTAAGACTATAGGGTCATAGAGACAAAGGGTCCTATAAAATGAGTCCGCAATATAGGCTGTCAGTCTACCTAGCTCTTAGTACGCTTATCTGGCTTTCTCTACCTAACTAACCTATACACACATAATCGACCCCTCGGTTACAATACTACGAGCGTCTGTATTGATGGATACGCTGAATTAGGTTTAAATGCAAAAGTGATGTGTACCTTTAAGGTATATGTCCACAGGTATAATAGTATGCTATATGAACCATTTATGAAGCGAATAACAAATCATCACCTTCATTTCCAACAGGATTACCTCGAATGTACATGCATATGTGACGTATAACTTGAAGACCCATTATTACAATGAACTTACTATGGTTGATATGTTCAACCCGATCAACCCGATATGTAATATGTTAACTTATGCATCGAATGTACATGTCACATATGACTTGAAGGCCAATCTGTTTTAATGCGGTCGATTTTATATGAATTAAAGCAAATAGATTGCTAAACTTTATGGTTACACGAGAGGAAAATTCAGACAATTTTGAAATAAAAAGCGTTTTTATTGATGGATACGATGAATTAGGTTTAAATGACGTGTACCTTTAAGGTATGAGACACAGGTATAATAGTAAGCTATAGGAACCATTTATGAAGTAATAACAATTCCTACAGGATTGCTTCGAATGTACATGCACGTGTGATGTATAACTTGAAGGCCAATTTGTTAAAAGACTGTTGTCAAACTATTAAATAAGGTTATATTGCCATAAAATCTATGTTAAAACTAGGAGCAATCAGACAATTTTGAACACAAAGGGCGTTTGTATTTAGGAATACGGTCTGAATTAGGTTTAAATGCAGAAGTGACGTGTACCTTTAAGGTATGTGACCACGGGTACATTAGTATGAAACATTTCCAAACTAAATAACACATTATTATTAACACGAACACTGGGTCATCAATTGTGTGCTATATGAATCTTTCTGAAGTAATGACACACCATAAATAGAAAACTACAATATTACCTCGAATGTACATGCTTATGTGACGTATAAATTCAAGACCAATTTGTTAAAAGACTGTTGTCAAACTATCAACAACGGTTATATTGCAAACATAGGGCAAACACATTGTGTTCCTTTAATATTCCCACACCAATAAACCATCACATCCCTTTAACTTCCACATGTACATCGAATGTACATGCATATGTGACGTATAACTTGAAGGCCAATCTGCTATAATTTTATATGAATTAAAGCATATAGATAGCTCAAATCTATGGTAACACGAGAGGAAAATTCAGACAATTTCGAAAATAATGAGCGTTTTTATTTATGGATTAAGTTTAAATGCTTAATTTTAATATAACTTTAGTAAACGAGGGACCTTCTGACAAATTTGAAAATAAAGAGCGTTTTATTAATGGATACGAATAATTAGGTTTAAATGACGTGTACCTTTAATGTATGTTACCGAAAAGTAGTGTATCGTATGAACCTTTTCTGAGGTAATAACATATCAATACCTTCATTTCCTACAGGATTACCTCGAATGTACATTATTATGTGACGTATAACTTGAAGACCCATAGAATCGACAATATTTTTGTTTAGTATTTGACGACTATAAAATACGTTATTCCACTACAGTACCAATGGTCAAATCACGTTTTTACAGAGCGCGAAATATATACTAAAATGCACTTAAAATCTTTGTGAAGTTGGCTTATTTATTACCTATTAGATCATTCGAAATTACATCATTTGACGATTGATTAACGACTCATTTGATATACATTTTGAGCTTTTTTATTGATAGATACGCTGAATTAGGTTTAAATGACGTGCACCTTTATGAGACCACAGTTATAATAGTACGCTATATGAACCATAAGTAAAACAAATCAATACGTTAGCCCCAGGTGTACTAGTGTGACTAATTTGATATGTTCAAATGTGTAATATGTTACCTCTTGCATCGAATGTACATGCATATGTGACGTATAACTTGAATGCGATTTGTTACAATGCTGTGAGTAGTGGGTAATTTTATATGAATGAAAGCATGTAGATTGCTAAATTGTATGTCAAATGAGGGGGAATTTTTAATATAAAGAGCGTTTTTATTGATGGATACGATGAATTAGGTTTAAATGCTTGATTTTAAATGTAAATTTAGTAAAAGGTGGAGATTAAACACATAATTGAAAATAAAGAGCGTTTTTTATTAATAGATACGCTGAATTAGGTTTAAGTGACGTGTACCTTTAAGTAATGTAACCCACATGTGTTCCATTGTATGAACCATTTCTGACGTAAATGACGATTCTGTGAGACTATTGCGATGGATTTAAATGAGCTTACTTCGTGTATCGCCTGTTGATTTAATTTACACGCAAATCTTACGTATAACTTGAAGACTAATATGTTTCTAATGTTCGAGTTGTTTAACATAAAATGGTTCAATTTTATGTGAATGATTGCATGCATATTGATAAAATCAATGTTAAAAGGTTTGGCATGAAAAGTATGGCATTTGAGAAGATGCTAAATGAAATAATACCAATATAAAGGTGAATGCTCAATGGTTTGAATGGGAAGTTAATTCAATGGAGAAACGCTTTGTCATTGGATTTTCTGCAATATATTCCAAGCCTTCTTTAGCAGATAATTTATCGATTATGACAGATGGTGTGTCTGCGTGATTCATAAAGCCTTAATGCGCTCATTTGAAAGTATAAAGAGCGTTCACTTACAGGCAAAAATATTGATATTTTAGGGTCAGATTGATAAATCCACTAGGTAGTGCATATGTGTTTGAGAGGGTTTTTAAGCAAAGGCATTCATAAAGTTCCATATTTTGTTCCATAGATATAATACCAACTTCCAGGAGAGAACCATTCATAGGGGCTCTGAGACCGACTATATATGGGCGTCTATTGATTATGCGCGAGATGTTTACCCAAGGGCTTGGTGGCTGATAAAACAGATAAACTTTTGAATAGAATTAATTCCAGATATTTAAGGCAAAGAATGTGCGATACAGGGCCTTCATAATCAATTTAAAGTTAGTCCCCCGTCCCATATGCCTCATATACAGGTATTGCTCCTGCGTGCATGTGTGTGTGAGGTTGTGTGTGTGAGAGGGTATCAGGGTGTGTGTGGCTGTGTATTTTGTATACATAATTGTGAGGACCTTCATTTGACCACATTTCAATCATTTCCGATGGAAACTACCAGAACATTCCGTGGGGACCTTGATACAATGTCGTTCTGTTGTACGGCGTTCCGGAATAAATACGACTACCAGAACATTCTGTGGGGACCATGATACAATGTCGTACTATTGTACGGCGTTCCGGAATAAATACGACTTCCAGAACATTCCGTGGGGACCTTGATACAATGTCGTACTATTGTACGGCGTTCCAGAATAAATACGACTTCCAGAACATTCCAAGCACGTGGGGTATGCATTCTTGTAAATTCCTATGGCGTGGGATTCTGAGGCTTCCACTGGGCACGATTTTAATCTCAGTATAAATTAAAAACAATAATAAGGAGGAGCTTCATTTCTTAATTATGACCTATGAATTAATCGAAATTAAAAAGGAAGCATTTACGTACAATCATAACACTAGGACCGTAGAAAAATCTATAGAACCTTCGCAATATGTATACAAAGAGCTATAGAAAAGGAGTGACTTGTGTACAATCAAGGCGTCCAGTCGTTAGAAATATATATATATATAAAAAGACCACAATATAACGATATAATCTTAGAAAAGGAGGGACTTATAGATAAAATTATACTACTTATTTATGTGGGCAGTAGCCTCTATACGGGCGCCTGTGGCGCATAAGATACTAAGGGTGGCGGGATGGGGTGGTGGGTGGGCTCTCATTATACTACTTATGTATGTGGGCAGTAGCCTCTATACGGGCGCCTGTGGCGCATAAGATACTAAGGGTGGCGGGATAGGGTGGTCCCCACAATAACTCCGTACAATAGGCCCGTACGTAAAACTATAGGGCGAAACAAAGGGGGAAATCGATAGAATTGCCCGAATGGACCCTCCTATGCTGCTCCAATGCATTCTCTTATATATGCGAGGCGACCTAAGAGAATGCATTGGCCTAACAGTTTTTCATCATTTGTTATTATTTTTTACAATTTTGATAATTTTTTCTTGTATTCTTTAACAGACTTATTTTGTAGGTTTAGTGCCAGGGAATATTAAGTTTTTCATGGGCATCAAAATTATTACTATGAATACTTGGTGATAGTTTTGAGTAATAACATCCCCTAAGGTTTTATCCAGTTTGTTTTTAAATTCGCTATAGCATGCTTAAGCATACCCAAAAAATGGCCGATTTTACAGACCGTAAATTAGGGCCGATGAAAGGCACTGAAAGGGTTAAAAATAGAACAGCATGATGAACAGCAATGGTGACACTCGAATCAGACAGGCAAACGCCCCACTGATTCCAATGTGCCGAAATTGTCCAAAAGGGGTATCTCGATCGAGAGGTTCAGTAAAACTTGCTAATACTCTAAGTGCATTTTGTTGACAACACATACATGAACCAAATACCTCGATTTAAAAGGTCCCATATGTGTTTTTATGGATTACATGTCTTCTGTTGAAGACTCAACGGGATGTTGCCCAAATATGTTAATGCTTTGTCCTAATTTATATTTTGATGCTCTTAAACATTTTTAAACATCTGTTGCATTTTATACTTTTCTCACACAGAAAGTTTGAATTCAACCTATTCAGTGTACGCTGCCATATAAGTCAGACTATTGTACTTACGTGCTGCAGTTGCAAACTGAGCCAACAGGACAACTGAAAAACACAGAAAGTTGTTTAGAAGAAGTAATTGGATAGAATACCACAATAAGATATAGTAATATCACTATTACGATTACGGATAGGATATATTGTCCTGGTAAGGTGGACACCATCACAACTTACATATATACGATGGTTAATTGATGAGATGGCATATGCAACACTATATTCATTTTCACATATATTTGATGGTTAATTGGTGAGGCGGTATATGCCACTCTATATTCAGTTTCACATATATTTGATGGTTAATTGGTGAGGCGGTATATACCCCACTATATTCAGTTTCACATATATTAATTGGTGAGATGGCATATGCCACACTATATTCAGTTACACATATATTAATTGGTGAGATGGCATATGCCACACTATATTCAGTTACACATATATTTGATAGAAAACGTAATGTGTGTCTCTTTCAGATCCCATTTTCTCATATATAATCGGGCAGCTAGGTAAACCCCCTATGCCCCCCCACCCAGGACTCCTCCGGACCGATTTTGTTATATAGATACCTCTAGAGTAGAATTCCGGATGTTAACAAGAAATCAACCTGGCCGCATATGACGTAATCCAAGTTGTCCTGCTGGCTCAGTTTGCGATTTTACCCTATGCCTATTTATATGACGATTGTGGAAAAAATAATTGAGATATGACATTAAAATGAATTGCATTTTGTTGCTTATATATTTATAAGTTAACTGATATCAAATTTGTAAATTAAAATCCAAGATGGCCGCTAGAATATGGCTCAGAATTTGAGAAATTAGAAAGTGTTTCAAAATTTGTTCAGAAAAAACACAAAACCAATCATAATATGATACAAATATTTGAACATTATGACGTTTATATGACTGCAAGTAATCCTTCAATATCATCTGACAAAAAAATCGACAACTCAGGGAAAAAACGAAATGGCGCCAGTGCGATTACCCGCAACAGTCAGCAACAGTCGGTACATTTCGCGATTTTACATGTCCAGTTATATGAAGATTGGGGGTAACCCATTCGCTGTATTACATGTTGTGTATTCCTCGTACTTTTCTGGTGCCAATGATGCTAGTAGAGACACAAAATGGCCGCTATGATATGCCTTACTTTAGAGAACATGCCTGTTTTTTTTTTACAGAGATCCTATTATAATAATACTTAAGTATTGTTTTTAAGTAGTTTTTAAATGTTCCCGGGCAATTTCATGGGCCCGCTTCATTTCTTGTTCAAGGTCTTTCAGGTATTGACTGGTATCAGTTTTAGGCTGAGTTTCTTTCGTAAAATTAAACACCAAGTCTACTGGGTGATTAACTTCACGTCCCAACATAAGTTTATTTGGGGTTTGGCCAGTAAGTCTGTGCACTGATGACCTTTGCGCGCCCGCTATTTGGGGAAGGAATTTGTCCCAGTTTCTTTGGTTTTTGTCAACGAAACATCGGACCGCATTCATCAGGGTCCGGTTTTGACGTTCCACCTGGCCATTTGCCGAAGGTCGATAAGGGGTCGTTCGGCTTTTATGTATCTGGAGTAACTCGCAGATCGCACAGACAAGTTTACTTTCAAAACATGGGCCCTGGTCCGTCAAAATTTGCAAGGGACACCCGAAGCGTGCAAATAATTCATTTACCGCCGCACATGCCATCGTTTCTGCGGTCTGATCAGGAAGGGGAATACACTCCACCCACTTAGTAAACTGATCCTTGATCACCAGAATGTATTTGTCATCCTGTTCACTAAGTGTAAATGGTCCCGGGAAATCCAGGTGCATTCTTTCCATTGGATTACCCGCATGGAAGGTTTGCATTTCCCATTTGGCATGCCTCGATGGTTTCTTCCCTTGATTGCATTGGGCGCAGGCCCCTATGAATGATTCAATATCTTGAGTAATTCCATGCATAGAAGTACTTTTTGGCTATAGGTTTGGTACGCACCACTCCCTGATGACCAGGAACTGGTATATCATGAGCCATAGCCAAGATCTCAGCCGCAAATTGGCTGGGAATGACTAAAACCTGCTCCCCATTCCTTTTTATCTTATACAGTAATTCATTTACTATCACAAATATCTGACGATTAATCCAGATATATTTAGTGGCCTTAATGGAGATGATTAATTCAACCTCTGTTGGTTCTTGGCATGATTCTATCTACGCAATGACTGGGGATATATCGGGATACTTACATTGTTTCCCCAGTTCAACTAGGGTGCATATACCGGCCAAGCTTAGGTCGGGTCTGAACTTGTAACTTGTCTTACATTTACCTTTGTCTTATGTATATGGTGGTAATGCAAGTCCAATTTTGAGTGTATCCATCCAGTTTCTGTGCAGACGCATCCCGTACATGGCTCGCAATCCGAGCAGTCGCCTCCTGTGTCACAAGGCAGCCCTTGGATTCCATCTTGCCAGCATTGCTCCCCTGAGTAATTAGCGGAGGTTACCATTGAGACAGATGGAGTCAATTGGTCATTCTCAGTTATAAACTCCAATGACCCCTGGGCTAAAGTCACAATGTTATCAACTTCCTCTTCAAATCTAGCCCAGTTTCGCTGGAGACGCTGACATTATTTGCAGCCCTTGCATGGCAACTTGTTAAGGTCACAGCCCGCGGTATACTGCTGTCAAGTGACCTCAGTTGGTATTCGGGAGAGGGCGTCAGCGTATACATGCTTATTTCCCGGTCGGTGCTCAACCACTATGGCTGAGCTCCCCTCCAACCATCTAGCTATTTTACCCTGGGGGCTCTTTAAATCCATCAACCATTTGAGGCTGCTATGATCCGTTCTTAGAAGGAAGGGCTTGCCCAAAAGTGTAGTGACGGAATTGCCGGTTAAACATTATGACAGCCAGGAGTTCTTTCCGGGTTGTGCAATACTGGTTTTGCTCGTGGGTAAGGATAAAGCTATCATAGGCAATCACTCGTTCTTCACCCCATATGATCTGCAAGAGCTCCGCCTCGACGGCCCATCCACTAGCAATCCGGGACAAAGGAGTCTTTACTGTTTGGTAGTAACAAGACTGGAGGAGACACCAGAGAGGTCTTGGGTGTATTAAAGGCCTCCTGCTGTTCTTCCCCATATGAATGGCTGTTTTCCAGTGAGGGCATATAATGGTCTAGCTATCTCGGCATAACTTTTGACAAAAGCCCAATGGTAGTTCACCAGGCAACAAAAGCTTTCTACTTCCTTGGTACTTGATGGGATTGGCCCGTTTTTAACTGTTTTAGGGACTCGTCATTCAGTTTAACCCCATCCTGGCCGACAATTCTTCCTAGAAACTCGATTTTGTGCTGGAAGAACTCACATTTTTGGGGTTTTAATTTCAGGTTATATTTACGAAATCTCTGGAGTACTTCCTGTAGATTCTGGAGGTGATTAGACACTGAAAAATCTCCAATAACTACATCGTCGAGATAGCACAAAGCTATTGACCAGTTCAGGCCTTGGGGAACCAGGTTTATTACCCTCGACCAGGTATAAGGGCTTCCCGAGAGCCTAAAAGGCATTTTGACAAATTCCCAGCTTCCGTGTTTTGTACTGAATGCCGTCTTACAGCAAGACTTGATGGTAGGCATATACCTGGCATGGTAATAAGACGCCTTATGGACTTGCATTTACTATAGAGCGAAGAACGTTGACACGGTGAGATCTTTGATGCTGATATAGATGGTTGGGAAAGGTGAACTAATCGGCA
This sequence comes from Siphonodentalium dalli, assembly GCA_032622095.1. Lineage (NCBI taxonomy): Eukaryota > Metazoa > Mollusca > Scaphopoda > Gadilida > Siphonodentaliidae > Siphonodentalium > Siphonodentalium dalli. The sequence continues at coordinate 19,898,262 of CP136062.1, read as the reverse complement.
CCAAGTCATCAAAAGTTGACTTATCCAAAATGCCACCACGTAAGAGGTCGCTGACGCCTCACATAAAACGAGTGAACTTCCGTGTTGGTCAACTGAAACTGTCGCATGTGAAGAAGTACACTATTCCGTCACCATTGGAAAATGGATGGACCGATGACGAAGGAATTTTAGAGACACTGTGGTCCGAATGTGGCAATCTTGCTTGTCGAAGGAAACATCGAAAGCTCTGACGACGGAGATGTTGAATCCGATGATATCAGGATTAATAAATACGAGTTGGTGCCCGTCTTGTTTACCATAGGCTACTCGGGGCGTCTGTTCATGATGAATAATGTTGAGGTTGGAGCTACTTGTTGTAACGTTTACATACAAATTGTCACACAGTCGTGACATGATTTATTTTCAATGGCCCTGGTGCCTGATTCCTCCGCGTTGGTGGGGGTAGATAGGAGGATTTTATACTCTCTGAACAGAACACATAATACAATACTTGGAATGGTATAAGGTCCTTATAATAAGGAACAAAACGCAATTTACCTCAATATAATATCTCATATAGTTTTTTCCCAATCATATAGCTATAAACTTAGGGGTAATTTGCGAAACAATTTCACCCTCTTGTGGCCATTTTGGATTAAGTCATGTGCGGCCAAGACGATTCTTGTTAACATTCAAAGTTCTACTTCAGATGTGTTCAGGTACATACAAAAATAAGTCCTGAGAACTCTCGGGTTCCCTATCAGGTAAACCACGCTACCTGGCTATATAATTATAAACAAAAATACGTAAAAAAACAGGCATGTTCTCTAATTAAGGCATAGCATAGTGGCCATTTTGGGTCTTTACTGGCATCATTGACAACAAAAAAGTACGAGGAATACAGCACATGTAATACAGCGAATGGTTTACCCACAATCTTCATATAACTGGACATAGGGAAATATCGCGAAATGTACCGACTGTTGCGGATTATCGCACTGGCGGCCATTTTGTTTTCTCCATGAGTTGTCGATTGCAGATTTTTTGTCAGATGATATTGAACGATTAGTTGCGGTCATATAAACGTCATAATATTCAAATAGTTGTGACATATTATGATTGGAGTTGTGTTTTTTACTGAAAAAATTGTTGAAACATAATCGAATTTCTCAAATTCTGAGCCATATTCTGGCGGTCATCTTGGATTACAAATTTGACATCAGTTAACGTAGAAATATATAAGGAACCAAATGCAATTCATTGCAATGTCAAAACTCTATTGGTTTTTCCACAATTGTCATATAAATAGACATAGGGTAATATCGCGAAATGTACCGACTGTTGCGGGTAATCGCACTGGCGTCCAGTTTGTTTTCTCCCTGAGTTGTCGATTGCAGAATTTTTTATCAGATGATATTGAAGGATTACTTGCGACCATATAAACGTCATAATGTTAAAATATTTGTGTCATCTTATGATTGGTTTTGTGTTTTTTCTGAACAAATTATAATTTCTCAAATTCTGAGCCATATTTTGGCGGCCATCTTGGATTTTAATTTACAAATTTGATATCAGTTAACATAGAAATATATAAGGAACAAAATGCAATTCATTGTAATGTCATATCTCAATTTTTTTTTCCACAATCGTCATATACATAGACATAGGGTAAAATCGCGATATTTTCCGACCCTCATGGGCGCCATCTTGGATTAGGTCATATGCGGCCAGGTTGATTTCTTGTTAACATCCGGAATTCTACTCTAGGGGTATCCAGGTACATAAAAAAAATCGGGTGCAGGACGTTTCGGCACCTGGACGTTTCGACACTTGGTTTTCGAGACGTTTCGGCACCTGGGTATTCGGCAATTGGTTGTTTCGGCCCAGGTACTTGGACGTTTCGGCACTTCATCGGAGACGTTTCGGCACTTGTTTGATTTTCTTTTCTTTTCATATATAATATTGACTTGCAGGGTGCATTTATATTCGCCGTTTGTTGTAATTGGGTATAGTACATACTAAAGCGTGTTTACACAGTCAAATAGATGCGACATTGAATGCAGATGTTCACCGTGTGTTGTTTTATTATAAACAATGGTGGTTCCCGTTTGATGTGGCGAAGTGGAAGAAGAAGATGGGGGTGACCGTTTATCTGGAAGCTTCTGCCGGCCTGTATATTCACAACTAGAGACATTGTGCTACATGTATGTTCATAACATGTTGTGCTATTCCGATCAGCATTCTTTCCGTATAATTGAATGACTTGTGCTCTGTATATGTTCATCATCGTTGCCATTCGTTCCACCAAGTGTTTATTTTTGTTACCATGTTACATGTTTTATCACATTTTATTGAAATAAAGAATAAAACAAAACAAATTTAGTCTTCACTCATAATTTCGTTGGTCTGAAAATTAGCAAGTGCCGAAAAGTCCAAAGTGCCGAAAAATCAGGTGCCGAAACGACCAGGTGCCGAACGGCAACCCCAGGTGCCGAAACTTCCAGGTGCCGAAACGTCTAGCATTCAAAAAATCGGTCCGGAGGACTCCTGTGGGGGGTCCATAGGGGGTGTACCTAGCTGCCCGACTAATATGTTAGTGCTCCGCCAAGCAGGACACATCTGCACATAATTAAACTGCGTGGGGTATACTTCGTCTCACATAAGAACACTCGTGCGTAATGATCGAATTTTTTGTCGTATACTGGCATGATATTGTCCACATCCGTAATCGTATTGTGATTTTGCGACAGGTCTCTGTTAACGATCGTTGGACGTTATCTTAACCCTTTACCCAACAGAAGGGCCCTGTGCCAATACATTCTCTTATATACGCGAGTCGACCATAGGTCGCCTCGCATATATAAGAGAATGCATTGACTTAACACATTAAATATTATAAAATTGTTAAAGAATGTAAGAAAAAATGGTAAAAAGTGTTAAAAAAAGATTTTTTTTAGGCCAATGCATTCTCTTATATATGCGAGGCGACCTATGGTCGACTCGCATATATAAGAGAATGCATTGGCACAGGGCATAACTGTAACTATCACAATGTGGTCAAGGAGCCGGTTCCAATGATACCCATATTGTGTAAGGTCTCTGTTAACGATCGTTGGACGTTATCTTAAGCGACGCAGAGAAATATCGCTCACCAATTCACTTAAATTGTGAAATACGTTATCAAGGAATAGATAGTAACTAATAAATATATTCGCCGTGTTATTTTTTCAACTTTATAATGTTCCCAGTCAAAACTTCAAAAAGTTCCAAGGTTTTTACTGGTGGAATATGATCTCTACGGGCGTTAGCCATAGTAGAGATTCGTGGCTTGATCTAACAATTATGGAACTTTTCCTGGGTAATTAATTCTATGTCTATTACGATATCGGCTCACAAAAGTCACATAAAAACATGCAATTTCGAGTTGGGACCTTCACATATAGTGAAGTACACTATTAAGGAACAGATAATCACTGAGAAATATATTCCCCGTAATATTTTTTTTTACTTTATAAGGTTCCCTGTCAAAACTTCAAAAAGTAGAGATTGATGACATGATCTATACATCAGTTGGAAATTTCAGACTAAATTGTTTTATTTCGTTTTTAATGTCGCACAGAGACGACAGGTGCAACCAACCTTAAATGAGTCACGTATACCATTTAAGGTCGAATTCTTTGTCATGTTGCTACGTGCAATTTAACACAATATTGTCAACGGCCATAATAATCGCGGGCTCGCGCCCGTTGTGAATTGCCATTTAGTATGCCTGAATCAGGCGCCATGCTGGGATGGGTCTGTCGTAAATATATAAACATTTCATGAATGAGTGAGTTTTGTCGATGTGGACGGTGATCTTTGAATGATGGATACATTATCTATTAGTTTATGTCAAGGTTATATTTTTTTTCTTCTGATGTATGTCTGTAATACGTCGAAAATGTGTGTCACAAAATGAATTAGCCTAACTATTTTCTTGAAACGCAAACTTCAGCTGGGTAGTCATTTCATTGTGATTCAAACTGCCATGAGACTTTTGTAGACTAATCAGCATATAAACGACATTGTACATGGATACAACGAATTACCACCTGCGATTAAGATAGAAGTCCGGTGTGGGTTTTCGAGGAGCATTTTTATTTAGTAAATTATAAACGCAGAGTAGAACTATATAAGATAAGCATGCTTCTGTTGTGATTTTGGAACGTTTGTCGGTGGAAAATGCAGTTTTACCGGCGACGGGAGGATCCGGTAAAAGGGATATTTTTCATCGGAAAACCCACCGATAAATGTCCCAATATCAAACCAGACAACATGTTTATCCCCATGCTAATATTATCAACCGACCGAAAAATAATGCTATAGACACGAGAAACTGCCCAAGAGTTGCTGAACTGGAAATGATTGACAGTTTAAGAACAATCCACATCACTCCCTCCTAGAAATTGTACTCCGCACCATGAGTATATATTACTTTATTACTATATCGGGAGCCTTTATTTAGCGGTGGGCGGTGGCTTGCGGCCCCTTTGCATGTGCGATCAGTGCCCATTTTGATCCTAAACATCAGCATAGGGATCACATTTGTGGGAACACTTTATTTTACTAAAACAGAATCAAGTTATATAACTTCATTACTATATATACTAACCGAAACAGGCTCCATTCGGGAGCCTTTATTTAGTGGCGGAAGGGCCTGCACCCCGTTTGGGAGCTTTGCCAACAACAACAACAAACAAATTTGAGTTATCAGAATCGATTAATTGCCCAAAATAATGCTAACCACAGTCAACTATAGTATAAAATTGCCCAAAACGTGTTATTTATCAACATTTTGTTTAACGATTTTAGAGTTATCCATCTTCATCCGCAATTTGGTCCGAGACCGTCGGCTTGACGAATACTTGCCAAGCGCGAAAAATTACATATATCTCGAGAACTAAATTTTTTTTTAAATCGATATCTGATCACTCTGATCTGATCTGATCTGATCTGATGGGTGGGTTCCTCGACTCGAATCAAATATTTGTTTAACCCGATGTCAAAGAAATAGTAATTTGGGAGCGTTAATTCGGAGTATGTATCTTTAAACATTCTTTTATCAGATTTACACTAAACTGAAAGATTAAAAGAGCGCCGACAGTATTTTTTACATTGTATTAGTCCCGGCCCGGGAATATGGTTTTTCTAACCGAGTTTTAGCGAATCTACTGAACGGTACCCATACACTGGTGGGAATCTACTGAAAGGTACGCATACACTGGCGGGAATCTAATGAGCGGTACCCATACACTGGCGGGAATCTACTGAATGGTACCCATACACTGGCGGGAATCTACTGAACGGTACCCATACACTGGTGGGAATCTAATGAGAGGTACCCATACACTGGCGGGAATCTACTGAACGGTACCCATACACTGGCGGGAATCTACTGAGCTGTATCCATACACTGGCGGGAATCTACTGAACGGTACCCATACACTGGCGGGAATCTACTGAGCGGTACCCATACACTGGCGGGAATCTACTGAACGGTACCCATACACTGGCGGGAATATAATGAGCGGTACACATACACTGGCGGGAATCTACTGAACGGTACCCATACACTGGCGGGAATCTACTGAACGGTACCCATACACTGGCGGGAATCTACTGAGCGGTACCCATACACTGGCGGGAATCTACACTGGCGGGACTCTACTGAACGGCACCCATACACTGGTGGGAATCTAATGAGCGGTACCCATACACTGGCGGGAATCTACTGAACGGTACCCATACACTGGCGGGAGCAAGCTCCATGCAGAGTTCAGTCCCCAGCGCATGACTTACCGCTGCCCACACCTACACGTAATGTGAAGAAATGTCCCATCTATTTATTTGAGACTTGTGTGGGTAACAATTCATTCTGCATTATTATGAGAAACTGAACTGTCCATATTCATTTGAAAATTGTCTAGATCAAGCCAGAATGAATTGTAACTGACAAAACGATTCAATTAAAATGTTAAATTTAATAAAGAAAATACACATGCCGGCAGCATACAGACATCGCGTAGCGAGGGGGCTGAACTCTGTTTTGCAGCTTGTGGCGTGAGGCCACAATAGCACCATCTCGGATTATCGTACTTGGCAGAAATAGTACGGAAATAACCGAGGTTGGCCGATTGGGGAGGTAAGACAGCGTCAATTCGCCATTTCCGTGTAAACCGGTACTCCTTCGATTCCATGTTTGTCCCAGATCCCACATTCAATGCGCAACTTTGATATGTATTTACGCACAATGTGCATTATGGTATTATGTGCAGGCTATTATCTATCTCTGCTTATTGTTGTTATGTGGGTTTTTTCTTTCTCTTATCTGTATATTTTCCTCATTTTACTGTTTTTTTGTTTTTTTTATTCTTCTTTCTCTTATATATATATATATATTTGTCTCTTATTAGTGTTGTTTTCTATCTGTAGGTTTTATTTTTAGGCGCTCTATCTTTCTCTCTTATTTATTACTCTTGTATATCCATTATTAAATATAGCTGTTCATGAATCATGTAAATACCAGCAAAGATGTATATATATTCTCCAATGATGGAGGTCAATAAAACATCTCCCCTGAATCAAATTCCGAACACGTTTTTAAAAACACACGAAACGTGTCAGTTGTACATGGACGTGGCGACAGGGTTTGCTGTATGTCTACCCCCCCCCCCCAATTCTGTAAATTTCCAACAGTTGGAAATGTTATGTCTGACACAACATTAGTTGGACCTTAGACACCAGATATAGGCTGGAATTGTTTTCATTGTTTGATTTTCCAACCAGTAAAATCGTTATCAAGTTTGTAATTTTCCAACCTTTGGGTGTGTCAGGTAGGATATTTACAAGGGGGTGCAAATGGAATTCTGCGAACCTGGGAATTTGATGTTTGGTTCAGGGGGGTGGTGAAGTTGGAAATTTGAAGGTGGACCACCCTCCCCATGGGAACCCTATGGCCACGTCCCTAGAACTTGTATGTGTGTGTATTTATTCAAATAATGTGACTGCCATTTCGACTATAGTCCTGTGATCCTATAATATGCTTTACATGTATGTTTGTGCGATTGGGAGAGGCAGCTCACATGCAATCACAAGACCACGACATCAGCTACATGTACCGGTACCTCAAAGATGTATTTTCCAACTAATGCACAACTATTTGGCCAAAAAGTTCCTTTGTTTCGGCACTACAGAACATACTGTGCGAAACGACCGCATTTAACCAACCAAAGCATTTTAAATATACTTGTATCTTATAATCCATCGATATCATATAATCGTACTATTTCTTGAATAAGAAGGAACATATATTTATGAACAAAGCATAAGACATTATCAAGGTTCACGTGAATTCGTTCAAAGATGACGTTATCCGCCGAGTGTTAAATCGACATGCGTTGGGGCGGTATTTTATGGATTGAATTATGTAATGAACATGAAACTCACAAGCTTCCAGTTGGCCATCATTCTCCCCGTTTACACTCGAAAGCACAAATTTGTCTACGTGTTTATAATTATTTGATATTGATCGTTAATATTCTGCAATAATTTGTACCTAAGTGACGGATACTTAATGCTTTATTGTGCTTTTGAACTCGGAGGTTGGGAAATCTCGGTTTGTTTACATTATGAATGCTCTGATTCCGATTACGGAATCGAAATCAGAATCTGAATTATGACGAAATAACGATTCTGGTCTGTTCGTTTACCGATTCTGGTCTGTTCGTTTACCGAACCACATTGTATGGAGTGTAATTCGTAGTCTGAATCTAGATTTTCCCACGAAGTAACGACTCTGGCCCAGGTATGGCAAAGTTAGTCTGCCTCGGCTTGGCGTTTGTTACCTTCACCTTTGTATTTGATCGGAAATAAAAAATCTGCATCGGTCAGAGAGGGGGGGGGGGGGGGGGGGGGGTCGGACAAAATTTTGAGGGACGTATGCTGATTTTTTTTCTTTTCGACCCACCCACCCCCGCGTCCAAATTGTTTTCCGTTTTCGGCAGTTTTTTCCCGACCATTTTTTTTACACCCACCCCCTTTTAACACTAAAAAGAGATTTGCGGGGGGAAATTCACTGTAAACAGCTGTATATGAATTTCTGTGCATACTATTTGTCATGGATGTTAACATTGACATGTAAATAGGAACGAGTAATTTTGGGGGTCATTCGGCCAAAAAAACATGGCTGCCAGCGGCCATCTTGGATATCAAAATGCAGTCCATTAGTATGGGCATACTGTTTGTCTGATCATCAAGAAATTTTTCATTTATGTTAATATTGACATTCTAAGGTGTTTTAAGCCAAATCATTGGAAAAATCCTCCTGCATCGGTACGACTATGCGTGCCAGCCACATATTCTCCGCTGTGATATATGGTTTCACGGAGGCTGTGTTCGTGTGATCCCCACAGATGAATAACTTTTGGGAGAGATTCAAAGAGTATTTGTCTTTGTTCTTGATAGAATGCAAACTCCAGGCAGAGTTATCTCCCATCGCTCCGCTGAGATACCACTGCCATAAGGACATTTGGTAAGGATTTCTTACGTGTTCTTAGTTCTTATGTTTTAGGATTAAAATTGTCGAATGAATTACCATTATTGCAAACTTTTGGTGGTCAAAATAAGATAATAGGTGACTAAATATAGTTCCGACGATATGTAAAAACAGATGTATCGGTCCGCAAAGGACCATCCTTGTGGCAGTGCTATGTCGCAGTGCTAACGTAGATGGCGCTGCATGGAGTTTTGGTAGAATGTACGTTCTAAGAGATTTTGAGACATGTTTCAAATTTTGCATTCAGACACAAAGAGGAAGTTTAGACATATGATTGGATGTCAGATCATGATTTAGGTTGCTATAATTCAGTCTTAACCGGGTATGGAGGATATGTGATTTGCGACATTAATTTTAATAACGTGTGAACGTGCCAGGTCGCGGTGGAGTTCCCTTTTAAAGGTACTCAATCCGAATTAATGCTTGCAAATTAGTATTTCCTTGGCTTCAGGTTTAAACAATATTTGATTCGAGTCGAGGAACCCACCCATCAAAGCTCAGAGTGATCAGATATCGATATTTGGAACCTATTATTTAAATTTTAGGTGGCCCGGGAAACAGTCGACGAGAGGAATTTCTCTGACAAAATTACGGATGAAGATGGATAACTTTAAAATCAAGTGCCTTTTTTGTGTCAGATATTTTAAAAACCGGCAAAATTTCGTTGACCAAAATGTTGATAAATAACAGGGTTTGGGCAATTTTTTTACTATAGTTGACTGTGGTTAGCATTATTTTTGGCAATTAATCGAATCTGATAACTGAAGCGGCATTTAAACAAATGTTGTTGTTGTTGTTGTTGTTTTTGTTGTTGGAATCTGATTATATGGGGACCATCGAATCGGATTGAGTACCTTTAAAGGCGTCCAATCTATTACAACATTTTGCATTATCGGGAAATTTGTTCCACACTGTACCCATGAACCCATGTATCATAAGCATAATTAGTTGGTGGTTGTCTTATATGCTCAAAGCGGAAATTGTATTTGGAAGTGCTTGCTTGGTAGGGCATACACAATTTATCAAGATTGACTGAGCATTTCCGCGTGAAATTTTCAGACATTTGTATAACCAGTGTTATCTACGACGAGATCAAAGAAGTTTCTAACAGCAAATTCATATGTGACCCGCCATATCAAATCCAGTCGTAAGTCGGGATTTTTTTACCCTGTGCCAATGCATTCTCTTATATATGCGAGTCGACCATAAGAGAATGCATTGGCCTAACAATATTTTTCAATTTTAATAATTTTTTCTTGTATTCTTTAACAATTTTATAATTTCACCCATACAGAGCCCCAGACAAACATGAGCAGACGACACTCTTCTATATGTTTCTATATATGTGTGGGGCTCCCTGCATGGTAATGGATGTTTTTTATTTTATGTCCTAAAAATTGTAAGAAACATTTATTTAAAAAAAATGATAAAAAATTGTTAGGCCAATGCATTCTCTTATATATGCGAGGCTACCTATGGTCGACTCGAATATATAAGAGAATTCATTTGCACAGGGTAAAAAAAATCCCGACTTCCGACTGCATGGATTTGATATGGCGGGTCATATATTACTCGAGCTAATAGTTGCACCAGTCACAATTAATTCCATTCGTATTGGACTTTCTCAATTTCATCACTGTGGTAATCAGGGCAGTTGTCCCACATATGCGAGACATAGTTCAATATTGGTCGAATAAATGTGAACTATATTTGTTTAAAGGGGCACTTACGCTAAATCCGGCTATTTATTGGACCATCTCCTTTTATACTCAACAGAATATTTGCAACAAATGAATGAATTTAAGCCATGAATTAGTGCGCAAATTAATCACTCATGTGCTCTATGAACGATGTGAAAAAATATAGTAATTATCATAAAAATGAGTTTATGCATGGCTGGAGCAACACATGACCCAATTTAGTGTACAGTGTCCTTTACGCATTAACCTACTCAGCAGATATTTCATCATCTGTAATAAATTTACTCTATTTCATGCTTAAGTTGTCAACTACAGAGCTGATGTGTTTTCTTCTTGTTATCAAAATAAATGTCCAACTGTTTATGGCTTCTAGTTCGACAATTGCGGATACTCCCATGGTTAGAGGTGGGCGGACACTCCCGTGGTTAGATGTGGTAGAATATTGGAATATCTTTTCTTGATAAAAATGAGCTTCAGTTTTCAGGCAATTGAATTTCACGATCCATTTCGAAGACCAGTCCATTATAGTTTTAAGGTCATCATTAATTCATTGTGCGGCCACAGTGTGGTCATCAATAGTTAAACACATAGAGGTGTCACCAGCGAACAATTGTCATGTAGTATAGACCCCGATGTAACCCCAGCTGTTACATCTTGCCATTCCGAAAAAGAACCGTTTATAACAAATAGATGTTGCCGCCATTCAAGGTATGATGTTATATTCAGTTGGTACATATTTCCACTTAATCTCAATGTCGATAGTTTATTCAGAATGCCATTTTGCCATACTTTATCAACTGCTTTGCTTTACAGAATGCACACCTATCCAGACTGATAATATGAAAATCATTTGTTTTATTCCATGAAATTCCATGGATATATATTTTTTTTGCTGACCTTTGATATACAACTCACTGAACTCAGTAAGGATGCGTATCGCCCGATAGGCCGATTTAGAGGTTACCCTGGTGTAAATAGGTTTCGGAGTGACATAGTAGGGAATGTGATTTGGGGGGGGGGGGCTAACCCCGGGATTCTCGAAAGGGTCGAATTACCCTTTCCCTAACCCCTCATTTTTATGCCTTTATTTAGAATGAATACAAAAACAAACAAAAAAGTGAGCATTTTTATGATGGATGGTTATTTTTTCTTCTTTCTTTTCTTTTTTGGGTTGGCTTTTTCTGTTGAAGATTGTGGAGATGGTGGAGGTGAAGGATATCTCTGTTGATATTGCTGAATGATATGTTGAACTTTCTCTTCTTGCTCTTTCTGGTATCTTCTAGATTCAGCGATGGTGTCTTCTACAGACCGAGTGGTGTCTGTGCTGATGTTGTTGTTGTTGCTGGCGGCGTAGCTGGGGGACACCGGGATGTGATGGTACTCCGGTGTCCGTGGTGGCAAGCTATCCAGTTCCACATCGAAGCAGGCGACAGGAACAGCATGGGTGGTTTCCTGCTCCCTTCTTCCGCTCGCCTCGATGACGACAACAGGGACCTCCGGCAGATCAACGGAGTCCCTGTTAGCTGTAGTGATGTCGTCTGTCTCCAAGCGGGTCGGGTTGTCTGGGCGTCTCTCAGACAAGCCCGACCTACTGGCTGCGACACTTGACGGCAGGACCACACGGGGAGGGGTGACCGGCAGATCAACGGTCACCCCCTTCTTCTTTTTCCATTTTGCTCGTCGATCAGCGTCCCTTTTCTTTCTTGAAGGCGTCTTTTTCTTTGTGGGTCCCTTCTTCACACTCTTCATTGGACAGTGGGTGGTCTTGGAGTTGGTGTCCCGGGCCTGCGATCTCTGGATGCCAGCAACTTCAGTCCGGAACTCCAGGCAAAGGGTCAGGTAGCCCCTGCTAGACTGGAGACTCCAGTTAGCAATGTCCACTACCCGACACTTTTGCACTGCGGCCAACAAAGCTTCATGGATTAAATCCATAAGCCTAATCCAAAACCGTCTCACTGGCGTTAAGCACGGTGGCAGCTGCACACGGAGGCGCGGCCACACAACTCACCCGTGCTCAACGCTCTGACAAAGAGGAACTAATAAGGTCGAAGCAATCACGACCTGTTCGCTCCACCCTCTGCCAGAGAGTGATATCTAGCGGATGTGGAGATATAGGTGAGAATAAAATAGACACTGGGCCCTGATTGGTCAATAGCCTTGTGTGCTTTTTACATAAAAAAATAATCACACCTCTTCCCTATGATTTCCCATAGGTAAAATAGCCATTGGCACAGGAATTAACCCTTTGTAGTGAAGTTTGAATTTTTTGGTGTGGTCTAAAACACAATATTTAAAGGCGAATTCCCTGCTAGACGGACATGTTGTTTTTTTTTGCGTAAAACTTTTCCCCAAATGTCAATTTTCAGTTTTGGACCCAAAATGTATATATATTGCCAAAAGTATATGCTAAAACGTTATATAGCACTGAGGCCTATGGAAAACAGTTACACCAGTGTAACATAGAACACACTGTATGTAATGGTTGCTTGCATACGGCGTGCAATGTGGGCGCCATCGCAGGAAACGCAGAAAACGCGGCCGCATGATTGCATCGGTGTCCTAATCCAGCGGTGTGGTGTCGCGCGTATAGTGCGTATAAAGCGTTTTTGTCTGCTGTTGTTCTGTAAATTCAGTCTGTTGTAGTGACGGTATAGAACGAAGACACTGGAAGCACAGCAGTTTTCAGTCTAGGTCAGTTTTTGGACTGTGGTTGTTCATCGCTTCACAAATCAAAATGCAGTCATTTAAAAAACAAAAATACGCGAATAACTATGAAAACATGATATCAACGTTCGAGTAACCCAGAGTAACCGCAGAAAAGGCCGTTGCCACAGAAACGCTGTCGCCGTAGAAAACGCAGTTGCCGTATAAAAACGCGCGACAACGCCAAGGTGCCTTTCCACCGAGAAGGTTATGGTGACTGTCATTATGCAGGAGGTTAACAGGGTGACGAGGGACAATGGTTGGGACTCTAGGGCTTATTTCATCGGGAATACTTGACTAAGCCACTTTTGGGTGCATTATATAACCGTCCATAGAGATAATTTCATTGTTGCTCAATCGATGCACAGCTTCATCAAATCCGTCTGTATATTATATGCAATCATTTGCCACCGTCATTAGCTGAACATTTTACAGGGGAAACATGGAGCGCATTAGATTTTTCAGTTGCTGAGATAAGGAATTCGCCATTAAGTGGGTGAACCAGGGGGGGGCGAATTTTTTTTACGAGACATCAGGTGGGGGGGGGGTGGGTGGGTACCCGAGGCCGGAAACAGTTTTTTACCACCTTTTTTGCATTTTTTTTGACATATTTTCAACTGTTTTAAACATATTTGTGTATATGTTGTGGCTTGTTGCAATATGAGAAGCACTAGTACATTCAATATTGTTATAATTACCCCCATAAGTTGATATAAAATGGAAAAATAGTGAATATTGTGGGGGTGGGTCCCAAAATTTTCATTGATTTATTTTGCACGCAAATTTTTTTATTGTGTCTGTTTCAGTTTGCTTGGCAGTTTTTATATTGAAATTTGTCTAGTTCATGGTGTAGATCAATAACAAAATACTTCAGATAGCTCTAGGGTAGGGTGAATTTAATGCAGTCTGGCAATATCATCTGACAACTCATGACAGAATATTACAATAATTATTATAATTCATGACAGTCTCTTTACTCATACAGTTAGTTGATGCATGAGTGTAATGTATGAATAAGTATTTGTATCAGTGTTTGTATACTAAATTGATTTTTAAATATACTTTTGTCAAATAATTATTTGAATTGTCAAATTATTAGTTTCAGTGTTGTTGACAACCATCAGTAAGTAAATAAGTAGACATGAAATAAAGTTTAATAACATTTATTGAAAGAAAAACAAATATAACCTTCCTTGGATGGTCTTCTGAAAAGTATAAAAATATTATTTAAATAGATGTGAAGAGGGGCCAGGACACATTACAGTTTTGTTCACATTGTAATTATTACATGTATATCCTATAATTACCTGCATATACTACAATGTAAATGACACTTAATATCTAATTCAGGCTAACTTGAAAATTATCAAAGAAGAAAAATTAATTTACTTAATTATTGTATATTTATAAGATGATGTGCATGCAAGGTGGTCTTGTTTGAAGGCACAAATAAAGGTCATGTACACAATGTGTGTGAATTTCTTATTGCACATGAATTCCATCCAGTACATGACCGAAGTTCAGCTCTGATTGTCCAAATGAATCTCAGTAATATACATCCGTGTATATGGATTTGGCACTAAATTGACCATCAACGTTCAAACTCAAAGTGTTAAGCCATTATTTTAGGCAAAGTTCTAAGTCGTAATGCGAGGTCGGGTCGGTGGTCATGCAGGCATACATAAAAGTTAATTCGTACACTGGTTCATATGTACATTTTCCTGTTTGGTATTACTATAGGCTCTAAGCCTACTAGTTGATGCTGGTTGATGTCTGAAAAAAAGATAAATTTAATTTTGTGTAATTTTTTATTCTACTATAGGCCCTAACACTGGCCCTAGTTATTTTTTGTTGTCATTCCAGGGGATTCAACATATTTTTCATCTACTTACCAGCTGTACTCACACAGATGAATAGGCTAGGTTATAAATTTACCAATATAATCACATCATATTCTACCTTTGTTGATTGCTTAGAGTTCAATTTTGCACATGTTTGTTAACAGGAAGTAACATTTAATTTGGTCTTTCAAAGAAGGGACCATTATAGAGCGGTTGGTCGTTTTAACAGAGGAGACCAACATAAAGCTTTGATGTTTTGGGGTGGGTGTCTAAAATTTTATGAAAAAAAAATGCAAGAAAGGGTGGGTGGGTGTAAAAAAATGGAAATGTAAAAAAAAGACCCCCATGTCTCGCAACTTTTTTACGGCCCCCCTGGGTGAACATGTATTTATCGCACAGCATGCAAAAATCACATATTATTTCCAGGTATAACCATAGTCTCTGACACAGAGTATGTATAAGGCAATTTTGGTAAAGTTTAGAATGTATTGAAGAGAGTCGATGGTACTCTTTCTGTTTTGATAATAGTCCATGAGCTGGTAGGACCCTTCGCGCACCCCCATGGATAACTTAACTTCTTTGGTACTTCCATGTACCCTAATTTATATTGTTACGGAAAAATGATGTTAACAGCAAATAATTTTGGCCCTAGTGTACCTACTGGGTCAATCTTTAGCCTTACTCTGTTACCGTTTGTTTCCGGTTATGATGGGGTGGGGAAAACGGTATCCCATATAAGTGATGTCATTGTGATTATATATTTAATAGTGATATGCCATGTTGTAGGTATTGGAATAGTTTATCCACTGGTAGCAAAAGATATATGATGGTGTCATTGGTGACGTCACCAGAGGTCAAAAGGTCACGCGACGGAAATGAAAACGCAAATATAATACTGTTGAAGCTGACATGGTGCCCCTACCCACAGGACTTAACTTCAGCTAGCTGATTTTCTTCCTTATTTGTCCCTCAACTTTTAAGCATTGTTAACACGAAAAAATGTGGCCGCGTAGACACGAAACAAGATGGTGTCCAACATAGCCACCCTTTTTAAGACGAGGCACTATAAGTCAGTTTGATGCAAATTATAGAGAGAAATTCTTGACAAATGTATGCAAATGTATATATTGTTGTGAACCTATGGCAAAATGCTAGCGTTTTAGGACAAATTTTGAACTTCTCGGTTCACAATGTCCACTAAAATGGCAGCCGAAGTGGAAATTGTGACTATATTTCACTAATATTTTCTAAATTAATTTCTGCTGTTTGGAACTGGTTAAGAATTGCGACTATATTTTTTGCCTTTTTCATTTTAAATATGCCATTATGTGGGTCCCAGGACCTTCTGGTTCCTCAAAAAATCTATTTTACAGAACGTGTTATAAAAATTCACCAAAAGTCTCCATAAGGGATTGTAGTCATAATTTCAAAAATAAATGAACAGAACAGTTACTGTGCAATGTAAGTGAGGCATACTTTTACGTATGAATATTCCAATTCCAACTCAATGGAACCAAAATTGTCACTTTGACTCAAAATGACCGCCAAGATGGCGGCTAAATCATGGAAAATGGTAGCTAACTCCAAGATGGCTAACCCCAAGGTGGCTAACTCCGAGATTGGCAGTATTAGGAATACAATTAAAATAATCCACATAACAAATTTCACTCTGATTAAACGAACTCATAATTTTTTTTTCTTGAAATCGGTTAGTAGTTGTTCGATTTATTGCGCTTATTTAAAAAAAATGGCGAGAAATCGTCAAACTAAGTGGCATAACTTGGGTAAGAAAAATTGTTCGAACCAACCAACTCATAAACAAAACATTGTTGAAATCGGTTAATATTCGTTTGAGTTATTGCGCTTACGACCGGATCGGACGAACGGAGGGGCGCACGCATGCACGGGCGGACGGACGGACGGACGGTGCTGATTTATGTAGTCCCCGACACTAAAAATTTCGTTCATAAACTTTTTACTCAACAATTACTCAACGTAGTGTGATTATACCACCAAGCAACGTACTCAACGTAGTGTGATTATACCACCAAGCAACGTACTCAACGTAGTGTGATTATACCACCAAGCAACGTACTCAACGTAGTGTGATTATACCACAAAGTAACATACTCAACGTAGTGTGATTATACCACCAAGCAACGTACTCAACGTAGTGTGATTATAACACCAAGTAACGTACTCAACGTAGTGTGATTATACCACCAAGTAACGTACTCAACGTAGTGTGATTATACCACCAAGCAACGTACTCAACGTAGTGTGATTATACCACAAAGTAACGTACTCAACGTAGTGTGATTATAACACCAAGCAACGTACTCAACGCAGTGTGATTATACCACCAAGCAACGTACTCAACGTAGTGTGATTATAACACAAGTAACGTACTCAACGTAGTGTGATTATACCACCAAGTAACGTACTCAACGTAGTGTGATTATACCACAAAGTAACGTACTCAACGTAGTGTGATTATAACACCAAGCAACGTACTCAACGCAGTGTGATTATACCACCAAGTAACGTACTCAACGTAGTGTGATTATACCACAAAGTAACATACTCAACGTAGTGTGATTATAACACCAAGTAACGTACTCAACGTAGTGTGATTATACACCAAACAACGTACTCAACGTAGTGTGATTATACAACGTAGTGTGATTATACCACCAAGTAACGTACTCAACGTAGTGTGATTATACCACCAAGCAACGTACTCAACGTAGTGTGATTATACCACCAAGCAACGTACTCAACGTAGTGTGATTATACCACCAAGCATCGTACTCAACGCAGTGTGATTATACAACGTAGTGTGATTATACCACCAAGTAACGTACTCAACGTAGTGTGATTATACCACCAAGCAATGTACTCAACGCAGTGTGATTATACCACCAAGCAACGTACTCAACGTAGTGTGATTATACCACCAAGCAACGTACTCAACGTAGTGTGATTATACCACCAAGCAACGTACTCAACGTAGTGTGATTATACCACCAAGCAACGTACTCAACGTAGTGTGATTATACCACCAAGCAACGTACTCAACGTAGTGTGATTATACCACCAAGCAACGTACTCAACGTAGTGTGGTTATACCACCAAGCAACGTACTCAACGTAGTGTGATTATACCACCAAGCATCGTACTCAACGCAGTGTGATTATACAACGTAGTGTGATTATACCACCAAGTAACGTACTCAACGTAGTGTGATTATACCACCAAGCAACGTACTCAACGTAGTGTGGTTATACCACCAAGCAACGTACTCAACGTAGTGTGATTATACCACCAAGCATCGTACTCAACGCAGTGTGATTATACCACCAAGCAACGTACTCAACGTAGTGTGATTATACCACCAAGCAACGTACTCAACGCAGTGTGATTATACAACGTAGTGTGATTATACCACCAAGCAACGTACTCAACGTAGTGTGATTATACAACGTAGCAGGCTTGGGGCAATTACTTGTGAATGTAATTAATTACAATTACTTCAACATTTTTCAATTACAATTACAATTCCCATTACACCTATTTCACAATGTAATTAATTACAATTACAATTACTTTGAAATGTAATTCAATTACAATTACAATTACATTTCAGCACATAATTTATGTAGGAATACTTTTTATTTATATAAACTTTATTTGATAACAAAACATAAATTTAATACAAGCAAGATGAAATACATGGTGAAGCACACTTGGTACAGAGCAGCCAATGTACTGAGTCCAGTATACATGTAGGTGTTCGTAGAACTGAGCGAATCATGATTTATAGCTGGCAATTCTAGCGTGTTGCATTGGCAGCTTGTAGTCGGGGTTGATCTTCTAAAAATTGGAATGATATCAGACATTTATGAACTTTGCTAACTATCTTCAATGCTTTGGCATTCTTGACCGATGTTTTTGCATACTGATAGATCCTAGTAGGTTGTTGATCACTTGCTGATGGTGCTTGTGTGACTGTTGATTCATAGACATCTTGATGCTTTCGCTATAAAATGAAAATAATAGAGTATTTTAGTTACACACATGTATCCATCATTTAATTATTAAGGGAATAAGACTATCTCAGTAAGTCAGACACACAGCCATGCCAATTGTAAAGGACAATGAGATAATCAACACTCTGATTGTTAATTAGAGTCATAATCTTAATTAGCCTTTGTGGCCACCAGTTTATTTGTAACACAATGCCTCCACTAGACAGTGCTAATTGAGGGATTACTGAGGCAGATAGTTGTCCCCACTTTGTCATTCAGTTGCAAATTAGTTGCAAATAAAGGATATATATATACCAAATCAAATCAAATCAAATCAAATTGTTTATTCACATAAACCACAATTGTGGTACAAATGGTGAAAAAGAATTACAAAAATAAATTAAATTACCAATACCACCATATGACTGAAGTTATATGTCAATGGAATTAAACAAAACTAATACATAGAAATGGAAACTTACCTTCAGATGTGTCACAAAATTGGAGGTAACTTTTTTGGAACTGGATATTGTAGTTGGGCAAAGTTTGCACTTCGCTTGCATAGGACTCAATGTGTCTTTCTGCAAATTAAAATGCTGCCAGATATTTTTGTAGACATCTTGATAGCATTAGCAATGGTTGGTATGAATTTCTACCATAGCATATATACCATAACAGATGGAGATAATGAAACATTATCATAAGAGTAATATATTATAGTGATCTATTGTCTATTATTTGAAGTTGGTTTCTCATTGTATTTATCAAAACAAGCCTTCTACATCAAAGGTTAACCAATGCTTAAGCAAACAAACAGGAGGTGTCAACAGAATTCACCATTGAGACACAGTGGATAAAAACTCAGTGTTGTGACAACATAGTGATAGCCAGTCACCAGTCTTACACTTTGAAATTTTGGAAAAAAACCATTTGAAGAAACTATTGGATGAATCATGAAAGAGAACTTTGAGAAGAAACAAGTACCTGTGATTTTGAAGTAATTGAAATTAAACCCTAATTACAATTACAATTACATACTAACCAATTACAATTGCAATTACATGTAATTGAGAATAAACTCAATTACCAATTACATGCAATTACTTGAAAAAATGTAATTAATTACAATCAATTACAATTACAAATTATAATTACCCCATCCCTGCAACGTAGTGTGATTATACCACCAAGCAACGTTGACTGAAATGTTGAGTAAACTAGTTCTACTCAACGAGTTGAGTTACCTTTTTACTCAACACGGAAAGTAAAATCTTTATTCAACAGTTGACTGACAAACGTAGCTTTCTTATAAAAGGAGTTGGCTGGGGATAAATGATGGAAGAATTATCGAAACTGAACTGGATGATGATACATCTAGAATCAGCGACCGAAAAAGAATTGGAAATATCGCGAAATTTTTGAAATTCCAGAGAGAGTATCCGATAATGGTCTGTGATTTTAAATTATTCTGGGATATAATGGTCTGTGATATTAAATTGTTCTGGGATATAATTTGATTCACATGGTTCATATGTCTGAATTGTTTGTGGTGTCCATGAAACCAGACCGGCGTCAAATGTTTACTCTTTAACGAGGTGACGACCTTATGAAGTTCTGATACCTATCGGCCACCTCCCATCTCAATATTGCATTTATAGATCCAAAAACTATGTTGAAATTAATAGATTAAACATCTCGAATGACTGCCATTGTATATGTACAGTGTTTTAAATTGAGTTATGGTCCTAGAAGTTTTAATCAACGTGTTGATTAAATCCGATATTTAATATACATATCCTGATTTATCATTGTTGAGTTACTCAACCGATGAATAGAAACCGCTCAACAAATTAACACTCAACATGTTGAGTACATTTTAGTCAACAATATTTTCAGTGTATAGACATTGTAAATAATATTTGAATGTATTTGTTATGACAACAAATTTTATCTAGTTAATGATGTATCAAACAATTTCAAGAAAAGACTATGTCAGTTAGTCGGATAATGTGATAGCAGTCCTCTGGTCAAGTGGTCCTGCTAATTCGCTAAGCGGTTGTGGTGGGTCAAACTGGTGCTGTTGAGGAAATGAGGACAAAAATCCATTATTTTTTCTAAAGTTGTCATTTTCGTGGTGTTTCGTTTCTTAACAGAATCAATTTGGCATAACAGCTTCATTTAAGTTTAGCAGGACCCACTACAATCATATCAAATGCTCAGGACCACTTGACATGGGGAGTAACTCCGACTACACGTACATGCAGTGCTGTGTTATAAAAATACTGGGGAAAATGGTTGCAAATGCTCTGATTGAGCCTTCAAGTATGAGTGTGATACGACCCTGAAATGTAATATGTAGTTCATATACATATTTATTACTCACATGTCAGTGCATTGTCATATATATGTATACCCGCATCCTGTATATTATAATAAATAAATTAAGTTACCTATGAACGCCGCAACTAAATGAATATTCACATTAACCTCCATCACTGTACGATGTGGCATGTACACCGATCTCAGAAAGTGTGACAAGCTATGTGGATATTTGCGTTGTCGTAATGTAGAGTACAGTCATTTGCGCATCGTTGAATCTTCAACAGTGCATAGTATAGTACCTACTAATATCATGCGTGCCGCAGCGGGTGAAACATTCGTCCTCTACTTAATTCTTCGTTACACTCGACTGGTTGGAATAGAATATGTGTGGCACAGACGATAGCCACCGTTACACTAGTGGTCAGTTGGTGAGTTCTGACCTGCATGGCGGCCTCTTTTCAGCTGATCAGTTTTGCGTCCAAAACCAGTCGCGCAACAAACAAGATCACTGGGTTGTGGCCGTATTGGATTCATCCAGCTCCGTTCCATGATTTCAGATATTATTTCAGCCCCGGTTCCGTGGTTTTAATGATACAGGTCAAAGTTTTGGAGTAGCATTTCCAATATTGGTCTTTTGAATTATTCATGACTTCCATATATAGAATGGTACACCAGAACTTTGACATGTATCAGTAAAACCACGGATTCGGACCTGGTGGATCCAATATGGCCGCGAGTTAATGACAGGGCGTATACGACCGAAAAGTTGTCGGATTGAGGTCGGTGAAAAATACGTAATAGTAGCCGGAATACTTACTTCGACTTCGATGCCGGAACGGAAGGGGGTCCCAAATAAATCAGGCACATGATTGAAAAATACATGCTTTCAACTTACAGGATTGAAAAGGATGTTTTTCGCCCGTTTATATACAGTTGGGATGTTTTTCGCCCGTTTATATAGGAGTTGGGATGTTTTTCGCCCGTTTATATACAGTTGGATCAATTTTCAACTTTGCAATGAGTGCAAAATGGGTTGAGATTGTTCTTGTAGTTTTATTTTCCAACCAGTATTTAGTTTGTAATAAACTGAAATTCTATTTTTTTTTCTCAAAAGTCATTTAAATAATTTTGGTAACACTGTTAAAGATTTTAAACTCATATAGCCATTAGTTGGGAAATTTACAACTAGGGCGTTATGATAAGTTGTAAATTTCCAATAGTTGGCAAGCACGAGGCATCGGTACCAGTTCACATAGGTCCATTGCAATGGGTTGCACAATATAGTAGCTTTTATAATTTAAAACCGTCACAGTGGTTGTCCCAACTATAGTTATTATTAGGTGAGCGATCGTGTTATGGTAAATTATAGGCATACCGATATGGGCCACACTTGAAGTCATGTTATAGTAAATTATAGGCATACCGATATGGGGCACACTTGAAGTCATGTTATAGTAAATTATAGGCATACCGATATGGGGCACACTTGAAGTCATGTTATAGTAAATTATAGGCATACCGATATGGGGCACACTTGAAGTCATGTTATAGTAAATTATAGGCATACCGATATGTGGCACACTTGAAGTCATGTTATAGTAAATTATAGGCATACCGATATGGGGCACACTTGAAGTCTTGTTATAGTACATTATAGGCATACCGATATGTGGCACACTTGAAGTCATGTTATAGTAAATTATAGGCATACCGATATGGGGCACACTAGTTCTTATTAGGTGATCGATCGTGTTATGGTAAATTATAGGCATACCGATATGGGGCACACTTGAAGTCATGTTATAGTAAATTATAGGCATACCGATATGGGGCACACTTGAAGTATTGTTATAGTAAATTATAGGCATACCGATATGGGACACACTTGAAGTCATGTTATAGTAAATTATAGGCATACCGATAAGGGGCACACTTGAAGTCATGTTGCTTTGTTGACTGAAAGACACCAACGATATAAAACAACTACACCGCTGGACCGAAATTTCTTGTGGCCAAAAGTTTAGCCAAATGAAATTTTTATTAGCCAAATGAAAACAACTTTAAATCCTCATTTTCTTGGCGCTTCACAGTTAATGACTAAAATATTTTTAACTATTGCTTATTGTGGTAAGGTGATAACTGTTGAATATATATTGTATTCAGACCTGTTATGATGTGAATCCAGGTTGTTATTAGACGGGATGCAGTTCATAACACATAATTACATTTAGTTAAGAACTGCTCGTCTGTACATCCAATTAAGGAACAATGCATTCAGGTATTTTATCTTACAGACTGCCTAATCAACAAAAAATTACATAACCACTTAATCAGTGTACAGATTAAGCGTTTTGACGATTAGGCTGGTTAAATATTATAGCTTACCTGTTGCTGTCTTGTGAAGTGTGATTATGTGCAGTGAATGTGAATGATGGATACTATTCCGATCCGTAAAAACAATTTGGCCAAAAGTTTAGCCAAATGAAATTTTGATTAGCCAAATTTGAAAAAAGATTGGCCATTGGCCAATTTGGCCACCGACAGCGCGAACACTGACTACATGTATTCATAAATATTTATCACTATATTATTAATAATACACCATTAACGAGATTTGGCTGATGTGTGAACAATATTGTTTACATCTACATCATCGATCAAAGTCGTGATTAGTCAAAAAAATAAGCAACGCGTGATGTCCTGACTGTGAAGTTCACAATATTTAACGATATTTCCAACCCAAAATGCACTTTCAAGTTGATATTTTCATTGACTCGGATACTAGTATATAATTACAAGAAATAATCTCGGTTTCCTTATACATTGTATGTATAAACTAATTACACACTTTAAAGGCATCATACCTGTTGACAAAGTTGTTCAGTTCATAACTTGTTTTGCCATTTATAACTTTGTGATTTTGAATGATGCCTTTAAAGGTACTCAATCCGATCAGACGGTCCCCATACCATAAAGATACAACAACATTTCTTCAAAACGCTTTAGTTATCAGAATCGATTTATTGCAACAAAATAATGCAAACCACTTTCAATTTTTGTAACTAATTTCCCAAAACTTGTTATTTATCAATGTTTTGTTCAACAAAAATATGGCCCTATTATCACTAAAGTATCACGAAATATGACAGTATTACCACTTGATTTTAGACTTATCCATCTTCATCCGAAATTTTGTCCGAGACCCTCCGTTTGACCACGTACTTCTGTGTCACATATAATTGCACATCTAGAGAAATAACAAACTTCAAAAATCCATATCTGATCACTCTGAGCTTTGATTGGTGGGTTGCTCGACTCGAATCAAATATGTTTCAACCCCGAAGCCAAAGAAATCGTAATTTAGGAGGGTCTGATCGGATTGAGTACCTTTAAGCTTTGTAATCACCTTAGGAAACCTATATTATTTCTTAATAACTTGTGATTATATAACCACTTAGTAATTTCAAGTTGCAAGAGTCGTGTTATCGATGCCTTCATGTTATCGATGCCTTCATGTTCGTTCAACATTAAATTGGCTGCCATGCAGCTGCATCTTTGTCATATTTCGCTTCCGTCTTTCGAGTAGGTATATTATCCGTTATAACTTCCGGTAATTCCGTTTTTTTAAGTCAAAGCAAAATTAATTTGTTTTTGTTGGATCAAGGTTTCGATATAAAACTGGAACATACAAAACAATTACCGCTGTAAGTGTATGTCGATTTATATATTTTGGAAGATCTGTGTTTGTGTGTGTGTGTGTGTGTGTGTCTGTCTGTCTGTGTGATCGCGATGAACTCGAAAACGGCCGACCCGATTTCGATGAAACTTGGTATGTGGGGGTATTTACGGCCGGGAACTGGCATAGGCCTATTAATTTGCCCGTGCGACGTGACCTTGACCTTGAAATCGGGTAATTTCAAGGTCAAACGCCCGAATATCACGGGATTTCGATGAAACTTGGTCTGTGGGGATACCTTCGGCCGGGGAGTGGCATGAACCTATTAATTTGCCCGTGTGACGTGACCTTGACCTTTAAATCGGGTCATTTCAATGTCAAACGCCCGAATATCACGGGATTTCGGTGAAACTTGGTATGTGGGGGTACTTTCGGTCGGGGAGTGGTATAGGCCTATTCATTAGCCCGTGCGATGTGACCTTGACCTTGAAATCGGGTCAATTCAAGGTCAAATCGCGAATTTTGATGGGATTTCCACGAAATTTGATACATAGGGTTACTTTTGTCCACTGAGTGTTTTGGACGGGTCAAATCGTGACCCCGACCTGACCTTGACCTTCTAAATGATCAATTCAAGGTCAAATCTGGTACTTGCTACAGATAGGGTAAATATCAATATGGAGAAGGAACACCATTTGATCGACCTCCACCCAGCTTAGCAGTTCAAATTCCCTTTCCGTAGTGTATCGTTTACAGTTCAGCGGATTTTCCCGAACGCAGTTTAGCCCAATCGTAACGACGATAGTCGTGCGTGCGTTATGCAAATGACCTGTAATCTACAAGGCATATCCCAGTACAGGGGGGGGGCAACCATTCGACAGACTTCCAGCTCAAGTCAGTTAGTCAGTTCATCGGCTGCAGTTCAGCAAATTCGCCCGAACGCAGTTTAACTTAATTGCAAGACATATATCGGTCGTAGGTTGTGCAAATGACATGTAATCTTTCAAAATATCAAATTCCCTTTCAGCAGTGTATTATGTACAATTAAGCAACATATTATAAAGTTATTATACAATGTTGTTTACAGTATGTGTTTTTCTTGTACGAGTCCAGGTTGTGGCGAAAAGTCATATTGGACGAGACACGCCAGTGTCTCGTCCAATATGACTTTTCACCACAACCTGGACTCGTACAAGAAAAACTCATACTGTACACAACATTGTATAATGACATTTTTATTATCCATCTGTTTGTTTATCCAAATTTTAGGAATAAAACTTTTGTGGTTATTTTTGGTATTTGTCGGCACTCAATTCTTTATAAAAGCCTGTGTATTGATTATCAGAATGCATGATTTGGAAAAGTAAACACGGAAGTGAGAAAAAAAAACTCAATGCGGAAGTGACACGTCTGCTAAAATCCATCAGTGTTGCGCGCGCATCACAATTTCACCGATTTATTTATAGAGTTAATTCGTGACGTCACGGAGTCCCAATAAAAAGTGATATTGTATAGTCGGGAGTCCAATATGACTTTCGGGAGTCCAATATGACTTTTTCCAGGACTATCACGTGGCGAAATTGGTGTTAGTTAAGGGATGGATAATAATACATATTATTGACGGGGTAAACGAAATACCTCCTTCACAAACTTGGTTGAAGTAATACAAAGATGTCCAATGAACATACTCATCGTGCTAATGTGATGATATTCTGCTTCGTTTACATTTGAAACCTTCTCTTTGTGGCAAAGATGGCCATTTTGACCTCCATCTTGATTAAAGTTATCAAATTCCCCAAGACTGTCAGCTAGTCAGCCGGTGGATTCTTCAGAATGGTGTTCTATATACCACCGGAATCCTCTGAGAAAAAAACTTTATACGCGAAAACAAGCATTTGAGACTCGGCGACCGGACTATAGATTATTCAGGGATTTTTGTACTCTGGCTGAGGGCGTAACCAGAGTTGAGATAGATGGCATGATCTACCAATGAAGCAGTTGGGAGGTGCATGCCGAAGTGGGTCTCAATAAAGCCGCACAGCTGTGGTGATAACATGCGTAATGAGGCGACGGCGATAATGACGATGATGTGCCAAATAACTGTTCGAGTCGACCCTCGTTCTACACTCAAGTGCACTCATATTGTTTATCTCTGTTTTTAAACTTTAAAGATATATATATATATAACATAATTAACTCACAAAACCAGCTTCATAATTATTCGTAAGACACACATGTAATATTAGCTCGTGCGATGACGTCACGCCATTATTTAAATGACTTGCGATTGCTGAAGTTTATTATTGTTGTTTTTTATGAATACGTCGAGTTTCTTCGCGTTTATTTGATCATGTGATACAATATTGTATTTAAGGCTTTAACCTCACAATATTAAAGATATGTTCGATATATGAAAAAATGTGGTATAAAAAAACAACAATTTTTCCATGTCGGTCGAGTCACAGTTTGACACGAAATATTAAAAACTAGACTAGATTATCTAGACTATGAACCCAACTAGGGTATGCGCTCATTCTACCATCTGAAATCATGACTGTCTGCGAGAAAATAAATCAAACATTTTTTTCATTGCATATTTTAGTTTTTGGCAGCCATTTGCAGAACTACAGGAAAAAAATCACCATAAAACTACATGATGTCTGATAAGGTCAATCAGCATTGAGTACTTATGTCTGCCAGATTACTGAAAACGTGGTTGAATAATATTTATGTTGTTTTAAGTTGTTTTGGTCCTTTATCCGATAAAAAATATATATAGTCCTGCAAATGGCTGCCAAAAAAAAAAATATGCAATGAAAATGTTCTATGTATTTTCTCACAGTCATTATTTCAGATGGTAGACTGAGCGCATACCCTAGATGGGTTCATATAGTCTGGATAATGCAGTGTAAACAAACTGGTTGTTTTTATTTTTTAAAACACTTTTTCATAATTCGAACATATCTCTCATATTGTGATGGTAAACACGTGTTGTTATAGTACTATAGCATACATTGGTTATAAAGAATAATGATTTTGTTATAGTACTATAGTATAAATTGGTTATAAAGAATAATCATTTTGTTATAGTACTATAGTATAAATTGGTTATAAAGAATAATCATTTTCCCTTCATAATGATAGTTTGAATTGTTTTTTGTTTTTTTTTGAAAATTCACGAATGGGGCGCCTCCTTCTTAACTTACTTAATTTACATTTTACCTTGCCATATATTTTAGGTTCTTTTGAAGTCGATTCAGTGCACATCGGCATGTCGTCGTGGTTTGTTTATAATCATAGTTAATAAATTTGGGCGGAACACATGCATGCTGTGCATCACGAACTTTAAAAAAACTCTTTTGAGAAGAATAAATGTCCCATGTCCTATCCACGACAAACGTTCGTCGACCGAATTACATGTAATGGGGACATGACAATCTGCGGGATGGGATGGGATATGGGACAAAACGACAATCTGCGGGACAGAATTTCAAATTGCGTGGGACGGCCGATATCTCGAGGAATACAGGGCGTAGGGGGCTCATTTTGGTGTCTAATGAAAGGCCCACATTCGCCCTATCCACACATGTTAACCCCGCCACTGACCGGACACCAGAAGTTGCATTATTTGATCGACAACTGACCTAACATGGGGTGGAATTTGGGATAGAATGACAATCTGCGGGACAGGATTTTCAAATTGCGTGGGACGGCCGATATCTCGAGGAATACAGCGCGTAGAGCGCTCCTTTTGGTGTCTAACGAAAGGTCCACATTCGCCCTATATTTGAATAATACGTTGTGGTCGGGCTGGTTTTTCGATTTTCGGCGATCATGCAGTATTTTGATGTTTTTGAGACCAGAACAAGGTGTTTCACGCCTATTTCGTATTGTGTATCCAAAATATTACATGTATTATCCGTATAAGCAATGTTTACTCGTGCATTCACTCATGCCACGTAACCTGTCCCCATAAACACGTTTTTGTGCTCCAAATCGAACAAGTCATGCATTTTCACAGCCAGTTATGAGGTGTTATGAACTGCCCGTTATAAGTGTCCATATATGCGGGACATTAATCTTCATTTTGACTTATATGCTGTATGGTTTTGGTATATTTAGTGTGAATATACGACCGAAAAGTTGGTTGAAATTCTGTATATCAGGTAGTCCAGCTAAGATATTTGTATGGCGATTTGCTGGTGTTTAGTCCGAGATCGCGCCCTATGCCTTCTTATGACACGAGTTAAGCGTTAATGACCCGCTCAAATAAAACCACAATTATATGAAATAAAATATCACAATTGCGACAATAAACGGATATTTTCCGCAGAAGACATGCTATTTGATCTGAAACCCACATCAGTTGTGAATTGAAAGCGGTAATTTAATGTGAAAAGAGACATTTACCGCACTGTTTACAAATTTGTAAAAGTATGCGAACTCAGTTGACATCGCGAACCGTTGTGTTCGGCATTTTCCGTTGAAAATATTCCGTAGATTTTCGACTAACCACGCAAATTACGATGAATTCTCCATTGTTATCGTAATTATGTGTGTCAATAAATAAAAAATAAATAGATTAAGTAAACATTGAAGATATAAATGCAATACATTAAATAAATTACGGGAATTACAACCCTCTCAAAGTTTAAAACAGAGTAAACACAACGAGCATTATAATAAATATGGCGCTACATTTCACCAACATTTGGTGGACTTCCGCGAAATTAAGATATATACTAAGCGAACAGAGCAATATACTGCTCTTGTTAAGCACACAAGAAAATCAAACAAAATTGGTATAAATTTTGAACATTACGTTTGAAAAGTCCCACTAAAACGGAAGAAATATATTTCGAAACTGTGTGATTCGGTTCTCCGATTATTTTATCAACACAAAAGTCAAAATGCACATGGACGAAAATCACACACATGGCAAGCCAGACACAAGAGTTCTAATTTGCTCCAATTTTGACAAGTTTCTTGTGAAAATTGTCAACAAAACTGCCGTTCTGATCCGCCATTATGTCATTAAGTTTTTAGTGCGGGAATTGTTCTCAAACCACATAGGAAACTGGACTTTGGGGCGATCGGTTTTCGCCATTTTGTTCGGAAAACCCCGCGCTATATATAGAAACGGAAACTAGTATACCCAAAACAAACTCCGGATGATGACGAAGTTATTCAGACAACTTCGGCTTTCAGTTAAAACGTAAACAAACAGAGAAAAAAACGATGTTTGTGGCAATCAACCGGAATATATTCTATGCGTAATTTAACATGAAAGTTAGATTATTATACACCATTATGACCATAAGATGTCACTCTTTTCGATGTATGTAGCATCATGTATTGATTTTTTTTAGGTAAATCGAGTAAAATACACCACAAATTCCCGCCACATATCCTGGGCGTAAGTTGTGTTATAAGAAGCCTATGCAGGCAGGCTTGGACTAAAATCCAGCATCTATCCAACCCAATATCTTAGCTGGTTTTAGTACGAGAAGACTTGGACTATATATATCAGGTGGACAGATATTTCAAATTGTGTTCCCCGTGCCATGATATGTAACCATGATATGGACTTCGATATAATGATTGTTGTTAAGAATAGTCAGACAGAATACTAAAATACAGAGTTTGTGTTATAATAGACTTATGTCAATCATAAATATATAGCAGATATTACTAGATAATATGGTATTGTCAAGTTTGTCCGTTTATGTTGTGTAAATAAAAGTCAAAACGTTACATATCCCGACTTTGTTTTGCATAACAAGGCGTACAAACTTTACGCGTTAATTATAACACTGATAGGGAAACTGGTTATAGCCACTAACCCTGAACTTAGATGGACATACTTGAGACACACAATTACAACGTAAACGACGTGTATAGAAATAACAAACAAAACCTACATATTTAGAACTTTGTTTAGTGATGAACCACGAAAAATGATATATATTTGATCCCCCCGGCCAGTGCTCCTATAGGATACGGGACTTAGGAACAATTCGCGTTATTTCGTATAAAGACACTAACAAAATAACGTGCATCATTTACAATGTAATGACACCGCCCTACCCCAGACCCACCCACAAAGAAAAGCGAATTTGGGTCATGATAAATAATATTTAACTAAATGTGGTGTGAGAGTTTAGTGTGTAATACTACCAAAAAAATAACTTCTTTTGGGTAGAATTATCCTTGCGTTATCGCAAGATATTTCATGTTCCTCATCTCCCCAATAACGATCCTTACCGTATATAAGCTCCAGCAGTGGACCAATGAAGATATTTCTATTCTATAACAATACCCAAGAAGCAGACCAGACACGTGTTATTATATATCATACATCAGATTCATAAATTATAATTTCGACGGCGATTATAAAATGTATTAAGAGAACATGATACTCATGAACGTAATCATCATATGGCATATATGGAAATTAATATATTTATATGTGTGGCTTTCTTGGAAATACCATTGTGGTAAAACTTTTATGAAATAGGGTGAGGGTAGGTTTTGAGTACGTTTATAATTTTCGTAATCAAATCGCCTATTCGCGCCAAATAAACTTGAGTTGGTCAAACAGCAGTATCATGAGTATACAGGACGGGGAACTTACATCACTTTGTAATCTATAAGCCGCTCCCTTCGTACATTTTATGTTATATATTAGAGTTGTGGGCTGTGTGAGAGAACAAATTAATATGTGTGAATTTTACAAATATCAATTAAACGGTTAAGCAGTGTTTGGTGTTCAAATTCGGTGCATATTTCGTTCCTATTTTTCATCTAATTTCTTTTATAAATTCCGAGTTTTTATCATCCACTGGTTATAAAAGATGTAATGAGAAATTATATGCCTCATCCACTAGTTTATTCCGTCGGACACAGCCCTTATATCCACTTTAATCCACAATCAATTTTAAATCAAATCCGCTTTGGTCAGAGATTCAAAATGTGATGTACGCGCGTTCCACGCCGTGGTATAGGCCTATGTGGACAATAATATACCTTGCTTGGAGCACAAAAAACGTGTTTATGGGGACAGGTTACGTGGCATGTATACACGAGTAAACATTGCTTATACGGATAATACATGTAATATTTTGGATACACAATACGAAATAGGCGTGAAACACCTTGTTCTGGTCTCAAAAACATCAAAATACTGCATGATCGCCGAAAATCGAAAAACCAGCCCGACCACAACGTTGTTGCCATGAAAACCACAACGGCGTTGTCATTTTTTCGCTGCTGTTGACCCACTTCGATTGGGATTTTATTGAATATTTAGGCCATTTGAGAATTGGGGCCTTTACCAGCATGATCGGGGATAATTTTTCTTACGTGGAGAATACCAGCGGGGTGTTAAATTGTGTTCAGGGGTGAGCAAATAAGGCTTTCATGTCGAGGAACCATTGTCAGAATGCCCACCCTGGCATTTTGTGTAGGCTATTTCTCAGCCGTACAAACAAACAGAGAGCCAGGGAAGTGCTCATTCGTTGGGTATAATATCCTTCTTCAGGGCTGTGGGGGTCTCATTATTATAAATATGCACATTAACTCTCCATCCCGATTTTGGTGATCAGCCCTCTCCTATCCGCTTGCGAATTTCGCCAAAAACACCGTACAACGGCGTTTCGCCACACCACAACGACCAAACGCACACCACAGCGGGGAAACGGTTGGTCAGTGTGATTATAGAATATATAAGGATTAACTGTCATGTGGACTGTTTTTATGGAGATGTAACCGCGAGGTGAGTGGTCATAACTTGTGTAAAACCCGAAGGGTTTTATATACAAGTTATGACCACTCACCTCGCGGTTACATCTCCATAAAAACAGTCCACATGACAGTTAATCCTTATATTTATATACATTTAGCGAAAAAGCCACTTTTGTAAATGTATTTAAATCGAAAAGTGTATCGTCACAAAACCAGCCCAAAAATATCACATAGCGCCCTTGGCAGAGTTAACAGGAACAGCGAGGCTCTTTATATTGAAACATGATGATTTATTAAGTCAATCCTGCGCGAGTCCAAATGCGCCCAAAACATTACGCGTTCTTCTTTCCGAAACCGATGACGAGTCGATGTAATTATGTGGCTGCAGTTATGACCTGTTGCGCGTTCACCGAGAAATAATTGCAACTAGTCACGTGGGCGCCGACAAATAGGAATGCTGGATTTAGTGATAATTACCACTGTGTAGGAACTGTTACATCGGAAGTCGTTCTATCGCCGGTATTGTGATGGTTCTTGCCTGATTTGTTACTGTTCCTGATGATTGAAAATAATCATTTTTGCGACAAAATCACGCATAATTATAGATATCTTGAATATATTAAACTTTCCTGAATGAACAGAGGCTGCAGAAGTGCCGTGTTATCGAATCCTGAACTCTAGACCACAATTAACTCGGTATTAGCGAGTTAACGCGTAAATATCAACATGTTATCACTGAAAATCAAGCCACGTGGACGCAATTTCTTTGTTTTTCGTGGCGTATAAAATATGAAACGCATTCTGAAGACAAATACTGACTATAAAGTGTGCCCGTGTTATTCTTTTGTAAAATAGCTGAGAAAGTATCCCGATAGGGGTTGATAATTGGGAGCTGTGACCTCGTAGTCAACACGGGTGCGTGTTACGGTTCTATTTCAAACCGATCATGGATGTGACGGTTCTGTCCATGAAATTTATTCGAACGATTTCTGCACTTGGGTCCGAAAATCGTCTTGTGTATCTGGCATTTTAAACGAGATAATGACTGTAGCTTATGCAATTTGCATAATAGAACAGGTATATTAAGAAATAACACAATAAATACCTAATACGGGAGATTAAGTGATATTAATAGGCAGAAATAAAATATTGAAAGTCCCGATGAGTATAGTATCATAACCATGCCCGCCTATATAAATGACCAATGGTAATATAAATCTACTCTCAGGACTCTGAGAATATAAGATGGTATATTCATTAACTTAATCTGGGCATTATTGAAAGATCCAGGTGTGACAATATTTCAATGCCAGCGCCATCATATTTCCTCCTCTGAAGTCCGCCTGAGGGACATTTACACATGAATATAACTTATGAAATCACGTTCAACTGAATCATTGATAGGTTATGACGTGATTGGGTGGTGGGGGACTTGGGGAGGGGTGCTTAATTGGTGTCTATCCCCAACGTTGGTCAAAATGTTCAACAGTTACAAATTTCTTATCTTACAATAGATTGGTTTGAAATTTAACACCAACAATATGTTGAAATTGTTCTCTTAATTTGATTTGACAACAATTTAATAGTGGGGATTTTGTCGTTTTTAGACTAACATTTGCATACTTTCCTACACTTTAAACATGTAATCAACCATATTTAACATATACAAATGGACACCTCTTCTTTAGAGTTGATCCAAAACTCATGATGGGTGGACATGAAGTAGGGAGCAGGTGTGTCTAGTTTTCTATATCACATTTACCCCCCCCCCCCAATTGGCAAGAAACTGGTTTAATGGACAAATAATCTAATTTCATTTAATTAATATGCTTTGTATTAAATAATGTATGCTCTTTTGCTAAATAAATTATCTCTCTCTCCATCTGTTGTGAACATTTCCAATCTTGTGGGGTGGAGGCGCCAGGTTGGAAACTTCCAACACTTGGGAATCTTGAAGCCAGTCTATATGTTTTTTGCAATTTTCAGGTTCAGATATCCACATTTTCTCACTGGGCCCATGTATCCTGAGTTTCTCCCCCCGGTTTGCGTGGTGACAATCAAAGGCTACTGATCAATTCACTTCAGAGTGGTATACAATCTAGAGCTATAATGTGTCTTGCAGTTGGTGAAAACCAAAGCCCAGGCCTTGTGCATGAGTTTGGTATGTTTCAAGGGGATGGTGTGGTTGGAAATTCCAAGGTGGACGCCCCAACATTGGATACCCTCCAGCCCACGTCCCTGCTCACTTGACACGTTAGTAGCGAGGAATAATAATGTGCCTTATAATAGCCAGGTTCAGAGACCCATAACACTAATTTTTAATGATTCATTTGTATGAATGTTTAGCTAATAATTCAAACAATCTGTTACTGCATGTTGAATTTAATAGCTGAGCATTCCTACAAATGAATCGATAGGATCCAAGTCGCTGCCCTTTATAGCACTTTTAGTCACCAAAGGATTAACATCCATATAATAATATTTGTAACTGCATGATTCTTTTCTCTTTTTTATATGTCACTGCTTGTTGAACTTAATAGCTAAGCATTCCTACAAATAGGATTCAAGTCAATTCTCATTATATACAGCGCATTTAGTAACCAAAGGTTTAACATCCATATAATAATATTCGTAACTGTAGGATTCTTTGCTTTTTTATATCTTCTATTAAAACATTTGAGATCCATAGTCAATCTAAAATATGATTGAATGGAAGATTATCGTGCTTGTATATGCTTTAATAGCTGCATATTCTAGAATTCAAGAATTTAACCTAGATAATCAGCATCCAGCAAGCGGATGCCCGACATAAACTTCATAAACTGCATAATCAGAACATTGTATGGGTGTAAACGAACTTTTAACGTCTTATTTTTGGCTTTTTGTTGAGTAAAATACGTCTACGAAAATAGACAACACTAGCCGATGTGCCCCCTCTTCGTCCGGGCTATTTAGAATTTTTTTTGTGATCGTCTCCGCCTGGGCAAACTATTGTTCGATCGGCCCGGAAACATGCCTATATGAGCGAATATGGTCAAGGTCAAGGACATGGTCGCACGTCAAATTGGACCCACCCATATTGTTCCCGGGATCAAAGTAGGACTACATTATACCAATTTTGAGTCGGATCGGTCGAGTTCCAGAAACATGCTTATATGAGCGTATATGAGCGAGTTCAAGGCCAAGGACACGGTCGCAAGTGAAATTGGACCCGCCCATATTGTTCCCGTGATCAAAGTAGAACCAGCTACCAACTTTGAGTGGGATCGGTCGACGTCCAGAAACATGCCTATATGAGCGTATTTGAGCGAGGTCAAGGTCAAGGACACGGACGCACGTGAAATTGGACCCGCCCATATTGTTCCCCGGATCAAAGTAGGCCTACACACCAAATTTGAGTCGGATCGGTCGAGCAGTTTTTCGAGTCTAACATAAAT
Organism: Siphonodentalium dalli; assembly: GCA_032622095.1. Lineage (NCBI taxonomy): Eukaryota > Metazoa > Mollusca > Scaphopoda > Gadilida > Siphonodentaliidae > Siphonodentalium > Siphonodentalium dalli. Next base: position 19,862,240 of record CP136062.1, on the reverse strand, counting down.
ACATACATACAAACATAAGCTCCAAAATATATAATAGATAAAATACAAGACAGATAACTCTATATATCCCGTCTACGCTCACGCTTTACGAAGTCCATCACAATGAAATTTCACTATTGTAACCGGCTGTTGACTCATGGAAATGTCGGGCCTGCAAAACGCGTTATTTTTCAAACTAGCTGGCGACTTAGTGAATTTTGATAGGCGTAACACAGCTTATTGGATAAGCATAGAAAGGCAGTGTAATTCATAGAAATTAATGACAAGTTGTGCAAATTTCAACTTAATACATAGTTTGTTGCGTTTATCTTTGTATACTTTCACAAAATTTTGGCAGTTTGAATCATGTACCATGGCAAATATTAGCCATAGTTTTACCCGTATAGAACGATTAAATGGGGAGAGAACCGACTCGATCAGGAGATAACCCAAACAATTATCAAAATTCGCGTTTTTTGTCGTTGTTATGACTCGCACAATGAAAGTTTCGTTATTAACACGCTCATTGGTGCCACAGATTGTGATGGGATCGAAAATAACTAATCCAATTATCACCTAGATGCCTCAAAATTGCGTTTTAACTGTCAAAAAGTCGTGAAAATGTATAATTTCGATCAGCAAGAACCGACACAAATCAGTCAAGAACCATCACAAACCGGCGATAGAACGACGTCCGATGTAACAGTTCATACACAGTGGATAATTACAATTAGTATGTAAATATAGATTCTTGAATAAAAAATAATAATTCTGAGTATAGGTGACTACAGTCAAAAACGCATGAGGGATTATTTAGTCATTATTATTACTCATTATCCTTGTCTTACCAACTCAGTGCAATAACTCTATCAGTGCTCTAAGTACTTAACCCTTTACCCAACAGAGCGGCCCTGTGCCAATGCATTCTCTTATATATGCGAGTCGACCATAGGTCGCCTCGCATATATAAGAGAATGCATTGGCTTAACACATTAAAAATTATAAAATTGTTAAAGAATGTAAGAAAAAATGGTAAAAAGTGTTAAAAAAAAGATATTTTTAGGCCAATGCATTCTCTTATATATGCGAGGCGACCTATGGTCGACTCGCATATATAAGAGAATGCATTGGCACAGGGTATAACTGTAACTATCACAATGTGGTCAAGGAGCAGGTTCCAATGATATCCATATTTGTATGGTTCTATTGAGACAGACCGAAGATATTTTGTTATAGATGACCACAGTATCTTAGCGCGACCAGAAACTATCGATTCATATAACTGTGAACAAGTTGGGACTATGGCAACAGCAACAACAAAGTATTCACTAAAATATACGCAAATATCATATTAATATTGATTAATGCCATGTTCATTTTTTTCACTCTAGAGTATAAATATACATGCAGTACATGGTAATCGGGAGAGAAGTATAAATATACATGCAGTACATGGTAATCGAGAGAGAAGTATAAATATACACGCAGTACATGGTAATCGGGAGAGAAGTATAAATATACACGCAGTACATGGTAATCGGGAGAGAAGTATAAATATACACGCAGTACATGGTAATCGAGAGAGAAGTATAAATATGCATGCAGTACATGGTAATCGGGAGAGAATTATAAATATACATGCAGTACATGGAAATCGGGAGAGAAGTATAAATATACATGCAGTACATGGTAATCGGGAGAGAATTATAAATATACATGCAGTACATGGTAATCGGGAGAGAAGTATAAATATACATGCAGTACATGGAAATCTGGAGAGAAGTATAAATAAACATGCAGTACATGTTAATCGGGAGAGAAGTATAAATATACATGCAGTACATGGTAATCGGGAGAGAATTATAAATATACATACAGTACATGGTAATCGGGAGAGAAGTATAAATATACATGCAGTACATGGAAATCGGGAGAGAAGTATAAATATGCATGCAGTACATGGTAATCGGGAGAGAAGTATAAATATACATGCAGTACATGGTAATCGAGAGAGAAGTATAAATATACACGCAGTACATGGTAATCGGGAGAGAAGTATAAATATACACGCAGTACATGGTAATCGGGAGAGAAGTATAAATATACACGCAGTACATGGTAATCGAGAGAGAAGTATAAATATGCATGCAGTACATGGTAATCGGGAGAGAATTATAAATATACATGCAGTACATGGAAATCGGGAGAGAAGTATAAATATACATGCAGTACATGGTAATCGGGAGAGAATTATAAATATACATGCAGTACATGGTAATCGGGAGAGAAGTATAAATATACATGCAGTACATGGAAATCTGGAGAGAAGTATAAATAAACATGCAGTACATGTTAATCGGGAGAGAAGTATAAATATACATGCAGTACATGGTAATCGGGAGAGAATTATAAATATACATACAGTACATGGTAATCGGGAGAGAAGTATAAATATACATGCAGTACATGGTAATCGGAAGAGAAGTATAAATATACATGCAGTACATGGTAATCGGGAGAGAAGTATAAATATACATGTAGTACATGGTAATCGGGAGAGAAGTATAAATATACATGCAGTACATGGTAATCGGGAGAGAAGTATAAATATACATGCAGTACATGGTAATCGGGAGAGAAGTATAAATATACATGCAGTACATGGTAATCGGGAGAGAATTATAAATATACATACAGTACATGGTAATCGGGAGAGAATTATAAATATACATGCAGTACATGGTAATCGGGAGAGAAGTATAAATATACATGCAGTACATGGTAATCGGGAGAGAAGTATAAATATACATGCAGTACATGGTAATCGGGAGAGAAGTATAAATATGCATGCAGTACATGGTAATCGGGAGAGAAGTATAAATATACATGCAGTACATGGTAATCGGGAGAGAAGTATAAATATACATGCAGTACATGGTAATCGGGAGAGAAGTATAAATATACATGCAGTACATGGTAATCGGGAGAGAAGTATAAATATACATGCAGTACATGATAATCGGGAGAGAAGTATAAATATACACGCAGTACATGGTAATCGGGAGAGAAGTATAAATATACATGCAGTACATGGTAATCGGGAGAGAAGTATAAATATACATGCAGTACATGATAATCGGGAGAGAAGTATAAATATACACGCAGTACATGGTAATCGGGAGAGAAGTATAAATATACATGCAGTACATGGTAATCGGGAGAGAAGTATAAATATACATGCAGTACATGATAATCGGGAGAGAAGTATAAATATACACGCAGTACATGGTAATCGGGAGAGAAGTATAAATATACATGCAGTACATGGTAATCGGGAGAGAAGTATAAATATACATGCAGTACATGATAATCGGGAGAGAAGTATAAATATACACGCAGTACATGGTAATCGGGAGAGAAGTATAAATATACACGCAGTACATGGTAATCGGGAGAGAAGTATAAATATACACGCAGTACATGGTAATCGAGAGAGAAGTATAAATATACATGCAGTACATGGTAATCGAGAGAGAAGTATCATAAGTGGCTCGCGCTTGTTCTTCAATCCCGTTGCCGAAAGTATTTATATGCACATATGGCTAATCAATATGTTTAACCCTTCCGTGACTGGAGCCTCCAGAATTTTTGCGAAAACCATGTTCCATTGCATTCTCCTGTATACGCGAGTCTCCCATATATAGTGAGCCGCGCATATATTAGAAAATACATTGGACTAACTTCAGCTTGTAAGCAAGTGCATTCTCTAATATACTAGGCTCTCAATGGGAGACTCGCATATTTAAGAGAATGCACTTGGCACATGTTTGATGCCGCACTAGCGCAGCTCCCGTCGTGTAAATTGTAAGCCCGTGCATGTTCTTATATGTGCTAGGCTCCCTGTGGGAGACTCGCATGTACACGAGAATGCACTAGCACGTGATATTTAATGCTACACCAGCGCAGCTCCTGTCGTGGATCATGTAAGCCATGGAAAGTGTCGGACATCCGAACGCAGAAGATGCACGCTTTGAATATCCACCATCAATCAAACGAAGAAGATGGTAATGACAATGATAACCAGAACTCATATCATCCGCATATTGACGTACTGACATTTAGAATGCTCGAGATCCGTATATTGTGAACTATCAAACGGAGGCCGCCATTCGGGCTACAGAATTATCTCCCTTGCAAGGTCATGACGTAGTATATAAGCCCAATTCCGGTAAATACGCTGATTTTATAAGAGGTGTGTCGAGAAACTATTTTCGGAACGCAAAGAAGAGTGAAGCAGACGATGTCAGTTCCGGTTTAATCCAGTTCTGTTTTCGTCTGTTTTCGTCGTTTGGTTTTCTCTGTTAAATAAAGTGTAACATTTAATAAACATGCCTGAATGTCAGGCGATTAGTTGTGTTACAAAATGCGGCCAATCAAAGAGTTTATTTCGATTTCCCAATCCCGAACAAGCGGCCGCAAATAAAATATTCTGCAAACTTTGGACAGACAATTTGAAAACCGCCAAATTAAAAGTCAAAATATTCTGTTGGAGCCCAAGGTATGTCGTATGTGAAGACCATTTTACACCCGATTATTTTGACATTAATCCGATCGCGCAGAGTCTTGGTTGCGGCACACAGAGAAAGCGATTGAAGCCCGGTGCGGTGCCGACACTGATCGATGATGATGTCTTCAAATTCGAGGGCAGTCTCCGAGGCACTGGCAGTGGTAGTAGTGGTAGTTCTACTAGTATTCCTACTAATAGTACTAGTTTTAGTCAGCCTTCTAAGAAACACAATACAAATGTATTCTTGACAAAGTTGAAAGATGACAGGGTGAGAATTATTGATAAAAAAAATTTAATATAAAATACCTGTACAAATTTATAAATTGATGAAAAACAAAATTGAGAATTATAACATAAAAGTTATAAATAAAAGTCATCTTACTTATAACTTCTGTTTAAATTTTAATACACTCCTGGCTCTATTTGTGGCACTTTAATTTAAATTAAACAGCCAGAGTAACCTATAACTATAATAATATATTAATTAACATGCATGATCAGCACATGCATAATTCATTCTCAGTATATTTAAATGTAATTCAGGACTGTCTAGTCAAATTAGTGTAAACTTGAAAGAGTATATGATATAATAACTATGTACCCTTCAGCTTTAGTGGCCCGCTACTGTGTGCCAGCTGGCCTGGTAACACAACAGTAAGGCTGGTGGCATCTGCATGAATGTGGACAATGTAAAACATTGGTCCTAGTGTTAGCAACATGTTCTTAATTATACCGGAATGCGATAGTTTATTGTCAGTTATTAATATAAAGCAGCACATACTTGACACTTAAATTTAAATAAGCGTATACTTCTGGAAATAAAATGTAAGTACATCAATTATATTATATTGCGCTATATAGTATTGAGTTCTGAAATGTGAAATCCATTTTGAAATAAAATATTACATCATAATAATATATAATTACACTACAACTTACGTATGCATAAAAATATTGAAAATAGTCCATACCTTCTTATTTTACTTCTATGTCATATCTGGGGAGGCTTTTTTCAATTTAGTGCTTATTTGAGCTGAAGACTGAAGTGCAAATTAATAATAGGGGTTATTTGTGCTGAAGTGCAAAAATTTACGCTTAATTGCAAATCATTTGCGCAAATTATTTATGCGGCGCACATCAAATATTTGCACTTCAGGGCAAATGATTTACACTGAAGTGCAAATTATTTATGCTGAAGCGAAATGATTTGCTCTTCAGCATAAAATGATTTGCATTGAAATAAGAAATAAATATGAAAAAGGCATCCTATAATTACCAACCATATTTACTGGAATTAAGTACATGTTGCATTAACCAGGCTCTGAAATGCAGATTCAACCTGGGGGTTCCAGCTACGTTGTTATTCAGTTTTGAATTTTAGTAAAAAGATACTTGTAACTTTACTGTTACTTCTAAGTGTCTGACCTTTACTCATACCAGATGGACTGGATTTTTTTTTACAGCAAATGCAGTGTCTCAGATAGAAATACAAATCTATAGTGCTTATTGTCACTACCAATATTCAGATTTATGTGGCAAATGGAATGGCACATTATACTAGTACTAATGGGTTCCATTTCTCACTCATCAAAGAAACCATAACCAGGTCCCTAGGCTAGGAATTACACGCACATGAAAGTTAATACTACACCAACTTGGACAATACCAGTGTGTGCATAAATAAGTTTATAATTCACAACACAAGTATTTTTAAAAACTATTTATATGTGAGACACAACAGTGCATTGCACTGAACAGGGACATGGCAACTGGGGAGTGGGTCTCTCACTCCTAACTTTGGTCAAATTTTCAAAAATTGGACACGTCATGTCTAACACTTTAGTTGGAAATTTTGCACCACATAGGCACATACCTATATAGGTTGAAATTGTTCTCATTGTTTGATTTTCCAACCCCAGTAATTAGTTATTTTTTAGACAAAAAGCAGCATATTTCTCTAATTTTTATAAAACAAATTTGCAATAGCTATTGGAAATTGTTCAACCTTAGGGGTGTTTAGGTTTGAAGCAAATGGAAACCCCTGGTCTGCATGTATGGGAATAATAATTTCTTTACAACATTAGGCATTTTATGTTTTTATTACTTGGGTTACGGAAATGTTTAGCTTAAAGGTAGGTGAGGTGGGAGTAAAAAAAAACTAAATAAATAATAAAATGAAAGTGTCAATGACACTCATGGATGTGGCTAGAGGAGAGCTATATTTTCAATAGTTGGAAATTCCTAATTTCAGGTAAAAACAATTTATTGGGGGGAATTTATTGTTTTTCGACCAATATTTGCATATGTTCCTATTTTTGGTCAAAAATTTTGACAGAAATGGTCATCAGTTGGAAATTTTCCAACCTTAGGGGATGACAGGTTGGAAATTTCCAACACTTGGAAAGCTTGTGTCCTGGTCCCTCCCCCATGGCCAGTCAAAAACTTCTAGTTAATTTAAGAAAACAATATTGTCATACAATTGGTCAACATTGTCATTGGAATTGTCATCAGTTGGAAATTTTCCAACCTAAGTGGGGGTGTAGGGTTTGAAATTTCCAACAGTAGGAAGGCTTGAGGCTGGTCTAGATGTTAGGATTTTGCGATTTTCTTGTTCAGATTTCAAAATTTTCGCACACCGGGCCGAACGATGGTCGGCCCGGTGTGTCATTGCCCCATCCACATGGCCAATACAAAACTGCTAATTAGTTTAGCAAAACAATATTTTACTACATTTGGTCAAACTTGTAGACATAAATGGTCATCAGTTGAAGAATTTCCAACCTGAGGGTGAGCATGAGGTTTGAAATTTCCAACACTAGGAAAGCTTCAGTTGAGGCCAGTCTAGATGCTAGGATTTTTCAAAAGTTTCTCATACTGGGCCGAATAACCATGGTCGGCCTGGTGTTTCCTGGTCTGTTGTCGGTAGCTGTGTGCATTTGTCTGGAATTAGACCACTAGTTGTTTTTTTTGGGGGGGGGCAATTTTCAGGTTAAAATATCTTAATGTTCTCATACTGGGAACATAGAAGCATGGCTTATGAATATATAGGAGATTAGGCCTGAGCATGAGGTACAAGGGGGAGGGGTGCAAATGGAAAAAGTTGTGTTGGTGTGATTCGGACTCAAGGGTGCAGTTGGAATTTCCTAAGGTGGACACCCCCCCCCCCAACGGAGACCCTATGGCCACATCCCTGATGAGACTGTAGCTCAACTTGAAAAGGGAATAATTTCATGGGTTAGGGTACGTTCATACGCTGGCAAAATTGCACTGCAAACTGCAAAAATGCCATGGCCGATGGTCATTTTGTTAGCTGGCATGTTTGCAGGCTGCCGACTAGCTCGTGCTTCGTCGTGGCTGGCTGACAACAATCAACGACGATTTATGATAACGGCGTTGTTTCAAATGTGCTTAATTCAATGAACTTGAACAATTTCTCGTTTATTGTCGACATTGCCACGTATCGGTCGGAATGGCACATTGATATGTCCAGATAGCATAATTAGTTAATGTATATATGAAAATTTTGAAGTATTTTCATAAACCTATTTCAATCAAGGCAATATATACCAACATGGACGTGTGTCAGGGGTGGATCCCCAAAGTACAACAGTTGGACATTTTATGCATGACACAACATTAGTTGGGAATTTCCGAGTAAATAGTGTGAATTTTGTGCTGCATGATAATTTGATATACCAAACAGTATTAAATGTGATATTTGATGTTTTTAGACCTAATTTTTGTACTAAAATGCAGCAATCAGTTGAAAGTTATCAACCACATAGGTGGTGTTACGATGGAAATTTCCAATAGTTGGAAACTTTGATAATACAGATTCAGATTAATAATTTATGTATGTTACAAGGGTGACTTTACATGCATCCAGTGGTAATGTTTTTGAGTAAATTGCCAATCATGGATGTTAGGTTAGGAATTTCCACCGACAGTTTGAAAGCTTGTGGTACCAGTTATAAAACACCAATACAAGGCGGGTACCAATGGGATTTCCCGAAAGTCTGAAAGTCGTCGGTTTTCTTCGTTGAGCTAAGTGTGACCCACCATCTCCCTATGTGACGTTGGTGGTACTCATATATCAGCAGCATTCCATCGATGGAGCTGTCCGTGGCGATCTCACATTTCAACATATCAAGTGACATTATTACGCCACACAGTGGTGTAAGCTGGTGTACAGTTTATTCATGTTAGAGCGGACGATCGATAATCCACTGGGCGAATGTATTATGGTTTTTCGTACTTGAGTATAAATCGTACCGATAGAGTTACGATAGTCCAACAAAGATTAGCACATGTGTTTACGTCACCGGTGTATAATTGTGGGGACATGTTTCTATTATGAAGGTTCGCTATCCCGAATGTCCACTATTCCGAAGGTTCTCTATTCTGAATACTTGCTATTTCGAATGTTCACTATTCCGAAGGTTCGCTATTCCGAAGGTTCTCTAGTTTTTGTTATTTTTAGGTTAATTCTATATTCTAAAGTATTGAGAGCGTTCATTATCACGAATATTCTTTTTATGGAGTGTGCGCTCACATCCGAACTGATCCTGCGCGCATACCGATGCAGATACAGGAGGAAATAACTTAGAACATTAAATGTGATTTTGTTTTGTTTTCGCGGTTTTTCTTCAGATTTAATGTGATTACGTGGGCCCATACCTTTGAATTCTTGGCATATAATATGAATGTTGTGGTACATATGGACCCTCCTGCATTGGGACATGCCACAGTTGACTTAAGTGCTGTTCTGTGCGGGCTCCAATTTGGGGTTTAATATTTTAAGGGCCAAATTTATAATTTTATGGGCCCATACCTTTGAACTCTGGGCATATAATACGAATACTGGGGGGCATGTCTATATTCCGAAGGTTCACTATCCCGAAGGTCCACTATTCCGAAATTTCTCTGAATGTTCGCTATTCCGAAGATTCACCAATCCAAAGATTCGTTATTCCGAAGGTTCGTTATTCCGAAGGTTCTCTATTCCGAAGGTTTTTGTTATTTTAAGGTTAATTCTATATTCTAAAGTATTGATAGGGTTCATTGTCACGAAGATTCTTTTTATGAAGGAAATAACTCAAAACATTAAATGTGATTTTGTTTTGTTTTCGTGGGTTTTCTTGAGTTTAATGTCATTACGTATGACCTTATTTCTCATTACATATTCACGCCAAACAGCCCACACAATTTCTATGTGATTTAATGTCATTACGTGTGACCTAATATCTCAATAATCTGAGGCAAGAGTACGCCTGCTAAAGCAGTGGGGCTATAACGGCTTTACGCTTAATGAATACTGGAGGCTATAACAAAATGCGCAGCAGAATATCGCTGAATAGACGAGTATGAGATGAGCCTAACTGCAATTGTGACTTTGTTGAAGGCCCACTTAATTTTCAAGTCATTGATTTTTGTTATAGTATATACGGTTTTAATAACAATTTATGCCATAAAATTTGAATAAAATACTATAATTCATCACCATTTGAAACGCAGAATAATTCTATCTCCTAGTTTGAAACACCTTTAAAAAACCGCGACAAGTCGTGCATCGTATTTCTAGCAATTAGCAACTAATATGTCCTCTTCAGCTTTCCATAGATTTCAACGTAATTTGATACTTAGGGGTATTTGTGTCCGGGAAGTGTTTTGGACGGGTCAAGCGTGACCCCGACCTGATCTTGACCTTTAAAACTGTCAATGCAAGGTCAATTTGGGTAAAACGGACGAATTTCGGCGAAATTTGATACCTAGGGATACCTTTTGTCCGGGAAGTGTTTTGAACGGGTCAAATCGTGACCTCGGCGTGATCTTGACCTTCAATGTGGTCAATCAAAGGTCAAATCGGGTAAAACGGATGGATTTCGACAAAATTTGATACCTATGGATGCTTTTGTCGGGGGAGTGTTTTGGGCGAGTCAAATCATGACTCCGACCTAACCTCGATCTTCAAAAATGTTAATTAAAGGTCAAGTGGGGTAAAACGGACGGATATCGACGAAATTTGATACCTAGGGATATTTTTCTCCGGGGTGTTAGTGTTTATGACGGGTCAAATCATAACCCTGACCTGACCTCGACTTTCGAAATGGTCAATTCAAGGTCAAATCGCGCCTTTCGCCGGAAATCAGATGGAAACAGCCCGAACGAAGTCGGGCCCATCAGCTTGTGTAATAAAGAAGACAGTTGAAGAATGTAATGTATAACACGAGAAACGGGAAAACTTTAAATCTGGAAGTATGCAAATTTCCCACATAAAATATGAAAGCTAGTTTGCAGTATAATTATATTATAATTTATATTTATGGCTAATAATATGATATTGGTGGCGTTACCATTTCTGACTATGGTTTTCTTGTTTTGACTGGCATACGAATACCAACACGCACTGTGTTCTTAATATATTGCAATAGCTCAGCCATATCAGCAATCACGCAAAAAAACACTGTCGTACATGATCACTACTAACGCTGATTTGTTGACAACTGGCAGAAATTATTCTGTTTTGGCAATTTTGCAGCTGGAATTTTTGCAGTTTGCGGTGCAATATTGCCATCGTATGAACGTAACCTTACAGTCCATGGAACGATTAGGAATGCGGACAGTTGAAATGCCTAAGTAATACTAGATTATCAACATGAAGATATATATATATAGTAAAATCCAAGATGGCTTCTGGCAGCTATGTTTTCAAATGAAATTCAAAAACATTTGATAGCTTCCACCTAGTAGATCAATATCAAGATTAATATGAAGTTTGGTGATGATCGGCTGAGGGAAGTGAACCAAAGAATTTTGTCATGCAAAGAGTAAAATCCAAGATTACTGCAAGCGGACATGTTTTATGGCCGAATGACCCCAAAATGACTCGTTCCAATCTACATTCCAATGCTAATAGCCATGACAAATTTCATAATGATCGGAACAAAGCTACGACTTGTTGCCCGTGCCAAAGGATTTAGTCATGCAATGAGAAAAATGCAAGATGGCTGCCAGCGGCCATGTTTTATGGCCGCATGACCCCAAAATGACTCGTTCCAATCTACATGTCAATATTAATATCCATACAAATTTCATGATGATCAGGCGAACAGTTCGGCCTGTCGCCCCTGCAAATGGATTGAATTTTGAAATCCAAGATGGCGCTGGTGGCCATGTTGTTTGCCAAATGACCCCAAAATGACTCGTTCCCATCTACATGTCAATGTCAACGCCCATGACAAATTTCATAATGATCCGACTAAAGGTACGACCTGTATAGAACTTGTTGACGAATCACGCACACACACACATGCACACATGCACACCCACGGACGATTGATACCAAGCCATGGCAATAGCTCAAACTTTAAATAGCTCAAACTTGAAGCTGAGCTAAAAACTAAATAAAATAGGTATAATTTTTGTTTGTGGGGGGGGGGGGGGAGTCTTCTGGCATGATCGTTCTCCATCTTATTGCCTGATTTCAGTTGATAGTTTTCTGTAACATAATCATAGCCAGGCTTCAATGCTGGATTGATTATGTTGTATACATGTATGTTATGTAAACTATTAAACTTAAATCTTTTGATCTAATTTAAATAAAATTATATAATATTTTGTATCTCTGGATTAATATCGGCAGGAATAAAAATAAAAATAAAAAAAGTTTTTTTTTTAGAAGGGAAATCCGTAAACCAAGCTGAACCAAGTAATACAAAATTAATTACCTTAAATCAAATACATGCCATACATGAATTATGTCCATTTTTGTGTTTGTTAAGGGGGTAGTAGAGATACTAAAACAAACATGGCATACATAGGCAATCTAATACTTCAGTTTTGACAACTTTTTACTTGGCGCCTATTGGCTGCAGACACACGTACCACCGTAGCGATGGAATAGTAGGTGTGGCAATTGTGTCACAATAATTCTGCGCCACAGCAAGCCATGTTGCCCACTTAGTTTCCGCACAATGAGTCGACTGGAAAAATTAACCCATTGCGTTTCACCAATGTTAATCTCTGCTCATTACGTTTTGCTACATTGTATTCTGTATGATATATATAATTGCACGATCGATCGTCCAGAATTGTCTTTGGCCGTGACAATCCCTCATTCGCTCACATATCATGCACATATATAGTATTTTATTGATATGATCTCACTACTTTTATTAATTTCATGGGTATTAAGACAGTTCCCCAATTGCGTTTTTAATTTTGCGACGTTTGGTTCTACGCATAATTCCGCTAACATTATCATGCGGGCCGATCAAGCTGTGTCGGAACTGTTGGGAAAATGCAGCTGAAAGAAAGTATCTGGAATAAACAAAGCGAACAATATACACAAGGACCAAAACATGAAAAAGGCTGATCACAACGAACTTTGGAAGACTCATTGTGCGAATATGCAGCGGGCGACATGGCTAGCTATGGCATGTTAATTGTGACGACCAATTGTCCACCATAATAAATTGTCACACCTACTATGCCATAGCTACTGTGGTACGTGTGTCCGCAGCTATTGTCACCACAGTAATTATTGGGGGAAATGTTATTTTTAGACCAAAAGCATTATAGTTTTCTAGTTTTGGTCTGAAATGACTATTGGAAATTGTTCAACCTTAGGGGGGTGTTCGGGACTTCAGGTTTGAAGCAAGGGGGAAACCTTTGCCTAACAAAGACCCTCGAGCTACAACCCTGGTGGTGTATACACATTAGATTCACATAGGATATAATATACTTGTATATTTTATGGACATTGGAGTTTAATAATAATTCTGAGTCGAAAATGATAGCCAACATAAGCTTCTGTTACTGTAATTCTATATTCTTTCCATTTTTAGGACAAGAAATGTCACAATTTTTAGAACACTACTACTAAGTATACAGGGAGGAGGTGACGGGGGGGGGGTTGGGTGTCTCACCTCCCACACTTTGGTCAAAATGTTCAACAGTTGGAAATTTCATACCTGGCACAACATTAGTTGAACATTTCAAACTAACAATAGGCTGAAAATGTTCTTTTACTTTGATTTTCAAACAATTTATTTGGGGGATTTTATTGGCTTTCGACCAATATTTGCATATGTTCCTATTTTTGGTAAACATTTTGGACTGAAATGGCCATCAGTTGGAAATTTTCCAACCTTGGGGGGGGGGGGGGTGTCAGGTTGCCATGTATGTGACCATCTCTTACCACAGTAAGTATCCCACTGGAAGCTACCGACATACGCAGAATAAAAGAGTGTATGTATTTTCCTGGTGACTACCGGTAGCACAGGTAAACATAACACTAGGAGGAGAATATGTAATATTGAGTTAAAGATAAGATAATATCTTTATAATACATTGTGCCCAGTCATCCTGAACTTGGCTCCTTAAAAAATTGCTTACCATGGTATCTTAAAGGGGGACTGTTCACTAAATCCAGCCATTTATGTGACCATCTCCTATTATACTCAACAGAATATATGCAACAAATTAATGAATTTGAGCCATGGAATAGTGCAAAATACACTCATGTGCTCTGTGAAGATGCAAACAAAATGGTAATTATAATGAAAATGAATTTATGACTGGATTCATGAATTGATTATCATTATAATTACCATGTTATTTGCTCCGTTCATAGAGCACATGAGTGCACTATTCCATGGCTCAAATTCATTCATTTGTTGCATATATTCTGTTGAGTATAAAAGGAGATGGTCCCATAAATAGCCGGATTTGGTGTATAGCAGTCCCCCTTTAAATATACAAATTTATATTTTATGCTCAGGGATGTCTTTGGTTTCTGGAAACGGGTGGAGCTATCGACTTGAAATTTGGTATGTGAATGTATCTTTCCCCGGATACGAATTTTATCGGGTGGCCGAGTCCTGCGACGCCAGCTTCGCGCATGCGCAGACGAGATCTCGGAAACGGGTGGAGCTATCGACTTGAAATTTGGTATGTGAATGTATCTTGCCCCGGATACGAATTTTATCGGGTCGCCAAGCCCGTGCGACACCAGCTTAGCGCATGCGCAGACCAGATCTCGGAAACGGGTAGAGCTATCGACTTGAAATTTGATTTTTTAATAGCCCGGACAACGTCGGGCTGGGTAGAGCTATCGACTTGAAATTTGGTTTTTGAATAGCCCGGACAACGCCAGCTTCGCGCATGCGCAGACCAGATCTCGGAAACGGGTGGAGCTATCGACTTGAAATTTGGTTTTTGAATAGCCCGGACAACGTCGGGCTCATCGGCTAGTGGTATATAATATGGAATATATTTTATATAATGTGTCTCGGGTTCGAAAATACAATGTTTTGGAGCGACCTCTTTCAAATGGTAAATAATACGGAATATATTTTATATAATGCCATCTGGGGTTCGAAAATACATTGTTTTGGAGCGACCTCTTTCAAATGGTATATAATATGGAATATATTTTATATATTGTGATCTGTGGTTCGAAAATACAATGTTTTGGAGCCCCCTCTTTCAAATGGTATAATATGGAATATATTTTATATAATGTGATCCGGGGGTTCGAAAATTAAGTGGACCTTTAAAGGTACTCAATCCGAATTAACGCTCGCAAATTAGTATTTCCTTGGCTTCGGGGTTAAAACATATTTGATTCGAGTCGAGGAACCCACCCATCAAAGCTCAGAGTGATCAGATATCGATATTTGGAATCTATTATTTTAATTTTAAGTGGTCCAGTAAACAGTCGACGAGAGGGATTTCTCTGACCAAATTACGGATGAACATGGATAACTCTAAAATCAAGTGGCTTCTTTGTGTCAGATATTTGACAAATCGGCAATATTTCGTTGACCAAAAATGTTGATAAATAACAGGTTTTGGGCAATTATTTACTATAGTTGACTGTGTTAGCATTATTTTTGGCAATTAATCGATTCTGATAACTGAAACGGCATTTTTTTAAATGTTGTTGTTGTTGTTGTTGTTGGAATCTGATGATATGGGGACCACCGAATCGGATTGAGTACCTTTAACTGACTGACTATCAATTTAGTATAGAAAGGTTAAATACACAGATTAATGAATGGAGACTAGTTGGTTAGGGTTAGGGTTAAACACACTGGGTAATGAATGGAGACCGGTTGGTAAACAAATGAAAGTTACAAACAATTGACAAAGACAGATCCATATCTGGTGAATAATAACGCTATATATAGTCGCAACTGATTTGCATTATTAGTCATTAAATTTCTCGCCAAAGGCTAGCTATAGATGCCTACTTTGTGAATGTTGTATTTAGTTTTACTAATGTTAATATCATGTGTGGTGATTTGACAATTCTTGTTTGTGCATCACTATACATAATATGGTAGGGACAATAGGGACACTGCTACGAACAGGAAGAAGATACAACAGCTGTTACATTAAATTGGTGGATTGAGCAACATATTAAGGAAACCATGTTACAGCAAAAAGAGGTATATAGCTATACAATATACACATTTACTTCACGATCGCCTTTGACATTTTCATTAATTGAATAATATGTTCAACTATTTTCCAAAATAACAAAACAACAAACATCCAAAGAAAAATAAAACAATAGAAGAAAAAAATACATTAATATACACCATCTGAGCGTTAAACCACGAGCTGCCATTTCACGATATACAATGTACTGTAAACATTACTAAACAATTGGTTAAAATACTAAAATATGGAAATTCAAATTTTTAGTGTACGCATTTTTCGGTTAGTGTACGCATTTTTCGGTGTGCCTAACCATTGTTGTTTTTCGTCGATACACTTTATCGGTGCAGGTCAATCTTCCTAAAAAGCATAATGGTGCGTTCAGACACTGGCAAGTTTGTACGGCATATTTTGCAGGCAGTACCTCATAGAAAACCCGATCGTGGACATCGCGTACATTGCATGTTATTGTCATGTTCGTACGCTTTGTTATGTAAACAAACACCAAGAACGTCACAGAACCGTTTGTTTATAGCCAAACACTCGAACAAGAAACTCTTTTGCACTTTCGTAGACTTCAAGAAAGCATTTGATACCGTTTGGCGACAGGGTCTGTGGGTAAAACTCTTGAGAAGTCGAATAAACGGAAAATTCTTCCAGGTAATCAGATGTATGTACCAGACGACCAAAGCTTGCGTTATGAGGGGTGGTCGGAGATCTGAATATGTTTTATGCACAACAGGAGTGAAACAAGGCGTTAATCTTTCGCCTCTTCTATTCTCGCTGTATCTGAATGACCTTGAGGATTTCTTAGAAAGCTGCTCTATCGACGGTTTGAAATACCTGTCATCTGGTATGTATGAACACCTTGGCGCATATTTGAATTTGTTCTGCATTCTTTATGCAGACGACATTGTTATTTTTTCCGACAATGCACGTGATATGCAACGCTCACTAGATGGCGTAGATGCCTTCAGCGATTATGCAAGTTCATGGGATTAACTGAAGGTAAACACACAGAAGACTAAGGTTATGATTTTTGGCAACAAAAGGGCTGAATCTGACATAAAATTCTATATTGATGGACATGAACTAGAAGTTGTTGATGAATTCATTTACCTTGGTGTTAAATTATTTTATAACGGACGATTTTGTCGCGCGATAAAACATAACCGCTTGAAAGCAACAAATGCTATGTATGGACTACTCTCCAAGGTTCGAAAACTGTCCCTATCAACCGACCTGGCATTGAAACTTTTTGACTGGCTCATCAAGCTAATACTTCTGTATGGGTGCGAAGTTTGGGGGTCCGAAAATCTAAGGGACATAGAAGCCGTCCATTTAAATTTTTGCAAGTCATTAACACATATGAAGAATAGTACTCCAAATTACATGGTATACGGTGAGCTTGGTCGTTGGCCTCTTTACATTGAGGTAAAAAAGAGAATGATATCATATTGGTCAAGACTGATAACACAACCTGACCACAGACTAATGCACAAACTGTACAGACTGTTGATCTCCGTTGAAATGAGTGGGAAAAGGGTTCGATTGATTGAATGCTATCGGATAACCCTTCAGTCTACTGGGTTCGATGATACATGGCAACGCCAAAAGACGATGACACCTTCGATGATAGGCAGTATGCACACAGCTTTGATTAATACTTTTAAATCAGATTGAGATAGGGATATATCTGCCTCTTCTTCTCGTGGTGAATTATACAGACATCTTAAAACCAAGCCCACTCTCAGTATTTTTTATTATGAATTGTCATTTAATGACAGAGTAAGTATTCAAAAAATCCGAACATCGAATCATAGATTGGGAGTAGAGGTGGCTAGATGGGGCAAAAATAAAAAGGGGAATAAAACGCAGCTTGTATGCTCTCTTTGTAAGGTCTCTATATCAGACGAGTATCATTTTATAATATTTTGTCCGAAGTTTGCAGACATTAGAGAAAAACTTATCTCAAATGAGTATTGGACAAATGGATCCATTGATTATCTGTATAAACTTTTGAACTCTACTGATCTCATTCAACTCAAAAATCTCGCAAAATTCATACGCATAGGCATGAAGCTATATGAAGACAACTGAGGCAGACGGCATGGTAAATCTAAGGGTCACAACTGACAATTTTAGTGCTAACCAGTTATCAATCAGTCCTCATTAAGACTTGGTGCATATTGTATCATGACTATTCGATATTTGATGACTTAAATACCTCTTATACGTGAGTATACTCTATTGAATATTCTATACTACACGCAAAGATAACGATGATTTATACCCCAGCATATATAGCATGATTAAGAATAAGTAGTAGCCCCCTATATCTCGACTCATGTTATATTGTCGAGCACCGCAATCAAAACAAAGTCACTCGTGAACTAATTTTACTTTTACGTGGTATCTATTGATTCTTTATATTTTGGGGTATATAGTTATATATAAGCAATTGTCGATGGTAATCGAAACTGTATTCATTTAATATGTTCGCCGGTGGATACTTGTATATATGTGTACATATGTTCTACATTATGCATGTCATTATATGTTATATTTTCCTTGTATCATGTCAAAATGGCTGGAAATAAACAATCAATCAATCAATCAACAATGAAAATGTTCCGTTGCGCTATACTAGGAGTGGTATTGTGATTTGTAAGTTGTAGACGCACCAAATTAGGGGTTTTACGACGTATAATGCGCGCGAATCTAAATAAGGAAATGATGCAATATCGTGACTTTGCTTTTAACAGTCCACTGCGCTTTTTGCGAGAAACTAAACAACACTCTATCTATATTTTCTCGGACACAAAGCGTGTTTTGCGAATAATATATCGCATTCATATCATCATTAAGCTATACCTTCAGTATAATTGTGAGGAAACTATCATAATTTGATAAATGTTATTTCTAAATTGTAACCTACAACGAAGGCCGCCCGTCCCAAGGGCGGATCCAAGGGGGGGGGGGGGGCGCCCCCAGCGCGCGCCCCCCTATTTTCGCCAGAGCAAGGAATTTTTGCGAGGTGTATATATACTGGCGCCATTTGTCTCGGGCGCCCGAAGATTCCACACTGAATATTGCTAACGTGCATGCAAATACAGCAGTTTACATGTTTTACATTACTCAAACGTATATATTTTTAACAATGGGTTGAAATGACTTCAATTTGGTATTCCACGCAATATGTATAGCCATGCAAGGGGCGAATCTAACATCCCGAGAAGAAGGCCCGCGGGCTATTTTTCGCCATGCAGAGCAAACAATTTCTGCGACATTTTGTATCGGAGTGTCGGAAAATATCTCGCCCGGCGCCAAGTTTTGGGCGCCCGAAGTTTCAACACTGAATATTTCTATCAAAAATAAATATAGCAATTATAAAAGTGGAGTCAAAATTTAGACAATTCCATCTACATATATGTAAAGAACAAATGATTGATAAACATGAGTCGTCTACAGTGCACTCTAGGTTATACAATGTAGTCCGATCAACGCCCGGACTATTAAACGCACTGGCGGCAGTATCATCGTAAATAGATTATCTAAAGGCACATATATACGTCTGAAACAGTCGGCCGGTTATAAGTGTTAACGTGATCTAACGTTATGAATCTAACGACGTCATAGAAGTTACGCATTGTTTTTATCCTGATGGAAGATAGTACCACTTCTTCTTGATAATTGAGGCAGATAACTAAAACGGATACATCCGCATTATATATCGTTGGAAAGAGGAAACACGAAAGATTCTCACAGTGTCATTATTATGACTGGCATTTAATTATTCGCGCTGTTTCGAATCGATTTGTAAGCACCGAACTCAAATGAAAGTCCCGTAACACAGCGTAAAAACAGATTTGACCTCGGCACGTGAAAAGTTGACCTCGGATCTGAAAATAAATATGCCTATGCCACCCCCGGCCGAAAATACCCCCACATACCAAGTTTCATCGAAATCGGGTCGGCCGTTTTCGAGTTCATCGCGAACACACAGACCACAGACAGACCACAGATACACAGACAGATCTTCCAAAATATATAATAGACTAGAAGGTGACCCGACTTCGTCCGGGCTTTGACCTTGAATTTGCCATTTTGAAGGTCAAGGTCAATTGGGGTCACGATTTGACCAGTCCAAAAACACTGCCCGGTGTGCCAATACGGGTACATATAACTCTTAATGCTATCAGAACTGTTTGATTATTTATATATAACAAAGTCAATAATGTTCAATCATCGGCATCTGGGTTTCTCTTCCTGTCGTCTGCTTGGTTTCGGGTCTTCTTCCGTCTTCATAGGTTGGGTGTGTCTGCTTGTCTTCTACTCGGTTGAGTTCCGGTCGAGTTCGTCTTCCTGTCGTCTGCTCTTCTTCTTCCTCCGTCGGCACATAATGTTTACCTTGTATTCTCGTCCATTTCTCCACACTGCTTTTCCACGCGTCCGAGAATTCGTTGTTACTATAGGGTAGCTGGTTAGAACTGTCTGTGGATGTCGGTTTGCTTCTTCCTAAAATACCCAGTGTCTGCTAATGACGGCCATGTGTATTTTCACGGCGCGTCGGTTCATCGTACTTAGGGTAATTGAGTTATCGTCATCTCCCCATGGGTCCTATTAACTCTCCTGGGTTCAGTAGCTTTTCTAGGCGATACATCTGGCCTTGCTTAATCCTCAAGACCGTTTCTGTTTACTCCACAAATCATCATGGACGCTCGCTAATTCGATTTGGTGCTCAGTACTTTTGTGATCTATATGTGGTCAACATCGATGCTGATATGTTTGGTAATCGAGCGCCCCTCTGACAGAGATTTCCTATCTTCTTCCCGGGTTGAAAGTTATGTCCCTGTGGTTGTCTTGGCACATTACTCCTTCACTTTTTCGATTTAAAGTTGATCTTGAAATCGCAAGTCCAATTCGTCGCTGCGCAGCAGGTCGATGATTCGTCGAAGTGTTTCGCAACAGCGGCATCGGCGATGGATAGCTGGTTCGATGTCGGTCGTCTCCGTGTAGATCGGGTCGTCTGGGCGTCTCTCAGACAACTCCGACCCACTGGCTGTGACTCTTTCGGTGTAAAACTATGATTGAAATTTCATGGCGTCGTCATTTTCGTCATCATCGGATGTCGAGGTATTTTCGTCCTCAATGTCCGAGTATGGGGTAGGTTCTGACAACTGGTCGACCCTTGTTCCACCGCCATGGTCAGCCTGTAATACTCAAACGGATATTTGTGTGAGGTTTGAGAACAAATGACACAGTCAGAATGCACAATGGTTAATTTTCCAATTTATCGGTATCGCTTGAGGGTCGTCAGATCGGCCCAATACGAAAATGGAATTTACAACTAATTATATAGATGGATTTGTTCACGAACAGTTTAAACACAAGATAAGTCGGGGTGATTGATTTCAATTATCAAAACGTATGACTGAATGTCGGGATTTATAGTCCCTATTCAACGCTTGCTATAATCATTCTGATGATTATACAACTATAATACCCTGGACATCGTTATGCAACAATTAATATTTGAAATATATGAAATGCATAAATGTCTATATACATGCGAATGATTCTGATATCCGCGCAACAATAATTACGGAGGAAATTCGGAATACATTAATATACGATACATAATTAATACTAATCCAAATCCGCCACAGATGTGGTCAGCCTCTGACGGCTATAATTGGATATACATGTAGGCGTTCCTGAGTGTTGTCCCGGAATAGCGCAGACGGCTTTGGTGCATCCGTCTCCATTGCTTCGTCGATGGGTTCTTTGAACACGGCATTCAGGATATCCTCAGGTCGCTGGTCTAACTGCTTACTATACATAATGGCTAACCTTGGCAACTGATGTTTAACAAATTTCCACCAGAATCGGTGGGTCAAGATAATGAAAATTACTACTGTAACTACGTTACTAGGGCAAAATACTACCATGGCCATCTCTACCATTCATTGGGGTAATACTTTTTTGTTCACTAAGTCAGTCGTGAGCATATTTTCGATCGTGTTTATTTGAGCGGGGTGCGCTTAAACGCAGTAACCCTAAGGGTGGCGGCGTGCACGTCGGCGCGGTGCTCGTTATCTCTCGGCGCGTGATTGTAAAGTTCAAAGCTTTATTTATTAAATCGCCATGCGCACGTGCCGGGTTTCATGGGGCGCGCGACCTGTCATTGATCCGAACATGACTATTTATTCGCGATTCGGTCTGGGGCGTCGGGCTAACTATTTTCAACATTTACGAAGCCAGGTTAGACTCATCAGTCATCAATAAGACAGTTAAAAGTGGGGTCTCATTCATTCCGAAATGAAATCCAGGTAAATAGTTCGGGCGTTTCATTATTATTTACATCACTGCTGCCATTGAGTACAACAGGTTTTTAAATGATTGCTTGGTTCTTATGTCACTAAGTGCTCCATTCATGAGCTGCTTACACTTGCGTGGGGCCTCACGAGGGTTTTGTTCAATGGCGGCCACTTCCATTAACTCATCCTCTGAGCTGTCATCACTCGTAAACATCTTTGTTACTTTGCGCCCGTGTCGACGAGGCGCTGGAGCGCGTCGTGCCTTGGCACTCGGCTCTGGTCTCTCGTCCATGGACGAGTCAGGGTTTTGTAGCTGCTCTGAGCGCGCGAGTCGCGTTTTCCTACGCTGTAAGCGCATCTTAAGCTCGCTTAAAGGGACATCTTCGTCATCGGAGTCCGAACATTGTCTCCGATATCGAGCGATCACATCATCTGGTAATGGTTCTGTTTCATCGCCAGAAGACCCACCCACAGGGTTAGGGGCAGGAACGTCGCTATCTTCGTCTTCGGGGGGAACAACATACGTTTGAGCACGCTTGTTGTTGTCAGTTTTGGGGATTTCCCATTCAAGGTTGGCTTTTCGCATGTGTTCAGCGTGGGATTGTGTGACTTTCCCAGTTAATTGGTTCCTTAACTCGAAAGTAACGGGCGTTATTTGCTTGGTTATGCGGAAGTAGGGTTTCCATTTGCTTTCAAGTTTGCTTTTTCGTAAATGATTCTTCACATAGACGGCCTCGCCAATCTCGAATTTGGTGTCTGTGGCCTTTTTGTTAAATTTCGCTGCTTGTTGGCGTTTCGCCTGTTTCACGTGTTTGTGTACCATCATAAAGGATTTGTGCTGTTGTTGCAGCGCTATCTGATGGTAATCTTCTCCCGCGTATTTACGCCTGGGTTTTAGGAGATTGTCTATTGGGAACACGACGTCTCGGTTGTACAACAAGAAAAAGGGGGAAAATTTTGAAGTTTCATTTTTGTTAAATCGAATCGCAGCTAGTGCTTGATTTAAATGGACGTCCCACGTGTTTATTTGGTCTGCCACTTTCTTTGAGACAATGTCTTTAAAAGTTCTGTGAAATCTCTCCACTCTGCTATTGCTCTGGGGGTGATAATAAGACGTAGTCACGTGGTGAATGTTCAAGGCCTTCAGCGTGTCCCTGACCTTGTAATTAATGTTCTCACTTCCATTATCGGTAATTATTTCTAGAGGGCATCCATGGCGCGGGAATATCTCGTCGATCAAGAGATGAACAACGTTATCGGCTGACTTGTCCTTGACCGGAAACGCTTCTGCCCACCCGCTATATAAGTCTATGAAGCTGATAATGTAGCGGTTACCCGATAGCGACGTGGGGTAGGGGCCTGATAGGTCCAACCCAATTTTGGCAAAAGGGTAGGGGGGCGTGTCCGTTATTTGCATTTTAGGGGATTGTTTTTGCAGAGACCTGACTTGGCAGGTCACGCACTTTCCAACGTAACAGTTTAGTTCCTTGTACAGTCTGGGCCAAAAATATTTCGACCTAATCGCATCATGCGTTTTGTCTACTCCCACGTGGCCGTTATCATCGTGGTATTGTTGGATTATGTTGGTTTGAAGATGTGCGGGCACCCAAAGGCGTGGGGTCGGTTCTGCGTCAGCACTCGAGAGGTAATAGAGTACCCCGTCAATCATCAAGTGTTTGTCATTCCGGGTGTCCTCGCCTTTGTCGAGGGCCTCCAGAACTGACGCAATTTCCGGGTCTTTCTTTTGTTCCTCAAGCATGTTGAAGCCTGGCTTGTTGAACAGTAGATTAGTAGGTTGGTAAGCCTGACCAATTTGAGTTTTATTCGGCAGTTCCTTTGGGGTTACCTCGCAGCTTGCGAAGTCTTTGGGTTTAAATCGAGACGAATTCAAGGCGGCGATTTCCGCTTGGGTCTCGGCGACAGTAAGGTTATTGTCGTTGATATCTACCTCTACTTCTGCCTTCTCTTGTTCCGTATAAGCATTAGGTGGCGTTCGACTGAGCAGGTCTGCGCAGTGATTATCTGGGCCAGCTATGTACTCAATGTTACAGTTATATCCAGTTATGCCCAAAGCCCACTGTTGAATTTTCTTGTTCTGCATGGGGGATTCCAAGATATACTTCAACGGTTTATGATCTGTTTTTATCGTGAAAGTGGCGTTATGAAGGTAATGGTCCAACCTTTGTAATGTGAAGTGAATTGCATATGCCTCTTTCTCCACAGTTGGCCATCGGGTTTGAGTATCACTAAGTTTGTGTGAGAGATAATAAATTGGTTCTTCAACGCCATCTGAGCCCAACTGGGTCAGACAGGCACCGATGCAAAGGTCGCTTGCATCAGTATACAATGTATAGGGCGTGGCCGTATTTGGGTAGGCCAGGAGAGGCACTGCCGTGAGATTTTCTTTTAGTTTGTCAAACGAAATTTGGCAAGCTTGGTCCCATTTGAATTTGGCATATTTTTTTGTAAGCTGTACCAAAGGTTCAGCGATTTGCGAAAATGAGGGGACAAATCTGCGGTAGTAGTTGCTCATGCCAATGAAGGAACGTACTTCTTTGACTGATGTTGGGGGCACAAGCGACCGGATGGCCTTGACCTTGTTGGGGTCAGGTCGGACGCCGTCGGTATCAATTATAAAACCCAAATAATGTGTTTCTTGCTTTAGAAATTGGCACTTTTTTAATTTTAATTTCAGTGTATGTTGGCGCAACTTGTCAAAGACTTTCTGGATATGTTCCAAGTGTAATTCTAGGGACTCGCTGTAGATGAGGACGTCGTCTAAGTAGGCAATGGCGTAATCACCCATCCCACATAACACCTGGGCCATCAGCTGGGAGAAAACCCCTCCAGCGTTCCGGAGCCCAAAAGGCATGGAGTTGAATTCAAAAAGACCTCGGTGGCAAGCGAATGCCGTCTTTTGCTTGTCCTCCTCTGCGACCTGGCACTGCCAATAGCCACTTTTAAGATCGATAGCGGTGAAAAATTTAGACTTTCCAAGAAGTGCCAAAATATCGTCGATAACCGGAAGTGGGTATGACATAGGCTTGGTTATGGAATTTAATTGTCTGAATTCGACGCAAAATCGTTTCGTGCCGTCGCGCTTGTCAACCATGACAATAGGCGCCGAATACGGGCTCGAACTCGGCCTGATAATGTCTGCTTCGAGCATATCATTTATGGCAGTGTCAACCAACGGTCGTTTATTCAAAGGGGTGCGATACGGGCGAAGTTTTATCGGAGGGTGGTTTCCCGTGTCAATATGCATCTTGACTGTGCTCGTCTGCGTCAGCTCAGTGTCCTTGTCGGCAAAAATGTCCGAGTTGGACTTCAACAATTTTATCAGTGTCTCTCGGTATTGCTCGGGGCATGAAACTTCGGTTAAATTTAATCTTTTCTCGACGGTAGCGCGTGCTGACCTAGAGTTGTCTACCCTGTTACGGTCGGCGCGCCCGGGAGCATAGCCATTGTCGCGGTAATTACGGGTTGTCGGGGACCGGGAGCTTTGCGACAAAGAGTTGATTGCATGATTGGTTTCGGGGTCACACACGATCGTTTTGCCGATCACACTGCCCCGCCGTAGGCGAAACGTTTTGTTAGTGTTATTGACGAGTAATACCGGGACCTTGTTCCTCTTGCCCACCCCAGAAATGGAGCTGCCGATTTCCAGACCGGGTTCTGACGCTAGGTAGCCTTTCTCGATTTGGGCCACCTCTACTAATGTCGACTTGCGAAGAGAAGCTAAGTTTTTTGATTTTCCCATACATAAAGTTGATGTTTGAGGCTTTAAGCTAACCTTGCTGGTCAATCTCAGCAGGGAAGCTATGTGCGCGTCCGATTCCAATGGGACGTACACGTCACTGACCTTGAGGCATCCCAGATCATAATATAGTCTGACCCCCCGAGAGGTCAACCAATCCCTCCCCAAGATCATATTCCGGGTCATATCATTCGCCACATAAAATTTATGGGTTAATTTTAGTTTCGCCATTCTGAAGGTCAGTTCCACGCTACCAAGTACGCCCAGTGACTTCCCATTCACGGAGCTAAGGTTGATGTGTTCCCTAGTTAGTTTCGGTCGGAACTGTAATGCGTCATAGACGCGTTTGTGAATCAATGATACTTCCGCTCCACTATCCACTAATGAGCGATATTTATTTTTACCTATTCTAACTAAACAGGAGCTGGGGTTCCCTACAATATTTATGTTATATTTCCTCCCATTTGTGGCCTCAATGAGAGGATTCCTTAGTTTTTTGCATATGTGGGCGGGGTCATCATTCGTGGCGGTTCGTTTAATGTCGGATATCTCCGGCTGTGTCGCGGTGTATCATGGGATATGTCACGTGATCGGTTCGGCTGATCTCGGCGGATTCCCCTAGGTGGCATTACCGGCGCGTTCCATTGATTTTGCTTCGAACCTCCGGATTTGGAGGGGCAATTTCTAGCTAAGTGGTTACCTTCGCAAACCCAGCAAGATACGTGCCTCCGGTTTTCGGTCTTAAAGGGGCAGTCGCGAGCGAAATGATCACCTTGACACGTCCAACATTCGACCGTTCGTGGTTTAACCACCGCATCGACATGCACCTGTCTCGGGCGTGATCTGTGTTCTCGGGTCGTGTGATTATCGCTTGCGCACACATCGCAGGTTGTTCTCGCGCGTTTGTTTCTGAAACTATCGATTTCCATTGCTTCCGGTTCGTTTTCATTGTAATTTTCGCGGCCCGTTCGTAGGTTGAATACCCGTCGAATCCCCATTTCCCGCATGGCGATGTCGGCTGCCAATTTCAGTGTCTTCGGCGCATCCCTGATCAACTTCATTTTCAAACTGTCGCTTCTTAAAGCGTCAATATAAAACCCTATGAGTTGGCCTTCAACCGCGTTGATCCCACCGGGTTGCTCTCGGTATGCCACCGTCGCGATCTCCAAAATTCGTTCGGCAAGCACATGTAAATTTTCGTTTTGTTTTTGCTTGATTTTTCTTAGCATTGAAAAGGCGAATTGAATGTCATTTATCTCGGCAAATCGACTAGATAATTCAGTTTTTGTGTCTTGCCACGTGGCGTTAGCATTCGTGGCCAAATATCTTTGTAAAAAATCTGATACGGGGCCCGTCGCGCTCTGGAATGCCATGTAGGGCTTGTTTGCTTCGTTAGCGCCGGTTAGGATCGCGCATTTTTCTATCGACTTGACCCACCCGTGGTATTTCGTGGGGTCCCCGTCAAATGACGTCACTACCTGTGTTACCGTAGACATGGCCATTGCAGCAATTTGAGAATTGATAGACTCTGTCAATGGGGCAAGAACACCAGCCGGTTGCGTAGCCATTATGATAATAAACAATTAGACTCACGTTTTGCGAATTTTCCCACACTGTTTCTGTGCACACTGTTCCTCTTCTGGCTTCACGTTGTGTCTGTGATTAGCGTTCAGATCCTGGCTCGAAGGCACCAGTTAAGAGATATGTGCCAATACGGGTACATATAACTCTTAATGCTATCAGAACTGTTTGATTATTTATATATAACAAAGTCAATAATGTTCAATCATCGGCATCTGGGTTTCTCTTCCTGTCGTCTGCTTGGTTTCGGGTCTTCTTCCGTCTTCATAGGTTGGGTGTGTCTGCTTGTCTTCTACTCGGTTGAGTTCCGGTCGAGTTCGTCTTCCTGTCGTCTGCTCTTCTTCTTCCTCCGTCGGCACATAATGTTTACCTTGTATTCTCGTCCATTTCTCCACACTGCTTTTCCACGCGTCCGAGAATTCGTTGTTACTATAGGGTAGCTGGTTAGAACTGTCTGTGGATGTCGGTTTGCTTCTTCCTAAAATACCCAGTGTCTGCTAATGACGGCCATGTGTATTTTCACGGCGCGTCGGTTCATCGTACTTAGGGTAATTGAGTTATCGTCATCTCCCCATGGGTCCTATTAACTCTCCTGGGTTCAGTAGCTTTTCTAGGCGATACATCTGGCCTTGCTTAATCCTCAAGACCGTTTCTGTTTACTCCACAAATCATCATGGACGCTCGCTAATTCGATTTGGTGCTCAGTACTTTTGTGATCTATATGTGGTCAACAGCGATGCTGATATGTTTGGTAATCGAGCGCCCCTCTGACAGAGATTTCCTATCTTCTTCCCGGGTTGAAAGTTATGTCCCTGTGGTTGTCTTGGCACACCGGACAAAAGTACCCGACAAACGTGCCCGTCGAAATCCATCCGGTTTTACCCGATTTGACCTTGAATTGATCATTTTGAAGGTCAAGGTCTGGTTGGGTTCACGATTGGACCCGTCCAAAACAATCAGTGGACAAAAGTAACCCCACGTATCAAATTTCGTCGAAATCCCATCAAAATTGGCGATTTGACCTTGAAGTTACCCGATTTCAAGGTCAAGGTCACGTCGCACGGGCAAATGAATATGCTTAAGAGACTCGCCATAAGAAAGTACCTCCACATACCAAGTTTCATCGAAATCCCGTGATATTCGGGCGTTTGACCTTGAAATTACCCGATTTCAAGGTCAAGGTCACGTCGCACGGACAAATTAATAGGCCTATGCCAGTTCTCGGCCGAAAATACCCCCACATACCAAGTTTCATCGAAATCGGTTCGGCCGTTTTCGAGTCCATCGCGAACACACAGACACACAGACAGACACACAGCCAGACACACAGACAGATCTTCCAAAATATATAATAGATAATACATAGCCCCCCCCTCAAATTTCCTGGATCCGCCACTGCGTCCCTTTAAACTACTTGTATGATTGATTCTTGCGATGTAATATGTGACCCGCCGGGATTTTTTTTACCCTGTGCCAATGCATTCTCTTATATATGCGAGTCGACCATAGGTCGCCTCGCATATATAAGAGAATGCATCGGCCTAACAATTTTTTACAATTTTAATAATTTTTTCTTGTATTCTTTAACAATTTTATAATTTCACCCATACAGAGCCCCAGACAAACATGAGCAGACGACACTCTTCTATGTGCTTCTATATATTTGTGGGGCTCCCTGCAGGGTAATGGATGTTTTTTTTATTTTATGTCCTAAAAATTGTAAGAAACATTTATTTAAAAAACATGATAAAAAATTGTTAGGCCAATGCATTCTCTTGTATATGCGAGGCAACCTATGGTCGACTCGCATATATAAGAGAATGCATTGGCACAGGGTAAACAAAATCCCGACTTCCGACTGGATTTGATATGGCGGGTCACATATTTCCATTCAATTTACAGCTAAATTTCGATAGCATCGCTACTCTAGAGAAACTACATACTTTTTACTTCTTATGGTACAGATGCATTTTATTAGCATTTGCAGCTTTCTATACCGAATATGCCTGCAACAGAATGTATGTCAAGTTTGGACGAACCCTATATACGTGCGCGAATTAGTTCCTGGCAGCTGCGCCAAACGTGTTTGTAAAGTTGCCAACACTCTGCGGTTGATTAAAAAAAATATTGACTGACCAATGAAAATGAATTTCCTCTGCAGTTGGACGTCAGACTGAATGCTGTTTGTTCCCAACAAATAGTTAATTATTACATGATATATATGATTTTACCGAAATATGCTGAGGGACACCACGCGTATTTGATCCCGTCGGGGGGATCTGCAATTATAGTCAGTCCGGTAGCTATATATAGCCCCATGTCTGGGAAAACCTGACGCAACCCCTGTCAGGCGAATAACTTATACATTATGATACATTATGCTGTTATAATAATGATGTATAACATGTAGGCTACATGTAAAAATAAACACCACTACCACCACATAATAATAATCATATAATACCTACCGATTTACCTCCTATATAAGTAAAAGTTTCCAGTACAGTATACAATTTTGTTTCTTCAAAACGTTATTAATAATGGACAATTCTTCGCCAAAGCATTTACTGCGGTACAGTACATGTAATACACACATATAATGAATGTATGTTCAGGTCATGCAAGACTGAAAGGGAGGCCGTTCACGATCGGCAGATGTTTAACCCATCCCTGGGCGATAGCAAATTGCTATATGAACGAAATCATAATCTAGATTTTTTATGTTGAATTATAGAGTACATACTGTTATGTGCTAAAGTAATATAGACAAATGTATATAATAACACATATTATTGTAATTCATGGCACAAAAGAGAAAGGTTAATATAACATCTAAACTATAGAGCATGTCCGAGTCACTACTAGACAAATATTTAGTTATCACACTGTGTCAACAGGATTGGTGGAGCAGGTTAATATTTTTAAACAAATACACCAAATGACCTCAATATGGTCAGGGTGTGTTCATAAACTGTTTCATGGTATATAAACACAAATATTTGACTTATCAAATTAGATAGTAAGGGGTTAATTTTACCCAAAACTAATGAACTGATCAACACAGTTCGCGAATCCAAAGCACTAAATTGATTACCAACTAGCGAAAGGGTCAATTTATTGAAAATGAGTATGGTTCTAAAAATCTTAGAAAACAAAGTACCAGAATATTTTATGAATGAACATTTCACATATGCTCGTGCTCATTCGCCTTACGACAGTCGATCCTGTCCTCTCATGTTTTCACTTCCCTCAGTGGGGACCTATGGAAAAAATTCTTCTATTATACAGGTATCAGACTCTGGAAGTTTAGCCCCGACAAAACCTTTCACCATAGCCTTGATTATAAACACTGGAAGAAATGTGTAAAAGGTCACCTTCTCAAACGTTTGAAAATACGTGACGAAAACCCCTTTATATACTTTAATACCAACTTAGGAAAATTTCTTATGTACAACACAAATAAACTTAGACATATGGCTGAGGTCCCTGGATTGTGCAGTGGAGTAAGTGTTCACCCGCCAAACTATCCTCAATAGGCTGCTGAACCCATCGCAGAACCCAGGGACTTCAATCAGAGTCTACATAACATCTTAACTTTTCCACATATTACGCCCCCCCCCCTCACTCACTCCTTCCTGTACTAAGCAAATGATGACGCCCTCCCCTTCCCCTACTCCGTTATAACCATATGGGTATATCATCCCCAGAATTGTTAGTTACACTTTCTATTATCAATATTGACAGATTTAATTTTTATAGCAATATTTTTAAACCCAATTTCTGTCATAGAGTACTTTTTTTTTAACCACCACAAACTTTAACTGACCAATTGGCCACATTGGAATTATTTCAAAACGCTCGTGTCGCTGGGAGCTTCCTAATGACCACATTGGAAATAAGTCCCTCGTTGGACTTTTTGTGTCAAACTTGATAGCCCTCAGCATTTATCTTCCTATTTTCCTATTAGCCCATCTACTCTCCTCTCTAACATCACTATCTGTACAGCCTCTCAAAGCCAACACAAATACCTTCTCATTAAAATGTTCAGCTCTGTCAACTTTATTTATCACTTTATCAAATGGATGTATCTGTAATTATTTATTCTATAATGCTGATTGAATTTATCTAAATAGATATCAACCAATCAATCAATCAATCAACCACAAGCTAGTCTCTAAAAAACATGTCATTTCATTTAGAAACCCAGCACTGGCCAGCAGCCTCAATTATTCCCAGCACTGTTTTTAGTATCCAGCTGCCCAAATGCACAATTGATGGAATTTCAAAATAAGACATTTCCTCTAATGATATAAGCATATTCAATTGGTGGTTTATATAATTCATTACTCAACATGTCTGGGGTTTTAAAGCTGTATCCCCCGAATTAAAAAGATGATTTTATCGAAATTGCCAGTGTCCGGCAAATCCGACAGAGCTCCTATGCGTGGCTGCGCAGTTTTACTCACATTTACACATGGTGTACACTGCGAAGCTGTTCTGGCGATCTCAGTGGAGACATGGAGGTTCTATTTATAGAAATGTGTTTTTAAAGTTACTAGCAATTATTTCCGTACCGGTTATACTTTTGCAGGATGTATGTATTCGCCGATGTATCTTCGCGTATATCTCATTGGCCCAGTATTGACAGTGTTAATTGCTTTCGACATTTTGATGAGAACAATGGCTGGACTACTCTTGAAGAGTTTATTGCGGGAATACAATGCATAATATAATGTTCAGGTAACTTTGCTTTAACGTTAAATGTGGTGACTTTGGACAGCGATATTACTTCGGACAGTATGAATCTCTAAGGGTACAGACATCTAACGCTTTCTTGACACATTCTTTTATAAATCCACTTGTGTTTTACTTGTCCGTCAAACCTTACCTTCATTTTAAATGTTGTTTGAGCTAGAATACGTTCCAGATATTACCAAGAATTAACGGTATATGTGCCGCAGTTGTGTTCCGTTTTCTAGTGGTGAATGTAGAGTTGGCCATGTACGGGAACAGAAGGTTTGATATTTTTATATTTCATTAAGTCTCTGCCGATAAGCACTATAATGCACAGGTTATATAGAGATGTTGGTGCTAGAAAGGTTCGGGGAGAAGTGAAATTCCCTCTCTCTCGAACGGGTAGTTATTCCCAGTGTTGGTGGTACCATGTGTCCATATAAGGTCTGAGGTATCATGATATCCATGTTTTCTATACGTTCACTATTGTTATACTGGATTATTACTCTTCTAGTGTAAACATATTTATTCCAATCATAATAACATATATACATTTGACAAAAGTTTTGACAATAAAATAGAATAGTATAGATGATCGATTGATTGGAAAGGGGATTAATTGGAAAGGGTATTAAACAACAAGCCCAATGGCTTTTGTTAAGTTTGCTCCCCTTTTGCTTCGCGCCCACTCTTCATTAAGTGTAGAGTGGGGGTCGGATGGGAATTACTCGTCTACTCATACCTGTGTTGTACAATGAGTACAACCAGTCATCAGCAATTAAGGTATGATCTTGTTAATTATGTGTGTACGCTCGTATTCATCGTATTATATATCTCTCATATACGTCGTGCTTACCACTATACAATTAACCCTATAAATACAATCAACGGGCAATGGAAGATTATCCCAGATACGGGAACACATCAAACTCTATCTACTATCTTATGTACTATTGGACAGTAAAGTTTTTGGGTTTTTTTAAATGTAGGTTAAAACTTTATATTTAATTGCATTAATTGAATGTCATATTCAAACCAAGTTATGACCGATAAACATGCATGTTCAATTAAATATGGTCTAAAATGAAACAAAAAAAAATACTCAACCTTTTGCATTTTTCACATTGGA
This sequence comes from Siphonodentalium dalli, assembly GCA_032622095.1. NCBI lineage: Eukaryota > Metazoa > Mollusca > Scaphopoda > Gadilida > Siphonodentaliidae > Siphonodentalium > Siphonodentalium dalli. The sequence goes on along the minus strand of CP136062.1, from coordinate 19,828,728 downwards.
AACACCCTTTTGTGAGCCCTTAACCCTTTACCCAACAGAACGCCCAGAAACGCCCTAACAGCCTATATTATCTTCGGTCTGTCTCAATAAAACCATGGAAATATGGGTATCATTGGAACCGGCTCATTGAGCACATTGTGATAGTTACAGTTATGCCCTGTGCCAATGCATTCTCTTATATATGCGAGTCGACCATAGGTCGCCTCGCATATATAAGAGAATGCATTGGCCTAAAAAAAACTTTTTTTTAACACTTTTTACCATTTTTTCTTTAATATGTGTTAAGCCAATGCATTCTCTTATATATGCGAGGCGACCTATGGTCGACTCGCATATATCAGAGAATGCATTGGCACAGGGCCGTTCTGTTGGGTAAAGGGTTAAACTTCCTTTTGGGTGATGTCGGACACTAGCCCAGGGTAAGCATCATCCGCCACGACCGATAATATGGCTATATATTCTATTTCACTATAAATGAACTGTGTCCAGGCTTGTAATTATGTCTAAAGAAGGTATATTTGTTATTATTCTTAAAGCCAATATAGCGATGTTACGATATTTGTTTTTGCTACCCCTTGGATCAGAAACTAGTAACCCCGACAACTCAACACTTTGAACATACATGTATGTCTCCGTCGGAATGTAGACTAAATGTCTTATTGCGAAGTAACTGGAGTGTATTTGATCCGATTAGTAGATTTTTGTCCGCATTTAGAGTTTTTCTGATGTGATGAATGAGAAACTTTCAGTGATTAGCCTCAGTTGTTGTAATGATTTGAAGGATTAGTATTTTTAACGAATTCGGAAGTGGTGCATTCATGAAACCCTGGCATTATGATTAATTAGTCTCCATATAATCGGGTGGTTAATGAAACCTTGTCGGAAATCATTCCATAATGACTCTCGAGATTGTTTGTAAATCAATCAGTGTTTAGCCACCGTATATTGGCGTCTATCAGTCAATTGCTGGCCTCTATTTCGATAGAAATTAGAACAAATAACAAAGAAAAGATATATGCCAGCTGAAAACAATTCTAATGATGTCGTATAAGAGAACCGAGAAACTGATAATTTAGTCTATTTGCCGCGAGCTGGCAGCACGCGTCAACATAATAACATTTTCAATCGTCAATAATTAGTTTGTCATTTTTTTGGCAATGGGTGTTTGGTTCTAACCAATAATATTTTGGTGTATCAATGCAATGGCCGTTGCATGTTTGGTGATGAACCTTTCAACCAACTGGAACGTATGCACCCTTTTGTGAACACATCATACGTGACGTATGTGTGTGTATATTTCATAATTATCATAACTTTAATTTGGCAAGTCCGATTTAAAAAATGTTTTCATATGCTTTCTCACCAAGCACATACTATACACATACACACACATTACATATAAATCAACTATATATACATATAGCCATTACCTATACACATTTTTTCACAATCACTGCATTAAAGCTCCAATATATTTTATATAATTATGCCTAATAATTTGATCTAGATGACGTTACTATTTCTGACTATGGTTTTCTTGTTGCGTCCTCCGGATGTATAATCAGCTAGATATTTTTGGTGTATAGTGGTCGCATGGGGGTTTTATTTATATAAATGGGAATTTTTGGGACACACTAAACGTTGTAGTGCGACGCCGAGGTTGAGTCCGATAAAAGGTGTAGTTGGGAATTTCAATTTCGTTTATTGTCGTTTACATTATTATGTCAATAATATATTTTTTTTGGTTTGTGATAAGCTATGCCAATTACAAATAGAAGAAATGAAAAAGATAATTTGTATGTCTTATATTTCAACTTTTATCGACATTTTTCGTTCCGCAGCGCACTAAGAGTTCTAGTCGGACTGTATAGCCGAGTCAGCCACCTGCTCGTTAATTAGGTTCTGATCGGTGTGACAATTTGCAGTAGGTCCCTATTTGCGGAGTTCCCAGAATTGATTTGAGGAACTATAGTTTCTTTGCTTTTCATTTTATTTTCTCTAACACAATGCTTTGATATTTGTGATGTGGACTCCATGCAGAGTTACAGTATTCGATGATGGGTCCAAGTTCGTGAACGTTCTATTGACTACTATAGTATGCAGATGATTCGAGATCGAAGCTTTATAATTATTTTTGGATATAATTGTAGGAAGGCTAATCTGGCCGTGTCAAATTGAGCTATAGTGATGGGATATCTCGCAGGACAACACATTTCGGGTTTTCGCGGGGTGTGTATTCGCTAGATGTCTTACAGTTGCAGTATGTAACTATTATGACCGCGTTTTTGCTTTCGATGTTTAGGTATGAACAATGGCTGGGCCACTCTTGAAGATTTATGGCGGGAACACAATGCCTCCGATTAGTAGATTTTTGATCCGCATTTAGAGGCTTTCTGGTGTGGTGAATAAGAAACCTGCAGTAATAAGCCGTAGTTTTTTGTAATCATTTGAATGATTAGTTGTTTTAACGGTATTCACCTTAAATATGAGTGAAACTGTGAAGCCGCGCATACGAGCTCTGTCGGATTTGCCGGACAATTTCGATAAAATCTTTTTTAATTCGGTGGGAACATCTTTAAAATCCCGTCAGCAAGTTTTCAGATACTATGGCGAAGGTTATGTCCACAACGTGTCAATAAATAAGTTGGAAAATAAACTGTTTGTTGGAGCAAAATGTCACCGAAACCAGCGGAAAAATTAAAGTCCACTCCAGGTTGATTTAGAGGTTGATTCATCGAATATTTCCGATGTCCACTGCTCTTGTCAAGCTGGGTGAGTGCAATAATTATATCTTTTTAATGCTGCATTATTTTTCTGAATATACAAGTTTGTGCTGTACAACCCACCATACATTTGCCGAAACTATACGATCAATGTGTGGAATATATATCCGATCCGTAAATTCCGAGCTTATTATTCATAATTATATACATTTTAGTGTTATGTTCGTATGCTATGACGCTCAGAACGTTTGTGTTGAGCACTACTGATTTTGGTCAAGCCGCCCCTCCCGATCAGCGATCACGCGCGACGTCAAGGCTCGTTTGAATTTTTTCATTGTAACGTACATTTCTTAGTTTGACCATAACGACATTTTGTATAGCTAAATGACGATTTAAACGTAAGAATCAACATTTATTATCACCACCTAAATGTGTCAACACTAATTAGCATAAAGTCTGGTTGGTTTATAAACAATATTTATTTTTTTAAATCAAATAAAAAACACAAACACAATACAATACAAATATACATGTAGAGAAGTCTGTTTGGGTCACCTAATCGCATTTCGATTCGCCCTATAAACCTAATCGGGCCCAATGCTGCTGATACACACTGATTCTGTATTGGTAATTTATATCTATAAAACGTTTAAAACGCGCTGACCTTATATTACCTTTACTCACCCCAATTCCAAAATGTTATATTTGGGGGATTTACTTTGTGAAATACATACAACCCCCAGCCCTACCCAACAAGCTTGTCATCTGAGGATTTTGTTTTTTCTGAAACAGTGGTTGTTGTTCACACGCGGTTGGTGTTATTCTGTCCTTACAACAATGGCAACTACATGGATTGAAAGATATTCCATAAAAACTGACATGTACACCCGTTCCTCAACAGTCACTGTGGTCTGTTCCACGTGGTGACAAGATCGAGCCTGTGATGAGTGTGATGAGACTTGTTGATTATAGGTATAACTGTCATTGAGACAACACATTTTATAAATCAATTACTTCACAAGTCATTACTAATGCAGCCAGGGTGAAAGTGACACTCTCGTTATTTGGCAGACTCATTAACAAAGGTGATTAGCATGACATGGATCCGGTTAAACATGGTTTTATTGGGCCGGGACTGAGACCCCATTTTGCACATAATTACATCATTACGTAATGCTATAATTAGTTGCAGCTCACGAACTGTGAACACACCTCATATGAACTGCCTACTCAAATTTTCTAGCAGTCAGATATAAGAACACAATAACTATTCAATTATAATATTAATATAGTTTGTCAATGTCAACTTTCGGCTTCGCAAGTGGAATAAAATTCACTCCGATACATCTATCCGGGTATCGATTGTCAGTGTTACACCTTTTCACCATTTTATGAAAACCCGACTCAGCTTGGAAATATTCTGGTGCACATCGAACAAATTATCCTTATGAACTGTTAATAAACAAACGAAATCTCTCGCCGGGCGTCGAAATTAATCACCAAACCAGGAATAAATGACAACATTTTCTGATTGGACGATCAGGTGATGCACGGATACTTAGTATGAAATTTAATAGTCTTGCTAATTACACAAAAAATGATGTTTAATCCGAACAAACATCCGCCGATATTGTGTGTTGCTACGCTATTAACAAACATTGATGTCTTACCGGAAATCACGCTAGGCTCTCAGTGAAAGATGCCGTTATCTGATTGGATAATTCCGATATCTGCCGAAGCGTCAATTATGAGCGGTGCATTCATGGTTACACACAACTAATTATTTTCCATAGGCGACAGTGTTAACTAAAAGTCCCGCCGGCCATGGGTTAAGCCTATTTGAACTTCAAGTGGTCAATTTTCCATTAGAACGTCACCCTCTGCACCAGTATGTGACAACAAATGCGCCCTTTTCGGTATTGTTTTCAAACGATAATCTTGCATTTCCACAACTACCCCATTTACTGCACAAAAATCAGCAGCATAAAAATACCCAGACCCCTTCCGTAACTTCTGGACACCACTAGACTCTTCCTGGAGATCTAGACATACATGATCGCCATATTTACGTAGGCTATGATTTTCTGTTCCCGATTAGGTATATTTCCCTCAATGATAATCAACCAATCAGCAGCCAGATTTTTTTTATGCTGACTCGAGTTTCCCTACACAAATTCAAGAAGCGTAACTCTATATAATTAGTTGCTTGTAACCTATAATTGTAAAGAAAATCGATATTTGATCGTGTAAACCGCGCCAATTTTACAAAAAATGCTTTACTGTGATACGGTAGAAATATAGGAGTCATTGAACATCCTATTATCTCCCAATTGTACTTTAACCCACATACCCCGTTTTAAAATTAATCTTTTTTTTGGGGTAAGAAATAACACCAATAATCGATTCCTTATAACTCTGGAAGCACAGTTTAGTAGAAAAGATACTAATGTCTCATGTCATTCTTGTCATAGACATATATACTGTACAGTGTCGCATGTCCCATGTCCATCCACTCACTAATGGGAATATAATGCCAGAAATCTGACCACACCTAAATTTCAGGGTTTTTCATCATAATTTAATTTGTAAAAATCGACTCGCGTGCATAACACACAAGATAGCAAGGCCTATGTATAAGTTTTGAAAACTAGTGAAGTATATCTACCACACGCTTCACGGAATTTATCTAATTTTGAACAGTACAATGTTTAATTAGATTTGAAATAGACCCCCCCCCCCTCAAAATTTCATCATCCGACTATGATTTGGTTCAATGATAGGTGGATGTCCCTTTAAATTTCAGTATTTTTTAGGAGTTTGAGTCGAATTCCTATTAAAGAAACTTTCATCACCTCGATTGTGTTATTTGAACATTAGAGGTCCACCCATATGCACAAAATTTATGATTTTCATAAAATTTCGCCTCCAGAAAAAGATGAAGTTGCGGCGACAGAGGGTTAATAAATGTCTCGCATAATCTGAAAATGATTCGGTAGGGCGTAAAAATACCATAGCTCAACAAAACGAGACAGTTTTTGTTTATCAGTGCTTCTAAATTCGCTTCCCTGAACAATATTTGAAAAATGTGAATTTTCTGCCTATAATTGTAAAGAAAATCGACATTTGATCGTGTAAACCGCGCCAATTTTACAAAAAAAGCTTTACTGTGATACGGTAGAAATATAGGAGTCATTGAACATCCTATTATCTCCCAATTGTACTTTAACCCACATACCCCGTTTTACAATTAATCATATCTTTTGGGTAAGAAATAACACCAATAATCGATTCCTTATAACTCTGGAAGCACAGTTTAGTAGAAAAGATACTAATGTCTCATGTCATTCTTGTCATAGACATATATACTGTACAGTGTCGCATGTCCCATGTCCATCCACTCACTAATGGGAATATAATGCCAGAAATCTGACCACACCCAAATTTCAGGGTTTTTCATCATAATTTAATTTGTAAAAATCGACCCGCGTGCATAACACACATGATAGCAAGGCCTATGTATAAGTTTTGAAAACTAGTGAAGTATATCTACCATACGCTTTACGGAATTTATCTAATTTTGAACAGTACAATGTTTAATTAGATTTGAAATAGACCCCCCCCCCCCCCCCCCCCCACAAAATTTCATCATCCGACTATGATTTGGTTCAATGATAGGTGGATGTCCCTTTAAATTTCAGTATTTTTTAGGAGTTTGAGTCGAATTCCTATTAAAGAAACTTTCATCACCTCGATTGTGTTATTTGAACATTAAAGGTCCACCCATATGCACAAAATTGATGATTTTCATAAAATTTCGCCTCCAGAAAAAGATGAAGTTGCGGCGACAGAGGGTTAATAAATGTCTCGCATAATCTGAAAATGATTCGGTAGGGCGTAAAAATACCATAGCTCAACAAAACGAGACAGTTTTTGTTTATCAGTGCTTCTAAATTCGCTTCCCTGAACAATATTTGAAAAATGTGAATTTTCTGCCTATAGGTTACACACAACTAATTATTTTCCATAGGCGACAGTGTTAACTAAAAGTCCCGCCGGCCATGGGTTAAGCCTATTTGAACTTCAAGTGGTCAATTTTCCATTAGAACGTCACCCTCTGCACCAGTATGTGACAACAAATGCGCCCTTTTCGGTATTGTTTTCAAACGATAATCTTGCATTTCCACAACTACCCCATTTACTGCACAAAAATCAGCAGCATAAAAATGCCCAGACCCCTTCCGTAACTTCTGGACACCACTAGACTCTTCCTGGAGATCTAGACATACATGATCGCCATATTTACGTAGGCTATGATTTTCTGTTCCCGATTAGGTATATTTCCCTCAATGATAATCAACCAATCAGCAGCCAGATTTTTTTTTATGCTGACTCGAGTTTCCCAACACAAATTCAAGAAGCGTAACTCTATATAATTAGTTGCTTGTAACCTCATGTGACCAATATATTTTATATTATGCCTAATAATAATTTATATTTATGCCTAATAATATGATCTTGAGGGCGCTACCATTTCTGATTATGGTTTTCTTGTTACCATTTGTGTGTCTTACCGCCCCTGATGTTCCTGGTGTACATCAATGATTTACCAAACCACATAACTGCTCAAACACGCTTATTTGCTGATGACACCGCACTATACATGACAATAACAAACTCAAAAGACTGCGAACAATTACAAAATGACCTAAACAAACTACAGACATGGGAGCAAAATTGGGATATGGCCTTCAACCCCTCAAAATGCCAAGTCCTCACAGTCAGCCGCAAAGCAAAACCCATAATTTGGGACTACATCCTACACTCCCAAATACTTGATCATGTCAATAACGCGCGATATTTGGGAATCGACTTCACAAACAATCTCTCATTTAATGCCCACATACAACGAACAACTCTAAGTGCAAATCAGTCCCTGGGATTCTTAAAAAGGAATATCAAAACACAAAATAAAGCACTCAAGAAAGCAGCTTATCAGGCCATGGTTAGACAAAAGTTAGAGTATGCCGCTGCAATTTGGTCCCCTCATACCTCAGAAAACATAACTAAAATTGAACGAGTACAAAATCGGGCCATCCGTCAGGGGGGGGTCGGAAAAAAATTTCAGGCACGTATGGCATTTTTTCCCTTTCGATCATTTTTTGTACCCACCCACCCCCACCGCCAATTTTTTTTCCGTTTTCGGCAGTTTTTTCCGACCATTTTTTGACACCCACCCCCCCCTTTTAACACTAAAACAGAGATTTGCGGGGGAAAATTCACTGTAAACAGCTGTATATGAATTTCTGTGCATACTATTTATCATGGATGTTACCATGGACATGTAAATAGGAATGAGTAATTTTGAGGTCATTCGGCCAAAAAAACATGGCTGCCAGCGGCCATCTTGGATTTCAAAATTTGCAACAAAATACAACACGATAACTGCCTGCAGTCAGTTTACCAGTTAGAATTACATTATTTCTCTCATTCAAACTGATTCAAAGTGGTTTTGAAGCCCAACTCATTGCCAAAACACTAAAAACAAGCAGGAATTATTTTTTTTAGTTGCGGAAAAAATTGCTTGTTGGTGGCTTTGACCACCCACCCACCCCGGCATACGTGCCGGAAGAAATTTTTTCACCCCCCCTGCATCCGTTGGATTTTTAATGACTATTCAAGATTCTCAAGTTTGTCAAAAATGAGGACAGAATTAGAACTGAAACCCCTTGAGGACAGAAGAACCATCTCAAAATTATCCCTCTTCAGTAAAATAGTCCATAATCACGTAGATATTACAATCCCAGATTACCTTCAGAAACCACTCAGACACAGCAGATATAGCAACGCTGACACTTATCGTCGAATTCATACTGGGCCAAACTATTTTAGACATTCATTCTTCCCATCAACTGCTATACTCTGGAACCAACTCCCGCCTGATCTGATCAAGCTCTCTGACCCTGACCAGTTCAGGAGGAGAGCTTATCAGCTACAACCATGAACCTGACAGCAACCTTTGTTTTTAAAATGCTTTTATCTGTACATATTCTTTTAACTGACAAACTTGTCACCCTATCACTCTATTCTCCACTAACTTGCACTGACTGCGCCTGGTGATAACACCCACATATGGGGGTCTACCAGTATCAATAGATAGATAGCCCTATAAAAATAATCAGAGGTTATTGGCCGCTGGCGGAAAGATGAATTGAAATTCCCAACTACACCTTTTACCGGGCTCGTATTCGGACTCGGACTGCAACTTTTAGTGTGTCCCATATCATTCGTGAATTATCTCCCCTGAATGATGATGTGTTTTTTATTTCGGAAGCGATTGGCCTTAAAATGTTAGCCTTTTCTTCATAATAATCGACAAAAAATACACAAACTACACACAGCAATAATGTTCTCCGTCTTGCTCAACTATGATAGAGAGTAAATTATCTGAGGTGAGTTTTAATTCGCTTCAGCTGCGGGGTTGAGTTGCCTATATTCGCGTCACTTTCATTCAAATTCCACACAACACTGACGCTGAAAGGGTACGGACTAGGTTTAGTAAGGCTAATATGGTCATTGTCGTAACGTTTTATACATAAATGCACACCAGTCTCAGTCGGCGGGAGATTGAAATTCTACAGTAAATAATTGCCGTCTGCTATAATTCATAACTATTTTTCTTCTGTTTCTGTTTGTATATTAAAATGTATACAATGCAGGAGCCGATTACGACTTTAGGCGCATTGGTGGAGGAGGATGATGATGTCAGGTTGGTGTTGGCACTGCAACAGGATCAGTGTCTGGTTATTCCCATCACAGAGCAGATAAAAAAACCGTCAGTGTCACCACAGTCCTAGGAATCACTGTCCATATAATATTAAATTTGATTAAAATATAACAAATAGATCTAGTTACATTACCTCCACTATACAGATAACAGGTGCAGTTAGGCAACTTCAGATTTTGTTATTATGTAAACAATCATCTCATTGGCTAGAGACCACCCGGTGTGCTCTATCACTAAAACGAACAATTGGATTTTTCGTTCGAAAAAATTGCATTTATCTCCCCACAATTGACATGTGACAATTAAGTTAATTGTTCTTAATGCGCTCGTTGGGTCATATCAACTCTACCTTGTCTGATTTGTACATAAATAGTGATTTTCCATCCAAATATCACCATAAATTCACATTTATGGAATTGGTGAAAATCATTTTTTGCTGACGCGGTAGTGTCTCTATTCAGTTCCTTATTACAATTACTTATTTAAAATTGCAGCCAATCCCAGTACAAGTTATCTCCCATTGCCGCTCTTGGGATGCGGAGCAAAACGGGAGCTTGGAATATAAAATTTGCTTTCACATCTCAAGTTATCAACCACCCCTAGGGCCCTACTTGAAAATATATAGCTATATTAGCTTGAGATGATCATTTCTACATTTCTCTAGTAATGAGAATGAGTTAAAATGTGCACTTAGTAGTTTAGAGCAGGGCCAGTTTTACCACACCCGACGTCTGTTTACTCACATCCGTAATCCCTTTTATTCGGATTATCACCGGGTGCGAATAAGTAAAATGGTATTTATAGAATGGATATGTTTTTCCAAAATCGTAAAGAATTCCACCGAGTTTGCACCTGAAGGAATATTCGAGTAACTAACAGCTATTTTCTCGTAAGTGGGTAAAGATACTAACAATCTGAACACACCATCGTTTCAAGAAAAAAATACGGAATATGATGATATAAACTCAGAATTCGCGAATGTTTGTGTGGCATAAAAATTTGTACTCTGTATTTTCTTGCAAATCATCTGCCAATGAAAATGCAGTATACAAAATTTTTACTTGCCAAACTGGTATATATATTAATATAATAACTAACTATAATATATTGATTTAATATTATTAAATAATATTTTATTCAACTAACAGTGATTCCTAGGGACTGTGGTGTCACTGATGTCAACAACTGACTGTTCCAGGTGGTTCCATTCCACAGTTGTTTTTACAAAGAAGGAGTGTTCGTATTGTGAACTGCTAGTACGCAGAAGTTGGAACGATTCTGTGTTGTTACACACCTCCTTCTACACCGGATTGTGACTGACACAGTCCCCAAATTTTGTTGGTTTTATTTTCCTTGTGTCTTTCTGCTTGTGTTTAAGATAATCAGGCTTAGGAAGGGCTGGGACCAACCCCTTGACTATTTTGTGGTATTGAACCAGTCGCTGTTCTTTCCTTCTTTCTTCGAGGGGTGGGAGCTTTAGCTCAGACAGCATGTCTGTGACTGATCCATCATCTCGTCTGTATTTGTTCTTGATGAAGCGTGCAGCTCTTCTTTGCACCTTCTCTAGTCTGGTGATGTTGGTCTGGTGGTGAGGGTCCCATACGACAGCACCATAGTCCATGATGGATCGTGCAAGAGCGATGTAGGCTTCTTTTTTGCAGGTCTCAGGGGCATGGCGAATGTTCGGTCTGAGTAGACCCAACACACAGCTAGCCTTCTTTGCTGTCTTCTTGATGTGTGTAGCCCAGGTTAAGTCGTCTGAGAATGTGATGCCCAAGTAGGGGTTTTCGGTGACTGTTTGAAGGATGTGGCCGTCCAATTGATACATGTATGGTGTTTTTTGACGGATGTTCATTATGTAGCATTTTTTAGCGTTAATTTCATGCCCCATGTATCAGCCCATTCTTCAAGTGCATGAAGGTCATTCTGTAGGATGTTATGGTCCTTCTGATTTTTCACTTCCCGGTATAGCAGACAGTCATCGGCAAACAACCGCACTTGGGAGCGGATGCAGTTTGGTAGGTCATTTATGTGGATCAGGAACAGTAAAGGACCCAGGACAGTTCCTTGTGGTAATGCCAGATTTCACAGGAGCATATGATGAGCAGGATCCGTCGATGGTAACTCGCATCCTCCTTACCGTGAGATGCGAAGTTCTGATAAAGGCATTCTTTTATCACAATGACAAAACTGCAATAAAATTGGTCATTGGCACATATTGTTCTTAGTATTATAAAACAGGGATGGAAAGAACTGCATGGTTGTTTGATCGATGAACGAAAGAAAATGAACTTACAAAAAATAACATGTGTGCATTTCAGCTTCGTTGTCTATCGATCTGATGTCTTTTTTGTTTCCGCAGTGGACACATTTGTTCAGATAGATAGCCACAACAACATGCTGGCCTACGGAGGTAGCCATTGTTGTTGGTGTGGTGTTAATTCTGTTTACTTTCCAAAGCACCGGCTGTTTTCAATGGGAGATACGTATCTATTTACAGTATGTGGGTATTTCCACCAGAAGCGACCGCCATGCTTTTATCTCTGTTAAATGCGTGAAACATTCACAGATACCATTATTCGATCGCAATAAAAAGTTTAGACTCGGCGCTTTTAAATAGGGTCCGTCGGGTTAGCGGAAACAAACTGTCTTTCTTTTTTTATGCCTAAGATGGCTTCGACGTGGTCCCTGTTGGGTTTCTTGTTGATTAGACTAGTTCCTGGTTGAAAACTGTAAAAATCTAGTAGTAAACTGACCCCTCCAGCAACACTGAATGCAGTTTGAACGAACAATCTAGATCCGGGTTTTTGTCATTTGTAGCCCCATAAAAAGCCCTATTATGTGCATGTTCTGTTGGTAAAGCATCGAACCCTCAGACTATTGAACCCTTGGACTATCGAAACCTCAGAGTGACTTGCACTAGCACACTGTATCCCTGCAATCTAGACTGGCCTCAACTGAAGCTTTCCTAGTGTTGGAAATTTCAAACCTCATAGTCCCCCTCAGGTTGGAAAATTCTCCAACTAATGACCATTTCAGTCCACAAGTTTGACCAAATGTAGTTAAATATTGTTTGTTGAACCCTCAAACTAACGTACATGTACTGTATGTATCGAATAGTTAACCTTGGTAAAGGGGACGAACATACTAGTAGATAAAGTCCCACAAAACAAGGTTTTAATCGATATCCCACCCACCAACTAATAATGTGCTCGCCATTGCATGGTTGGTGGGAGTGTGACTTCAATTAAAACCTTTATGTCCACCTTGTCACACACTAGTAATAATGTCAACAATTGACTGAGGCAAATATTTCCGAGTAACGTGACCTCTTGATTTTAAGACAGTACCATATGTTTGGTGACTACTTGTCAAATACCACAACTTGTCACCAGGCAGATTAAGATCTCAAATACAATACCTGTAGATCGTCGGACTTATTTCCCTTAAAGGGCTCAATCTAGCCTCATTTATCATGTCATCTTTTATATATTTCCAACATTTGAACCACAACTACATGTACACTGTGTCTGAATGGAGACTCTGTATGGGAAAATAGCACAAAATTATTAGAGGTGAACGTTAATAAATCAAAATTAAAGATATACTGCAAAATAGAATACATTTATATACTTTTCAGTGTGGTGTTCAGACTGCGTTGACTCCCAGGGTAGCACATTTAACTTGAACACAGTCTGTTACTCTTGTGTGCCAAATACACGTAGAAGTGCAGGGTAGAATACTCGGTATGTGCAGGGTGGAAATTTCTGAAAAATTTAATAATAGTGCAAGGCGGAATAAAAGTTATTGGTGGAAACATATCAATTCTCACAGAAAAGTCCCCGAGAGCTTTCTGATGAATGGCAACAAGCCATATTTCCGACTAAATCCTGAAAAGTTACCCATAATTCTGCTGTGGTTAAAGGAGTCGATTAATTAGGACATTACTGTACACTCAAGACAATGATTCGATTCAAGATTCGATGCGATTTCGAATCTTTTGCCCGATTCGATTCGAGATTCAACTCGAAATGTAAACCCCATGGAAGTTTAGGCTCGAGATACATGTACAGTAATGCCCTAAATAATTGACTCCTTAACCACAGCAGAATTATAGGTAATTTTTCAGGATTTAGTCGGAAATATGGCTAGTTGCCATTCATCGGAAAGCTCTCTGATGAATGGCAACAAGCCATATTTCCGATCCTTAAAAATTGCCCATAATTCTGCTGTGGTTAAGGAGTCGATTATTTAGGGCATTACTGCACATGTATGTACAATGTTTGCGTGATCACTGGTCACATCACTCAATGCTGCTGTCATTTCTGTAGCGGAAAGCAATCAAGAAATTTAGGTTATCGAGAAACAGCCTAAATGGCTACGGTAAATGTGTGACCACCCAAGCCTGAGTTTAGTGTGTATAACCCATAGTGAGCCCCACGTAGACTGGAGCAGACGACACTCTGCAGTGCATGCTTCCATCTGGGGGAGGCTCCCTGTGGGTTAAACATTAAACTTTATCAGTGAGGTTTGAGATGGATGTCTTACATTACTGACCAAGTCTGAGTTTAGTGTGCCTGTCATTTGCAGAATGAGGTCCCCAGAGTGTGAATTTAGTGCTGCTATCCCACATAGTGTGCTAGCATCGCCGAATTCACCCTATGGTGACCTCATTCTGCATGGCCTCATCTGTGAGACACAGACACAGATTGAAGTTCCCAAATGATGAATATTGTGATGTACATGTACATGTACACCCATTGGGAACCTCGATTATGCATTGTGTCGTCTGCCAATTTGGGGATATAAAGAAAGTAAACTAAAAAAGAAATAGAATCTATGTGAAGGAGTTTCTATAGAAATTTGGTAATAAAGAAATTTTCCCAAGAAGATGAGGCCCAAGCAGAGGGTGAATTTAGTGATGCTATCCTGCTATGCATGATAGCGTCACTAAATTACCCTCTGTGGACCTCAATCTGCGAAAATCAGGCTTGTGACCACCAATTGTTTTATATCTGTAGTATGGATTGACAGATGTTTTAAAATTTGTGATTTCTGCTACAGAATTGCTTAGATCCCGGGTTTTAATATATGCTGCATGTACATGTATCACTCATTTTATTTATTTATTTTTAATTTATAAACTACATTCAAGTGCTGCTTACAAACTGAGTAATATAAAATTGTATTAATATTTATAAATAAGAATTTATACTAGTATTTATAAAAAAAGGGAGTTGGATGATCACTATTTGTCCGTTCCATGAGTTAAGATTCTGTTGATATTACAGAAAGACACGATGTTGTGTCCCCTATCATCTGTGAAGGCATCCCAGATGACTGTGGAGGATGTCCGGGACATATTTAGAACGGACCTCGACAGTGGACTAAGCACAGATGAAGCATTCCATAGAAGAACTATCCACGGATATAATGAGTTTGATATCTCTCAGGAGGAGCCGCTGTGGAAAAAATATCTCGGACAGGTAATAATTCAATCATGGACAGGTGATAATTCTATCTGGGACAGGTAATAATTCTATCTCGGACAGGAAATAATTCTATCTCGGACAGGAAATAATTCTATCTGGGACAGGTAATAATTATATCGGCCTCCTGAGACAGGTAATAATTCTGTCTCGGACAGGTAATAATTCTATAGGTAATAATTCAATCATGGACAGGTGATAATTCTGTCTCGGACAGGTAATAATTCTAACTTGGACAGGTAATAATTCTAACTTGGACAGATAATAATTCTGTCTCGGATAGGGTTGCCACGACTATGGGTTTTCATACCGGTAATCGACTAATCGGCAGCTATAATCGACGGTTAGTCGATTAATCGGTAATATATGCATCCAGGTAAACAATTGATAAATGCGAAATTACGATGACTTCTTTACATCCATTTGGAAGACAGTTATAAACTGTCAATGCTCCGTGTTTTACACTGTTTTATTTTGTATACAACAAGGAATACTCGTGCCCTCATAGTCTCATTCGTCCCGATGTAGTTTTTAACAGGCCCTTACTATTAAGTACTGCCAAGTGCCCATATTGCCGATGTTTCTGGCAAAGTTAGAGCAAACTGCATACATGTACACGACGTGACAGTAACTGTGCAAAATTGCATGAAGTAAAGCTAATCTCGATCGCGACTCCCAAGCAGCCACTACTCTCTCCTGCCAAATAAACGTGACGTCACGTTTATTTATTTAAAGAAAAATACGACAGCATCACGATTATTAGGCGCCATCACGATTATTTAAAGTTCTTGCAAAGTCGCGGAATTTTCAGTCAAAAAGTTAGAAAAAACGTGCAGCTCACTAAAAAAAATAGAAGTGCACTTGACAAGTTGACAGGAATGTGGGAGAATCTCATTCCTAACAGGATTTAGGCCTCTAGATCATGATGTCCGTGTATAAACAGACGGATTATCGCAGTTAATTACAACTCATCAAAGCTTATAATCACACAGTGACAACTAATTATCGTTGGGACGGAACCGACTTCTACTATCAAAACGGGACTTAATGCTAAAATCACATCACCAGGCTTATATTATAAAATAATCAGTGAAACTAATCTGAGTGACAACTGATGAACTAATTTAACTTGACGTGGCCGACTTCTCCAAACAATACTGTTATCGTGACCCAATTATGCGCTATCATGAAGACACAGAAGCTGTGAGTCGTGTGCACACATGCGTGACTGGTTTTGGCTATAAATGGAAAGTTACGACACCGCAGTAGCTTCTGTGTGTACACAGGAACATGTATTTAAATCTATGCAATAAAGCAATACAATAACATGTCCGTGTATTCAAAGCACAGTTTAATTATGAATGCGATGACTTGGCAACAGTTCCACATTATTAACCACAACTTACGTTTTATGTCGGATTTAAGTTTTATGTCGGATTTTAAATAGCCGATGTGCGACATAAGAAAGATAACTCTAATTTACATCTCGAGCGAAATATTGATGGATGATGCAACCGATATGCCAACTAATTTCCCACAAGTTCCACCTTTTACTCATTGTCACTGATCAAAATGCCGAACTTTATTTATCATAAATAATAATAGAAGTTTCCCCACTATATTTGTTTTTCGCATTATGAGAACAACTTGCATGCATGGGAACTTGCCCAACAATGCCAAATTAATTAAGGCCTACATTCTGCTTCATTTATAGTAGAAATATGGTAAAATGCCATCATTGTGCGCCATCACTATTATTTGGCACCATCACTATTATTAATAACACCCGAAAATGTGCACCATCACTATTATTTGGCCATCACGTTTATTTGGCAGGAGAGAGTACGTATTTCGGCAGGTCACGTGCATCACATTAATCGGTAAAATTGCGACGAAAGGTGTGCACTTACAATGAAGTTAACGAGGACATACCGCTATTCTCAAAGTAATTGACCAGAAAAACGGGGTGATACCCCGGTCATGACCGCGGTGATACCGGTAATAAACGGTAGCGGTATCGAGACGGTCATGGCGTGGAGTTACAGTATTGGGCGATAATGATACCGTGGTCTTTTAGCGGGCACCGCATTAATTTTGTTGAATACCGCAGTGATTTTCATGGAACTCTTTTAGGGGAAGTATTTACTCACACATACTTGTTCGCGTTAACAAGCGGTATCAGTACCGTGGTATTGGAGGATACCGCGGTATAGTACCGCCATATTAACGGGGTGACACCACGTTATTGGTGGTCAATTACTTTAAGTATAGCGGTAGGTAGACAGACTAAGACAATGGGAGATATTTGAGCTTTTGTGGGGGACCCTGGGGGACGGGGATGCAGTCACAATTACTGCCGTGTATAACCTGGACATTTTCAATAAAGAATTGCAAGAAATAATGAAACAAATTAATAGTTTATATTATATACGTAACCGGCAACCGCTTCAGAAATGTATCTAGCACAGTAGCACAAATAGTAAATTAATATTCACAGTTAAACAATAAACATAATTAACATTTCGATGTCGCACACATAATTCTTTGAAGATGACTGCCAAACGTCGGTGGCAACATCAAAGGCAGAGGACGCCGCAACGGAATTGTGCTGCATACGCAGTTAACAGTTACTTCCAGGCATGACATTGATGAAAAATACTGCTTACATACACAAGTTACACAACCATACCCACCCCCCTCGGGCGATTAGTCGACGAAAGTAAATAACCGTCGACTACCGCACCTGCCGAAGATTAGTCGAATAATCGTGGCAAGCCTAGTCTCGGACAGGTAATAATTCTAACTTGGACAGGTAAAAATCTAACTTGGACAGGTAATAATTCTGTGTCGGACAGGTAATAATTCTAACTTGGACAGGTAATAATTATGTGTCGGACAGGTAATAATTCTAACTTGGACAGGTAATAATTCTAACTTGGACAGGTAATAATTCTGTCTTGGACAGGTAATAATTCTAACTTGGACAGGTAATAATTCTGTCTCGGACAGGTAATAATTCTAACTTGGACAGGTAATAATTCTGTCTCGGACAGGTAATAATTCTATCTCGGACAGGTAATAATTCTAACTTGGACAGGTAATAATTCTGTCTCGGACAGGTAATAATTCTAACTTGGACAGGTAATAATTCTGTCTCGGACAGGTAATAATTCTAACTTGGACATGTAATAATTCTAACTTGGACAGGTAATAATTCTAACTTGGACAGGTAATAATTCTGTGTCGGACAGGTAATGATTCTAACTTGGACAGGTAATAATTCTAACTTGGACAGGTAATAATTCTGTCTTGGACAGGTAATAA
Organism: Siphonodentalium dalli; assembly: GCA_032622095.1. Taxonomy (NCBI): domain Eukaryota; kingdom Metazoa; phylum Mollusca; class Scaphopoda; order Gadilida; family Siphonodentaliidae; genus Siphonodentalium; species Siphonodentalium dalli. The sequence goes on along the minus strand of CP136062.1, from coordinate 19,810,408 downwards.
TTCTAACTTGGACAGATAATAATTCTACAGGGTTATTGACTCTCTTGTAAACAAATAATCATGTATGCTAATTAACATGTTTTGCAGGACTAAAGTCAGACAGTCCTGTATGATCATTATTTTGGCTCTGTGTCACCGATCTGTCCACCGGATGAGTCCATCTCTTGTTATTTTTTGACTGTCAAATGTGTTGACCTGCTCATTCTCGATCTCTTGAAATATGTTTCTGTAACAATGAATAACGCCCGTACAGGTCATACTCCACCAGTTTAAAACCTGGGAACTTTTCAATGTTCTCCATCTTGGATTTTACTGTTTGCATCACTAAATACTTCGGCATGCCCTACAGACAACATTTTTTATCTAATTGATCCCAAACTTCATTTGGCTCTTCGGGTTGACCGTCTGGCTTTGTACCTACCGTAGGAAACTACATGTATATATCTATAAAATCGAGGTGAATAATGGTTCAACATCACCAACGTCAACTGGTGAAGTTCAATCTGACCCTATGTTTCCCATAGCAGTTGAGGCCAAAGCAGAATGAAGTCCCCAGGTGGTGAATTTGGTGATGATAGCCCACCATCACTAAATCATGAAAATAACATTGCATGTGTGTGCGGAAAATAATTACGCAGTTTGCAGTTAATAATTAATTTCGATCCTGTATTATATCAATATCTGCAGACATATTCATGGCGTGATAATGTGACACTAACTAGCGATATATTTACATGTACCGGTATGTGTACACCCACTATGCAGTTTTCAAAAATTTGGTACAGTAATGCCCTAAGTAATCGACTCCATAACCACAGCAGAATTATGGGTAACTTTTCAGGATTTACATGTAGTCGGAAATATGGCTTGTTGCCATTCATCGGAAAGCTCTCGGGTAGAGCTTTCCAATGAATGGCAACAAGCCATATTTCCGACTAAATCCTGAAAAGTTACCCATAATTCTGCTGGGGTTATGGAGTCGATTACTTAAGGCATTACTGTACATATGGATCTTTATTATGTCAGCTCTTGCGATTAGCCAATCAGCGACGATAAATAGTGATGGTATATGAACCCATATTAGGTCAGTGACCCCATATGAAATCAATATTAGGTGCTTACACCATCTTGTTTCAGAATCTTGTCGCCTCGGTAATATTTTTGGTGTATTTTGGCACCAAGATAGGGGATATCGGTCGGAAATCATTTTCTGCGAATTTAAAGACATACATGTAGTACATGTACCATGTACCAAAACCTGCATGCGATATATTTGAGGAATTCTAAAGACTCATAAATTAACTATCAAACTCATGGCGCGTCACTGTGACGTTACATAAGTTAATGGTCATAGACGACACATTTAACTTACCAAATTACAATAAATTACAGCGACGATTATGCTGGATTTTGTCCACTGACATAATAAATACGTTACGGGATGCTTAGTGGTCGGATATGGTGTCATGTGAGGCTCAGTGAGATCAATATTAGGCTCGGCCTACGCCCTCGCCTAATATTGATATCACTTCGCCTCACATGACACCATATCCGACCACTAAGCGTTCCGTAACTTATAATATCTATCCCGGCAACACAATTAACCAATAATAAAGTTCATCCCTTATACAGTAATGCTCTAAATAATCGACTCCTTAACGACAGCAGAATTATGGGTAACTTTTCAGGATTTACCGTAGTCGGAAATATGGCTTGTTGCCATTCATCGGAAAGCTCTCCCCGAGAGACTAAATCCTGAAAAGTTACCCATAATTCTGCTGTGGTTAAGAAGTCGATTACTTAGAGCATTACATGTACTGTATACCTACATCTACATGTAAGTTATATCGGTATGATATTTTTGATGGTATACCTACATGTACATGTACATGTAAGTGAACAAACCTCTAATAAACAGTCCTATACATCATCACCAAGGCTCAAAATAAGTGACCTGTCATGGTCATTGTCCAACGAAAAATAGCTTATGTCCAGTGCACTTCTGTATACATGTGTCAGACATATTATCTAATGCAATTTTTTAAACAATCTGTATTTGTCCAAGGAGCCACTTCTGGCCAAATACGACATTGAAAGTAATAAAAGTTCTTTTTTAATTTCAGATCAATTCATAGTGAATATAATTATGTCGAATTGCATGTGTATTTATTAATCGTCGTAAAGTTTTTGAACTTTTGAAAACAAAAATAACATGGGTTTTTCCTAGGTGGCAATAAGTCGATTGGAAATTTAAATACTGTCTCATACAGTACATCTGAAAATTTGATAGGCACCATTTTGAAATGACCAACACCATCCATTTGGTGCCTGTCATTTTGACAGTCAGTAAAAAAATAATTATTTTGAGTGTCGATGATGGGGACAAATTGGATATTCAAAAATAATCAATCGGCTGTCCAATTCGATGTTGACACAGAATCACAACTGCAATATCAACATTGAATTGAATATTTGCAGGACGCTATCTCCGTTGACTGTATTGTATGACATTTTCCCCTCTTCAAGTTGATCTACAGTGTCAATGCTACAGTGTCATTGACACTAGTCATTTTCATTTTCCAAAAGTTGCATGTCTCAGCAAATGTATAATGTACATGTATGCAGTCCTTCCCATGAGGTAAACACATCGAGAGTACTTATTTGCTCTCGCAATTCAGAAGACGGGTGTAATTGCGCCCATAATATACATGTACATGTAATCGTAAGTTGGGTTTTTCTCAAACAAAATGTCATTTTGGGATAGACCTATGCCCAGTTAAACTTTCACATGCCCATAATTTAACTGAGATGGGAAAGGTTCTAAATATACCTTCAAAAAGTTCAATACACATGTATATGAATCAACTATTACAGTGACCATGAACATTTTGGAAGAGGGACGAGTGCTAATTTTAGCAACCGTGAATTAAAAATTGCGAGTGCATACGCATGCGAGAGCAATCGCTCCCGTCTTCTGTGAAGGACTGATGTATGGCCCAAAAATTACATGTAAGCTAATTTGAGGGACAGGTGTAATTAGAGGTCAGGAACTTTTGAAACATTAAAGTGATGTGAATCACTCAGGTAGGGTGATCAAATATAAATGGAGCATAATCTTGCTCAAAGTAGTAATTTATACAAATATTATATCGAAATTGACAACAAACACCACCATTCTTATATATTAATTAAATACAGTGACTCTCGATTGTGAAATTGTTTTTGTTAACTTATCGCAGATACATGTAGTTGCATCCCGAATCGAGAAGTAAATATTTACAATTGCGCGTAGTTCAGACGATGTTTTCTATGGAGTCGTAAGGTCGATTTGTTTGAAATTTTCGGCGATGTTACTAATATGCTATATTCCTCCAGTTGGCATAGTGCCTGTTTACTAACTTACTAGATTCACGCACCCGAATAAGTACATACATGTAATATATCTTTAAGGTATAACATACCATACCAAATTTTCTCATGAAACTAATACTATATTTTTCAGTTCAAGGACCCCTTGATCCTGTTGCTTTTGGCATCAGCATTTGTTAGTATTTTTATGAGACAGTTTGACGATGCAGTCAGCATCACTGTTGTGAGTATATGTTTTACACCTGTTTATATGTATAACCCTTTACCCAACAGAACGGCCCTGTGCCAATGCATTCTCTTATATATGCGAGTCGACCATAGGTCGCCTCGCATATATAAGAGAATGCATTGGCTTAACACATTAAAAATTATAAAATTGTTAAAGAATGTAAGAAAAAATGGTAAAAAGTGTTAAAAAAAGATTTTTTTTAGGCCAATGCATTCTCTTATATATGCGAGGCGACCTATGGTCGACTCGCATATATAAGAGAATGCATTGGCACAGGGCATAACTGTAACTATCACAATGTGGTCAAGGAGCCGGTTCCAATGATATCCATATTTGTATGGTTCTATTGAGACAGACCGAAGATATTTTAGGCTGTTGAAGCTTTATTTGGCCGGTTTTGGCCGTTTTGTTGGGTAAAGGGTTAAGGGAATTAAATATATATTTCTGGAGGAGTGAGAGCTTTCCGATGAATGGCAACAAGCCATATTTCCGACTAATTCCTGAAAAATTACCCATAATTCTGCTGTGGTCAAGGAGTCGATTATTTAGAGCATTACAGTGCCGGTAACTTGCTTGGGATTAATTTTATACTGATCAATGAATGTATAGAGAAAGGTTGGGTAAATGTGGGTAACAAATTCCTGGTTTTCCCTGGTGATTATGTTTTGAAGTCATCATTCCTCGTGCCCCTCAGGGCATGTGTTGCATTTGCTTCTTATGGAACACCTCCACAACGAGTAATTTAAACGTTGGGTAAACATGTTAGCAGTGTTGAATGTTAGCAGGGTTGACTTGTTAGCAGGGTTGACTTGTTAGCAGTTTTGACTTCGTTTTGGGATGACTTTTCCTCAGTGTATTCTCCTATATTCTCCTATATTCTCAAATTACTAATTCTGTAAAAATGTCTTTCGCATAATATGAAATAGAAATTAAAAACAACAGCACTCAGTGAATGTTTTAAACTAACAACACCAGACAACAAATGTTCTTTATACATTGGATTCGTACAGGTAGCATATACATGTAGGTATATTGAAAATGTTCTTTATAAATTGGATTCATACAGGTAGCATATACTGCCATATAGGTATATTGAAAATGTTCTTTATACATTGGATTCGTACAGGTACATGTAGCATATAGGTATATTGAAAATGTTCTTTATACGTTCTATTCATAGCATATACATGTATATACTGGTAGTTATAATGACAATTGTAATACGACCCTGCCTAACTATGCTTAAAAGCCATGTTCTGATTGGCAAGTGGCCCGAGTTACCATGGCTATCTCGTTCCAGTTTTGTGGTACAATTCTACTTTTTCCGATTGTACCACGAAAAAAATCGGTTTATTCAGATCGCCGCACGCGACTTTTCCCGTCTTTTCTAACTCCGCGCAAACGGGGCATCAACGGAGTACACCCGCACCCGTAACCCTTTGAATTTTGTTACATCTTGACAATCTTGCGAATTTTCTAGCGATTTGTCACTTGAAACCAGTTTGGTTGCCAATGAATATAGTCCAAATGATGTTATGGTATATTGATATATGATACGACCAAAGAAAGTTACTTAATAAGTATATTAAATGACAAAATAAATCCATGGGGCCGGGCTGTGCATTCGTCGATTCGAATCTCGATCATATTCGATATTTCGGAATCAAGTTGAAAATGAAAGCGTTTGTTCACCAGTACAGAAGGGGGATAAGATTAGTTTAGTAAACTAGATCATTTAGATCGCTTTGTGTAAGGAAAATGGTCCATAGTCGATGATCATATTCATGTTGTCCCAACAACGTTCAACACAGAAATGACCGCAATTCGTATTTCCTGTACAATTTAAATGAAAGGCACGGGCGCCGCTGAAAACACATCGTTTTTTAGCCAATCACAACGATTATTTTCTAGAAGAGGTGCCTCGAAAAGTCAACGGGGGAATTTCATAACAAGACAAGATTACCGGAGTACTCCATGCAACGAAATCGAGTACGCCCAATACGAATTACACCACGAAATGTTTTCTCACCTGAGACCGAAAAAGCGCAGTATTTCGTTGACTATTCAGTCGAATTGTGACCATAAACTTTCAGTCGTATTACAAAAGAAATAAATACACGGTGTATCGGTGTGTATGGTCAAGTTGTACCACAAAAAACTGATTGTAGGACTCCGCTACGCGTCGTCCTACAATCAGTTTTTTGTGGTACAACTTGACCATACACACCTCTACACCGTGTATTTATTTCTTAATTGTCTCAATTTTTAGATATAATATCTCATTTTAGTGGATATAAATTAATAAAATATTGTTTATGTTCATCAGGCTATCATCATTGTGGTCACTGTTGCATTTGTTCAAGAATACAGATCTGAGAAATCTTTAGAAGCACTGACCAAACTAGTCCCTCCAAAATGTCACTGGTAAGATTCCCAACATTACTTATATACTGGTAAGATACCCATCATTACTTATATACTGGTAAGATTCCCAACATTACTTATATACTGGTAAGATTCCTAACATTACTTATATACTGGTAAGATACCCAACATTACTTACACATTAGGCCTAAAAAGTGATGTTTCTGGTAACCTGCCCACCCCTAGTTCAGGCCTCCTCCCCTGCCAATTAGGGCCCTGCAAATCGGGCATTTTCATTTCGAATCAAATCTCGAATCGAATCAGTCAAATGATTCTGAATTGCATCAAATCTCGAATCGATTCATTCCATCAGGCATAATAATAGTGAAAGTGAAGATATTATATGACTCGGAGGCTGTACCAATATCAAGTTTCTCATTTCGTAATGACGATAAATGATTGTCAATGTAAATATAATATGTAAATGAATCAAATGTATGTCTAACCAATTACATGTACATGTAAGTCTGCATTCTTTGTGGCTGTCTATGTTATACAATAATGAAACAGTATCAGAAGCAATATTGAAGCCAGAAAGAAATTGCATTCACAAGTTTGACATCTACATGTATGTGAAATTGTGCTAGTTCAGTTGCATAAGTATTACAATGCTTTGGTGGTCTATAGTATACATTAGTCCATGGCAATTTTATTAATATGCATTGGTTTCATAATATATCTTCGAGAAAAATCAGTGTGGTCCGTTGAAGTAATGAGAATGCAACTGGTGCCAATGATTCGATACAATTCAAATCAGGACAGCTCATTTCGAATCGAATCAGAAGAAAGATTCTGATTCGAATCGATTCGCAGGGCCATACTACTAATCTTAATGACCCCTTAAAAAGAAATAAATAGATGCAAAAACCGAAACAAGAGGTTGCACCAGAAGTACATGTATGGTTGAGATATATACTCAGACAGGGAAAAAAACCTAAAATTTTCATATAAACACAGATAAATAACTTTAGAATGGAAAACAGGAACAATACGATTGAACACTCAATTAATTGCCCTCATAATAGTGAACATCCTTACCAAATTTCATTGATATCCGTCAACTTGTGGTGGAGATATCTGCGGGGACAAAAATATGAAACATTGCCAGATAAACGAAGATGAATTACAAAAATGGAAAATCTGGAAAAAAAGATTGAATACTCCATTGAATGCCCTCATAGTAGTGAACATCCATACCAAATCTGACAACCAGTGTTTGAGATATCTGCCCGGATGGATGGACGGATCCCCCAATGCACGGCACAATGAACTGGGACAAAAATACAGTGTCCGGACGGACAGACGAGATCAATCCACTTATAAACATATAAAAATCATGTTTATATAACATCAATCTCAGATCATAGTAAACTGTGATGATCAGTTGCCAATCTGCATTATTTACAGTTGGTGTTCTAAGATGGCGCCATCCTTATGTTCACTGACCAGTTAATGTCGCAATTGTTTTTGATTCAAAATATTACCACGGTTTCATAGTCACTTCCAATATAATACAGAAATGTGCTCATTATGTCCTGTTATGTCATTTGTAATACCAAGGGCATTTTTTCAGAATTAATATACATATATTCCATATATCTCTAATGAGTCGCAGTTCTATACAAAATTATTGATTTCCTTATCACAACGAGAAAGTGAAGATACATTCGAGAAAATATATAGTTCCATTTTAAATATATAGTTCCATTTTAAATGTGTCTTTTCATGTTGACAAAATCTCAAAGTCAACACTAAATAACCCAAAATAAATTGAATATCATAATTATATTCTAATTAACATAATAATAACATTGATTGATATCATTGCGCTAAGCTCTTATGTCACTGTGCGTGCCGATAATACATATGCGTCTTACTAAAAAATATGAGGCCGGTTAGGGGGTACTTATGTGATAAATGGATGTTTGTGATGAGAATTGCCACCTGAAAGACACTACCTTGTTTAACAATGAAAGCGCAGACATGTCAGATGATTAATCACATTCAGGGGTTAACGTGCATGCCCAGGTGCCACAATGAATGAAAGTCTGTTATAGAAGAGGAACAGGGTGGGATTCGGCCCAAAACAGCATCATCCCAACCTATATCCCAAGCTGTTGTGGACCGAGATGACTTGTATGCTGACCTTTCCTTTTTTATTATCAGTGCACGAAATGGCAACACAGAGACGTTCTACGCGAGATTCCTCGTCCCTGGTGACATTGTGACCCTCGGTGTCGGTGACAGAATTCCTGCTGATTTACGATTATTTGAGGTTTGTCATTTTAGTTCTTAACCCTTTACCCAACAGAAGGGCCCTGTGCCAATGCATTCTCTTATATATGCGAGTCGACCATAGGTCGCCTCGCATATATAAGAGAATGCATTGGCTTAACACATTAAAAATTATAAAATTGTTAAAGAATGTAAGAAAAAATGGTAAAAAAGTGTTAAAAAAAGATTTTTTTTAGGCCAATGCACTCTCTTATATATGCGAGGCGACCTATGGTCGACTCGCATATATAAGAGAATGCATTGGCACAGGGCATAACTGTAACTATCACAATGTGGTCAAGGAGCCGGTTCCAATGATATCCATATTTGTATGGTTCTATTGAGACAGACCGAAGATATTTTAGGCTGTTGAAGCTTTATTTGGCCGGTTTGTTGGGTAAAGGGTTAAAAGATTACATGGCAATTTTCTTCGCGCACATTTAAGCTCAAATGTTGTACTTGCTTACATGTATCTGATATCATTAGTTAACCCTTTAACAGTAGCAGTGCTGGTGTAGCATTAAAGATCCTGTGCCAGTGCATTCTTTTATATATTATGTGAGTCTCCCATAGGGATCCTCCCATATATAAGATAATTCATTGGCACATGGTCTTCGCAAAATTTCATGAATCTCCAGACATGGAAGGGTTAAGCCAAATTAACCCTTTCTGTACTAAATTGAATCTCCCACTCAGCAGTCAATGTGGTGTTAGTTCTTTTGAGTTCATTTCAATGATGTCCATTCAACTATTTATAAAAAAACACAAATAAATATTTTGCCAGTTTTTATGTTTACCCATACCATAGTATGGTAAACATAGTGTCGTTGCCCGGATTGACCACTCGTCGTTCGTCCGTCTGTCTGTCTGTCTGTCTGTCTGTCCATCTGTCTGTCTGTCCGTAGACACTTTACGAGTAATGCGATAACTCAAACATTTTCTATCCAATCGAAACCAAATTTTGTATATGGGTTTCTCAGCCCAAAATACAGATCGAGTTCGAATTTGGGTTTGATCCGAGATTTTGTTACAGAGTTATGGCCCTTTTTCAACTTAGAATTCACGCATTCTGCCATAACTCAAACATTTTTTATCTGATTGGAACCAAATTTGGTATGTGAGTTTCACAGCCAAAAATACAGATCGAGTTCGAATATGGGTTTGATCCGATTTATTTTAAAGGAGTTATGACCCTTTTTTCAAAAATAAAATAAATTTAAAAAAAATCCGATGCTCTAACCGAAATATTTTTTTGTCCGATTGTGTTCATATTTGATATGTAGGTTTATGATGACACACCCCTCACCTGTATAGTTTTTGGTATTGATTGGTTGATCAGTTTAGAAAATAATTAACCCTTTACACACATGCTATCCAATGCAATAAGTTGAACATATTTCTTCTGATCTGCCTCATATTTCTTACCTAGGTTTTTCTTAGCACGTTCTTCATCTGTATGGTTTTTGGTATTGTTTAATTAACCCTTTTCACTCTTATGTTTACTTAGAATTCACCCAAGCTGCTATGACTCAAAACATTTTTCATCTGATCAACACAAAATTTGGTATATGAATTTATCACCCCTAAATACAGATCGAGTTCGAATATGGGTTTGATCCGATATATTTTAACAGAGTTATGACCCTTTATAATTCAAGTAATTACTGCTGGGAATTTGAAGAGAACATATATCCCACAGCAATGTGTGTTATTGAAATGAGTTAATTATCACTATGACATTAGATACTACATGCTATAAAGCATGATAGTGGTACCACTGGCTGGCTGGACTTGTTATCATAATTATGTCAAACTGTGATTGATTACTCACTCTCTGGTGGAGTTCTGCTTTCTGTGCAATATGAAGTTAACCCCTTTGTTGAAACAGGTTTATTACATTAGCTATATGCACACACTATATGACACCTATTCTAAAATAATAAATTGGAATAGTCCATTGTTACTTTATAGTGTTGTTTTACAGACATTGTTCTTTACAAACACTGTTGTCTTATCTTAGACAAAAATTTATCCACACATTCCTTAGTTCCATAACATGATGTCATTGAAAATGATTAACCCTCTCCACACATCATATGGTTTTGATGCTTTTCATTTAATCATTCTCCTATGTTATGTCCAGGTTGATGGTGATCCACTTTTGATTTGCATGGATTTGGGATTAAAATTAAACCATTCCATAGACACATATTATGCGATAGACAGATATAATATTATCCCTTTCACTTTGAGCCAGGTTCAGTAAGGGTTTCAATACATCACCAATTGAATATTCATCATTAGAGGAAATGTCTTATTTTGAAATTCCCTCAATTGCATTTGGGCTCCAGGATAATATTAATGGTGCTGGTATTCTTGAGACTGACTTATTGTATGGGGTTCTAAATCCAATGACATGCTTTTCATAGACTATTTTGTGTTTATCAGTTCATTAGTTTGGGTAAGATTAACCCCATTCTATCCGATTTGATAACTCAAATATTTCCATTGATTATGTTTATAGTTCTTGGCATAGTTGAAGATAACACACCCCTAACCTGCATAGTGAGGGTCATTTGGTTTATTTGCTTAAAAATATTAACATCCTCCACCAATCCTGTTGACACAATGTGATAACTAAATATTTTTCACACGATCACTATATAAAGTGTGAATTGTTGAAACTTTTGCACTCATGAAAAGGTTGGTGTAAGGATTTATAAAATTTATAAAAATAGCTAATCGCTATCGCCAAGGTATGGGTTAAACATCTGCCGATCGTGATCGGCCTCTCGTTAATTTAAAGTGTGCTAATTCAAAACTGAACGAAAAATAGTCAATTGTAAACATCCAAAACCCCTCAACCATTTGATAGATGTTCGTAAAACGCTCATAATCCCTTTCACTTGTTACTACAATAACTCCTGTACCTAATATCTAGCTCGTCCACTGCAGCCATCCGAATGTCTGAAGCGACTGTTTAGAGATTACTTTAGTGACGTACATGTAGGTTTCCGTGTCTGATTACTTTAGTAATGTAGGTTCCATGTCTGGGCATAGTGTGTCTGACATTTTCAGAATGAGGTTCCCAGAGGGTGAATTTAGTGACGCTATCCTGCTCAGTGGGCTAGCGTTGCCAAATTCACCCTCTGGGAACCTCATTCTGATCAGGCCTCAACTGCTATGGGAAACCTAGGATCAGATTGAAGTTCTCCAGTTAAAGTTGGTGATGTTCACCCATTAGTCACCTTGATTATGCATTTTATCTTCTGCAAATTAGGGGATATAGAAACTGATCAGAATGGTAAAAAGTTATTTAAAATATTGTTAATTTGAGACTATAGATACTTCCAAAACGTGCTTTTTAGAAGTCAAATATAGAGTTACTGCTCTTGTATTGAAAATGAGTAGCGGTTAACTTGAATTATCACATTGGCGAATTTCGGCGTAGTTCTATGTCAAGCTCGACATTATTACATATGTTCGGACTTTGGAAAGCTTCTTGAACATAGACTAGCTATCTTTGCTGCTTTTCTGACCCACATTTAGTGAAACCATGCAATGTCAAGGCCAGCTGATGAGATTATATACTGTATTCCGACTAGTCGACTGTGGAACTTAGAGTCGATTTTCCGACAAACCAACGTCGACGATTATTTGTCGACTAATCGTTTGAACACTACCCAGTCATCGGAAATACTTGAACTTTTTCAGGCCCTTGTAATTTAGAAAACGCAAAGCCTGTTAACCCTTTACCCAACAAACCGGCCAAAACCGGCCAAATAAAGCTTCAACAGCCTAAAATATCTTCGGTCTGTCTCAATAAAACCATACAAATATGGATATCATTGGAACCGGCTCATTGACCACATTGTGATGGTTATAGTTATGCCCTGTGCCAATGCATTCTCTTATATATGCGAGTCGACCATAGGTCGCCTCGCATATATAAGAGAATGCATTGGCCTAAAAAAAATCTTTTTTTAACACTTTTTACCATTTTTTCTTACATTCTTTAACAATTTTATAATTTTTAATGTGTTAAGCCAATGCATTCTCTTATATATGCGAGGCGACCTATGGTTGACTCGCATATATAAGAGAATGCATTGGCACAGGGCCCTTCTGTTGGGCAAAGGGTTAAATACATGTATAATGTGCTCAACTAAGACAAATAATACATAATTAATTCATGCCATGAATCTCTACTCAGGATAGATAACTCATGCAGAGATCATATTTCACTTGTATAAAACATGTTCCTTAATAATGTACTTCACTTCAGGTGAAGGTTCTAATTTGAAATTTCACGTTTTAAGTGACTTTCTGAGCTATTTTGCTTTGCGTCGCTTACAATTATGGAATTTCTCCTGGGTAATTAATTCAATGTTTATTCCGATATCAGCTCACAAAAGTTGCAGAAAAATATGTAATTTTGAGTTGGGACTTTCTCCTACAGCGAAGTACATTATTAAGGAACAGATAATAACTAAGAAATTTATTCCCCGCATTATTTTTTCGACTTTATAAGGTTCCCTGTCAAAACTTCATAAAGTTCCCACAGTTTGTACTGGTGGAAATTATCTCTATGGCATTAGCCGGAATAGAGATTCATGGAATGATCTAATAATTAACATTTAGTAATGTCTTATCTGTCCTCATGCATGTTCACCATTTTTTATTATGAACATTAACCCTTTACCCAACAGAACGGCCCTGTGCCAATGCATTCAATTATAAAATTGTTAAAGAATGTAAGAAAAAATGGTAAAAAGTGTTAAAAAAAGATTTTTTTTTAGGCCAATGCATTCTCTTATATATGCGAGGCGAGCTATGGTCGACTCGCATATATAAGAGAATGCATTGGCACAGGGCATAACTGTAACTATCACAATGTGGTCAAGGAGCCGGTTCCAATGATATCCATATTTGTATGGTTCTATTGAGACAGACCGAAGATATTTTAGGCTGTTGAAGCTTTATTTGGCCGGTTTTGGCCGGTTTGTTGGGTAAAGGGTTAAAACACCAATAGATTGATTGTGCCAACCTTACTGGAATAGAACAGCATTCTTGAATTATAGTCTCTGCACATTTGAACTATAGAAGAATAACTCAGAAAAAAATTGTTGATGCTTACTTATTTCTTATTATTACACATCTTTGACAACAGGCTGTTGACTTAGCTGTGGATGAGGCAAGCTTCACTGGTGAGGCCCAACCTGTAAGGAAGACGACGACGACAGTTAAGAATGGGAATGACATCACTGATAGGACGTGTATAGCTTTCATGGGAACTTTAATAATCAGCGGCCATGGCAAGGTAAAAATACAATCAGATTAATTAGGACTTGATTTGTGAAAATCCTGTTTCTCATGCCGAAAAATTCGGAAAAGTATACGCATATGCTACTTAATTTAATTATACCCCCCGCAACGAAGTTAGGGGGGGGGGGTATACTGGAGTCCGTCGTCCGTGGACACAAATTTGTCCGGAGTGTTTCTCAGCTGTTTTTTGATCAATTTCCGTGAAACTTGGCACAGGCATCAACCACCATGGGAACCTGTGCACCTGCGATTATGACGTCTGTCGGACTTTTTTTGTTGGAGTTATTCCCCCTTTTTCGACTTAGAAATTTTTTGCAACATGTATAATTTTGTCCGAGCTTTTATTCCTACATTTCTAGGTCAATTTTTTTTTAACTTGGCACAAACATTTAGTACCATGGGAACCTGTGCACCTGCGATTATGACGTCTGTCTGGCATTTTTTGGTGGAGTTATTTCCCTTTTTTGACTTAGACATTTTTGTGCAACATGCCTAATTTTGTCCGAGCTTTTATTTCTACATTTTTAGGTCAATGTTTTTTAATCTTGGCACTGATATTTAGTACCATGAGAACCTGTGCACTTGCGATTATGATGTCTGTCCGACTTTTTTTGTGGAGTTATTCCCCTTTTTCGACTTAGAACATTTTTGCAAAATGCATAATTTTGTCTGAGCTTTTATTTCTACATTTTTCGGTCAATAGGTTTAAGATTACGGTTAGGTTTGTGCACCTGCAATGGGAACTGTTATTTTATTATTTTAACTAAATGTTTACTGACATGTGAAACATCTTAGTATTTTAAAAACATGGGGGGTATCCTTAGTTCCATTGGGACAGTCACACCTCTAGTTAGCTCAACTTTACAAAGGTAAAGTTTGAGCTATTGCCATGGCTTTGTCGTCCGTGTGTGTGTGTGTGTGCGTGATGCGTCAACAATTTCCTTTAGCATGGGCTACAGGTCATACCTTTGGTCAGATCATTATGAAATTTGTCATAGCTGTTGACATTGACATGTAGATGGGAACGAGTCATATCTCCGTCAAAGGTATCTTGCCCACTGAACTATATGGTATATTATCCCAAGTAGGAGGGGTTAACTCTCCGAGTTGAAAAAAAACGTACGGAAATTCTATGGTACATATCTTCTGTCATGTTCATGACCCGTGTAATCACGTGGTTTCCGACACGCAGTGAAGGAATCGCCATATTTTTATCCCTCCTCCCCAGGACGGGTGCAAAAAAGAATCTCTCACAAAGAATACGAAGCTAAGTTGCAGTTTGTATAGCAAAAACAGTTTTGTTTTTGTTTTATACAAACAACATTATTTCTTTGCTTATAGTTGAAAATTATGTAACGATTCACATAAAGATTACGACGGTTTGTTCCGAATATAATAATTTCGGAATCGGATGACTCGTTTCGTTTTAACCGACTTTTTCTTCCATAATTTTAATCGGTCAATGATTTAATATCCGTTTTCTGTGCAGACAATATGCAACGTTTCTGGCCTATTAAAGGCAGAACATTCGAGGCACCATTGGATATGACTAAAGACGCTGATCGTTTTCTTTATAACAAATCTATGGCATACAGGTGACGTGTTATTTAAGTTACCACGTGCGTTGACGGTGGTTAAAGGTATCACGAAATTAGGTGACTTATTTTCGAGTTCATTTTTTCGTTTGACGGCTTTCTTTATACATTGACAATCATCGTCTGGTGTACAACTGACGGAAAAAGCAGTGTTTAAACGCTTGTGAAATAGGCTGATAGGATTGTAAAATCCCGAATGTCACTTTGAACCTTTTTCACCCTGGATGATTAACAATGGGGCCGTTACTGCCTTTGTTGCCACATGGTAACATAACACGACAGGTGTATTTGTGTTTGTTCGCAATCACATTAATTACTTTCACAGGACTGCTAATCGAGGTAAGACCAGGTTCATGAATCGCCTTCCCCGTAGCTCCCCTTGAAGTCGCTTCCCTCGTTTCGAGGTCCCAAGAGTTGAGAACGAAAGTCAATATATAGGGTTCCTCTAATTGGCGTAATTAGCACTCGGAGCGATAGTCACACCACACAGGACGCGGGTTGGGGCTACCCATCGAACCCGTAGCTCACACGAGTTGCTTCCCCTAGGACACGGACAACTCGCGGGGAAGGATCCAGAGAATTTTTGTTTGGGGACACCTGTTCTGTATTTGAGTATGTGCCCATATAAATTTGGATGTTAAATTATTCAGTACTGGATACTTGATTGTGCAAATAAAGGCTCCATGTTATAGACTATATATCATCTGCGGGCTGATGATTTGCATTACTAGGACATTTTGTTGAATTGTAGAAAAATTCCTTGAAAATATGGCAGATCCAACTGGAATAAATACTATCTACATGGAATTTGGGTCTCTATAGTTTGGGCACCCAAACCTGTAACAGGTATCAAAACATCCCTGTATCCTTCTCTGACTTGCCGATATATCGTGTTCCTCTAATTGGCGTAATTAGCACTCGGGGCGATAGTCACACCAAACAGGCGCGGGTTGGGGCTACCCATTGAACCCATGAGTCACATTGGTGCGCTCCCTGGACTATCGAATGGGACGTCAATCTGCTTCTGCGGGTCGACCGTTGGCTGTTGACGTGCCCCGGACGGCTGTGACCACTGAGCTCTACTAAAACACTCGACACACGCCGTCCATCGCTACAAGTCATCATCTCGGGGTCAGCGCGGCTGGGGGATACACCCTCGGTGATCCCTGACCATGCTCTCCGGTGCCTTATGATCATAGTGTGTGGAAATTTGGGCTAAAATTACTAGTCGAATGGCCATTTTACTTTGTCTCAATTCAAATTAGGAGACTTTTTCTCAAATTATTACATTTACGCAATTATTTGGCACCTGAAAGTTTATCCTCCATGCCTTCTGCCCCAGCTGGGCTTGGAATGGGATCACAGTTCACAGGCTTGTTTCCTCCTTATTATAAGTCCCCACTTCCGGGGGCTTGGCTGACAGGTTACTGGCCGCATTCTGGCCAACAGCTGCCAGTAACTTCGGGTTTGATTTTAAATGAAAACAAAAGATCTTATTCCCTGACGCCATTATAGCAGGAAGCTTGCTTGGGAACTGGTACCTACTAACCTCCCATCGCCAGTTCGGTCGGTTGGATATCGGGATCGGTCCTGCTGCTGCTCCACCCCGAGATGTACAGGCTCTGGACATTCCTCCGGGGTCCCCAATGACCAGACCTCACATGCAATTAGAAATGAAGCTTGTCGTGGTGTATTGTGCTGTTAACACTCCATCGACGGATGGAGATCAGGATCAGATCGAGCAGTCGCTCCAGCACGAGGTGAAAGGGCTTTCGACATTCCTTTCGGGTCACCTTTACATGAGCTTACGAGGGAGCTCAGTTAGTTGTTCAGGGTTCTCTGATGCAGCCAAGCGCAGGAAGAAAATTAATGTCGTATTTTGATTAACAAATAACCTCAGATTGACATGATTTGATAGCATTGTTCTACAATCATTTACAATTTAACAGAACATCAGAGTGCTTTCCCTTGTTTCGAGGGTTCCAAGGAAGCGATAGAAACCTTTACGAACAGGACACTGTCACTTGTCGATGTATAGTGTTCCCTTCATTGGCGTAATTAGCACTCAGGATGATAGTCCCACCAAACAGGTCGCGGGTTGGGGCTACCCATCGAACCCATTGGCCGCATTTGGTGGGCTTTCTGGACTATTGACAGGGACTCCAAGTCGGATACTACGGGACGACTGTTGGCATACCCTGGGACAGTCAAATGAGGAAATAGGATACAAGTTGCATGGCTTTTGTTAGCATTTGGGTAGCAACTTGCCCTGTGATGCCGGTCAGTTTGTACCCTGCTTAACGTCGTCAGAGATGGGTGGTTATGCCATCGGACTGCACACTTGGCGACCTGGGTTCGACCATCCTGAGAGGTATTCAACCATTTTACTGTTCTCGGGTTGGGATGTGTTCAACTTCTTGCTTTATAAGTGGTTGCTTCTTTCCATGTTCCATCCAGCTCTTTCATGGTCACGGGCTTTGCTGGAGAATGTCTATAGTCATTCATATCACTAGATTAGTATATGACTCTCGCCCTTTCATTTTCCTGACTTTTTAAGACGTGTTCTTGACTGGTTCGGGTGCTCGATAGGGTATATTTACATCTCGATTTGGGACGCAAGAATCAGAGATAAACAAGCATACATGCTTTATCTCCGACCTCGCTGTGTTTCCGTAATAGATACGAATGACATATATTTTGTCTTCAGGTTGCTTTCAGTGCTAACTCAACATGGATTTCACTTTTGTTGTCCAGTCATACATCGATGAGTCCATTATCCATGGTTCGACATATGCTCATTTTCAGTACACTGTTGACATGAGGTCTCGTTCAGCACCCCACTCGGTCCTTTGCTGACCTCAGCGATTGCCAATGCAGGATAATGTTGCACCTGTGGGGCAGCATATGAATCGGGTTGGGCACAATTCATCAAGTTTCATTACATACCTGCCGTTGGTTTCTGCTGGTTTTGGGCTTGTGCCACAATCCTGATGCCTCGTTAGTCCAAATTTTGTTTTTGTGGATTTCCACCTTAACGATATTGGAATTTCGGTTCCTGGATGCCTTTCTGTCATGGATTCAGTGGCCTGTGATTGGTCAGTTGGGTTTAACTGTGTGGGTGGGCATTTCCATATTGGGAACGTCATCGGGGTAAAAATGTCATGGCTTTTTACATCTTAGTCGGTCATATCTCGAACTCCAGGCTTCACACTAAGTTTTCTGCTGTGAAACTCCAATTCTGAGCCCTGTTCTTCATACGGCCTGAGCCTTGCAACGTATGTCTGTGTAATACCCATTCGCTTCCCGGTCAGGCTATTGGTCAATGATACCTCCTCCTTATCGACAATGGCATGTCTCCGAGTAGTTGGTGTCGGGCCCCTTTCTTGGGAGCTTGCAGCTGGTTTTTCATCGGGCTCTCATCGTGTACTGGGACACGGCCCAACCCACTCAAGATTTGGGTCGGGGGTGGGTTCTATTGTTTTTAAGGGGGGTCTTCGTTATTACTTGCGGCTTTTGCTGCCTGGGTTAGCCTGTTAGGTGCGGTATTAGTATTTAGCCATCCCTGGGTTTATAATACCCGGCTGTGGATTTCTTGTCAACGGGTATTTTTCTATTTCCATTTCCTTAGAACATGGATGCTTCTCCCCTTTCGGGGGGGGGGGGGGGGGGGGGGGGGGGGTTACCGTACCTTTCCCGGCAAGTACTCGGCTGATACATTATTAGCCCTAAGTTCCGATGCGAATGTCGTATCCAACTATCCATCTCCAGGTCTTCTGAAGCTATTTACTTTACTTGCAGGGGTCTTAAACTCTTAAGTGGCCACTTTTTGCTCGTTTGTGAGTGCTGACAGGTATTAGTTTAGGATGGAATATTACATTGGCTTATGGTCCTATTGTGCATGTGTGTATATATATATATATATGTATATACATATATATCTATATGTCTGTGCATGTGTATGTATATATTGTAGGTTATCAGGTCAATCCAGTTCTTTGATTCAGATGCATAGCAGTGTTTTTGTTTCCTCGTGGCCTCCACCTGTTAGAAAATTCTATGCTTTACCATATAGTTCAGTGGGCAAGATACCTTTGACGGAAATACAATATTTTCCTAAAATAGTAAAATATATATCTCCTAGAAGTATCTTGCCCACTGAACGCTGAGCTCCCTCCCAGGGTTTCGCACCCACCCCGCTCACGAGGAATGTCCTACTGGGGATAAAAAATATGGCGATTCCTTCACTGTCGGAAACCACGTGATTACACGGGTCATGAACATGACAGAAGATATGTACCATAGAATTTCCGTACGTTTTTTTCAACTCGGAGAGTTAACCCCTCCTACTTGGGATAATATACCATATAGTTCAGTGGGCAAGATACTTCTAGGAGATATATATTTTACTATTTTAGGAAAATATTGTTTTGCTTTCATTCGGGGAAAAAACATGGTCGCCAGTGGCCATCTTGGATTTCAATATTCAATCCATTAGCACGGGCTACAGGTCGTACTGTTCGTCTGATCATCTTGAAATTTGTCATGGATGTTAATATTGACATGTAGATGGGAACGAGTAATTTTGGGGTTGTTCGGCCAAAAAACATGGCCACCGGCAGCCATCTAAGATTTTACTCTTTGCATGACTAAATTCTTTGGCACGGCCTACAGGTCGTACCTTTGGTCGGATCATCATAAATTTTTTCATGGATGTTAACAATGACATGTAGATGGGAACGAGTCATTTTGGGGTCATTCGGCCAAAAAACATGGCCGCCAGCAGCCATTTTGGATTTTACTCTTTGTATGACTAAATCCTTTAGCACGGGCTACAGGTCGTACCTTTAGTCTGATCATCATAAAATTTGTCATGAATGTTAATAATGACATGTAGATGGGAACGAGTAATTTTGGGGTCATTTGGCGAAAAACATGGCCGTCAGCAGCCATCTTAGATTTTACTCTTTGTATGACTAAATTCTTTAGCACGGGCTGCAGGTCGTACCTTTAGTCTGATCGTCATAAAATTTGTCATGGATGTTAACGATGACATGTAGATGGGAACAACTCATTTTGGGGTCATTCGGCCGAAAACATAGCCGCCAGCAGCCATCTTGGATTTTACTTTTCTCTTCATGTCTATAAACTAGTATTAGACATTCAACTTTCCACATTCCTAATCGCTCCATTGACTGTAATACATTAAATTATTCCCTTTCCAAGTTGAGCTACAGTGTCATTGACACTTTCATTTACTTAGAAAATTCAATTTTTCTCTTGTTTTTTTGGTTTCCAGATGATAGCGTGAGCTTTGGTGGTACGATTGCAAATCCCGTATTTTGTGGATCAGTTATATGAAAATACATGTCAAGTGCGAATTTGGGTATGATCTGATGATTTTTGCCAGAGTAATGGCCCTTTTTTCAACTTAGAAAATTTGAATTTTGTCCGTCCGTTCAAACATTTTGCATTATTGTTCAGCAACCGCTAGGCAGATTTAGCTGATATTTGGTATGGTGATAGAGCAGCATGGGGGAACAGCTATATGCATAGCGCGGGTTTCGTCCACCCATTTTCACCTGAGTTATGGCCCTTTTTTTACTTAGAAAATTCAATTTTTCTCTTGGTTTTTGGGGTTTCCAGATGATAGCGTGAGCTTTGGTCGTACGATTGCAAATCCCGTATTATGTGAATCAGTTATATGAAAATACATGTCAAGTGCGAATTTGGGTATGATCTGATGATTTTTGCCAGAGTTATGGCCCTTTTTTCATCTTAGAAAATTTGAATTTTTGCTTGTTTTTGGGTTTCCGGATCGCTTGTTTTGTGGTTTTTAGTCAACATTTCTGTACGAACTTCTTTTGGAATGGTCATATAGACCTCCTCGGATATCCGCAGTTTCGTCCATGCTTAATCCAAATTGCTACGGTCGGGGGCAAATACCACGCGACAGCGTACCTCTTGTAATCACTATAACTGGTATTATAACTACTAATGGGCAACTCATTGAACTAATAACTTTGAATGTTTCATTTTGGGACTTGATTGAGTAACAGTTAAGGTGAGAATCAGTGATCATGAGACGTACAGTAATGCCCGAAGTATATGACCCTTTAACCACAGCAGAATTATTGGTAATTTTTCAGGATTTAGTCGGAAATATGGCTTGTTGCCGTTCATCGGAAAGCTCTCCCCAAGAGCTTTCCGATGAATGGCAGCAAGCCATATTTCTGACAGTGCATCTGTAAACAACACCGTTCATTGAATTTTACCAGATATAAAACTGCAACAGAAATGTTTACGAAACTTGTTTTCAATTTGTGTGCATTAGTTTCATTACTTTATAAATATATATCCTTTTGAACCTGATATTTGCAAACATTTCAGGGTATTGTTACTGATACTGTTTTGAATTTGTTTGTAAAATACTTCATAAATATATATCCTTTTGAACCTGATATATTTTCTAACATTTCAGGGTATTGTTACTGGTACTGGTGAAAACTCAGAATTTGGTGAAATTTTCAAGATGATGCAAGCGGAGGAGGTAAAACAAATAAATAAATGTCTGAGTCATCGTTACAGGTCTAACTGCATGAAAAACATGACATGTAATTAATTACGTGTATATGGCATAATTACAATTTTGGACAAAGCTTTTCCAACATGCATTAATACAGATAATATGTTAATTGAGAAAAAATAATTTAAGAAAGGCCTTCCTTCCTACACTGGTTTAATAAATTATAAATTAAATTAATAAAGGCCTTCCTTCCTGCAGTAAATTATAATTTAATTTAAGAAACGCCTTCCTTCCTACTCTGGTTTAATAAATTATAAATTATAATTTAATTTAAGAAATGCCTTCCTTCCTACACTGGTTTAATAAACTATAATTTAATTTAATAAAGGCCTTCCTTCCTACACTGATTTAATAAATAGTAAATTATTATTTAATTTAAGAAACTAACGAAAGGCTTTCCTTCTGCACTGGTTAATAAATAGTAAATTATTATTTAATTTAAGAATCTAACGAAAGGCTTTCCTTCCTGCACTGATTAATAAATAGTAAATTATAATTTAATTTAAGAAACTAACGAAAGGCTTTCCTTCCTGCACTGGTTAATAAATAGTAAATTATAATTTAATTTAAGAAACTAACGAAAGGCTTTCCTTCCTGCACTGGTTTAATAAATAGTAAATTATAATTTAATTTAAGAAACTAACGAAAGGCTTTCCTTCCTACACTGGTTTAATAAATAGTCAATTATAATTTAATTTAAGAAACTAACGAAAGGCCTTCCTTCCTGCACTGATTTAATAAATAGTAAATTATTATTTAATTTAAGAAACTAACGAAAGGCTTTCCTTCTGCACTGGTTAATAAATAGTAAATTATTATTTAATTTAAGAATCTAACGAAAGGCTTTCCTTCCTGCACTGATTAATAAATAGTAAATTATAATTTAATTTAAGAAACTAACGAAAGGCTTTCCTTCCTGCACTGATTAATAAATAGTAAATTATAATTTAATTTAAGAAACTAACGAAAGGCTTTCCTTCCTGCACTGGTTTAATAAATAGTAAATTATAATTTAATTTAAGAAACTAACGAAAGGCTTTCCTTCCTACACTGGTTTAATAAATAGTCAATTATAATTTAATTTAAGAAACTAACGAAAGGCTTTCCTTCCTACACTGGTTTAATAAATAGTAAATTATAATTTAATTTAATAAAGGCTTTCCTTCCTACACTGGTTTAATAAATAGTAAATTATAATTTAATTTAAGAAACTAACGAAAGGCCTTCCTTCCTACACTGGTTTAATAAATAGTAAATTATAATTTAATTTAAGAAACTAACGAAAGGCTTTCCTTCCTGCACTGGTTTAATATATTATTGCAAATTATTGAGCCTAAATACCCATGTAATGTTTGCTCAAAAATAGTGCCAAGTATTGGTTCATGTGCATTCTGTAAATCATGTTTTCTTTAGTTTCAGAATTATTTGACACTTAAATTGTTACTAATCAAACATAACATATTAAATGTTTACTTATTTCTTATTGTTAAGCCACAGGGGCCTGTAACGCGCTCCGCTGTCCGCCCCCCCTTTTGCACTGCCCATATACGCCGCTCTATATACGCGCCTTCTTCGTGTTAATGGAACATTATATAGACAAGGGGCTCTGTAGAAATTCAACGTTTCACCATCGCTCGGGAGTCGCACAAATTTAGCCCATTCACCCCAGTAATGATAACGATATATACACGGATGGATCGGCAAAGAATTCATCTTTCAATAAATACCACAAACTCCCATCAGAAACATTCATACACGTTGCATTTGATAAAATTTTAACCACCGAATATTGTCTCCGGAGAGCGTATTTTTTCGATTTGATCCGGCTCAGACAGCAATGGACGCATGTGTATCGAAATTCACCACCCATGCAGTTTACTATCATTAAAAATCGTTCAAACGATCAACTAAATATCTGGAACTTAGTGAATTATTGTCGGCTAATAATTTATTTACTCATACAAATCAACACATTGTCAGTAAACAATTCTAATAGAGGAGAAATCTGTCGATAATTCCAACTTTAAAAAAGAAATTTGTCAAGTGACACAGTTCCTAAGTTTAATATTCATTGTAGAAGTAGAAACAGCCAATCACCGCTCAGTGTTAGAATCGAGGTCAGGTCATAATGAATATTAAAATGAGGACCTCGATTCTAACACTGAGCGGTGATTGGCTGTTTCTACTCTGTCAGTCATGGAAAGGTCAGGTCACAATGAATATTAAACTTAGGAACTGTGTCACTTGACAAATTTCTTTTTTAAAGTTGGAATTATCGACAGATTTCTCCTCTATTAGAATTGTTTACTGACAATGTGTTGATTTGTATGAGTAAATAAATTATTAGCCGACAATAATTCACTAAGTTCCAGATATTTAGTTGATCGTTTGAACGATTTTTAATGATAGTAAACTGCATGGGTGGTGAATTTCGATACACATGCGTCCATTGCTGTCTGAGCCGGATCAAATCGAAAAAATACGCTCTCCGGAGACAATATTCGGTGGTTAAAATTTTATCAAATGCAACGTGTATGAATGTTTCTGATGGGAGTTTGTGGTATTTATTGAAAGATGAATTCTTTGCCGATCCATCCGTGTATATATCGTTATCATTACTGGGGTGAATGGGCTAAATTTGTGCGACTCCCGAGCGATGGTGAAACGTTGAATTTCTACAGAGCCCCTTGTCTATATAATGTTCCATTAACGCGAAGAAGGCACGTATATAGAGCGGCGTATATGGGCAGTGCAAAAGGGGGGCGAACAGCGGAGCGCGTTACAGGCCCCTGTGGTTAAGCTATGTCTTTGAAAATGTTGTAATATTAGGGTATGAAACTTAACCCTTTCAGTGCCAAGTCTGATTTTGTATAAACCTATATTTCCTTGATCATTTTTCAAATTTATTGATTATAATAATGTGATACATTGATGGAAAGAGCTCTTAGAGCTCTTTCCATCAATGTATCACATTATTATAATCAATAAATTTGAAAAATGATCAAGGAAATATGGGTTGATACAAAAATCGGACTTGGCACTGAAAGGGTTAATAGATTCTTTGATCTTTGTATTTTTTCCAGGCGCCAAAAACTCCACTACAGGTGAGCATGGACACGCTGGGGAAGCAGCTGTCGTTTTACTCATTCTTCGTCATCGGGATTATCATGTTTCTCGGCTGGATACAAGGGAGAGCGCTCTTAGATATGTTCACTATTGGTGTCAGGTAATTCATTTTTGTAAAAAATAATAATGATGTCTCTGGTAACATAGGGTAATATATTTCATATTGGATACATACACATCAATGATGCTTTAGTATAGAAAGGGTTAAACCTGTTATCTGAACATTTATTATAGGATAACTACTCATCAATGATGCTTTAGTATAGAAAGGGTTAACCTTATTATCTGAACATTTCCTATGGGATAACTACTCATCAATGATGTTTTAGTATAGAAAGGGTTAAACTTATTATCTGAACATTTCCTATGGGATAACCACTCATCAATGATGCTTTAGTATAAAAAGCATTAAGAAATAATGGTGGTGGACTATATGATGAATAATTGACTATATATATTCAATCATCAAAACAAAAAGATATTCCATTTAAGAACACCACAGAATTACAAAATATTTTGTTTATCATCCGGCGTTTTATTGAATGAAAACATTTATTCACAGCTTGGCAGTTGCAGCGATTCCTGAGGGTTTACCGATCGTAGTTACAGTTACGTTAGCCATCGGCGTAATGAGAATGGCAAAAAGAAAAGCGATTATTAAACGACTCCCTATAGTCGAGACTCTAGGTATGTTATATATTCATGTCATGTTAAACGACTCCCTATAATCGTAGTTACAGTTACATTAGCCATTGATGTCTTGAGGATGGCAACAAGAAAAGCGATTGTTAAACGACTCCCTAGAGTCGAGACTCTAAGTATGTTATATATTCATGTCATGTTAAACGACTCCCTATAATCGTAGTTACAGTTACATTAGCCATTGATGTCTTGAGGATGGCAACAAGAAAAGCGATTGTTAAACGACTCCCTAGAGTCGAGACTGTAGGTATGTTATATATTCATGTCATGTTAAACGACTCCCTAGAGTCGAGACTGTAGGTATGTTACATGTGATCGTAGTTACAGTTAGCCATCAGCGTCATGAGGATGGCAACAAGAAAAGAAATTGTTAAACGACTCTCTATAGTCGAGACTCTAAGTATGTTATATGTTCATGTCATGTTAAATGCAGTTATGCTCTAATTAATCGACTTCTTAATCACAGCAGAATTATGGGTAACTTTTCAGGATTTAGTCGGAAATATGGCTTGTTGCCATTCATCGAGAGCTTTCCGATGAATGGCAACAAGCCATATTTCCGACTAAATCCTGAAAAGTTACCCATAATTCTGCTGTGGTTAAGAAGTCGATTAATTAGGGCATTACTGTAAACTTTGTGTTTGTATGAAGACTCATGCATGGATCATTGGATTTGGTTGTCCTTTGGTGAAAGGATTCGCACATACATCAGATTGTTTCCATTAATTTTTACCAGAGTTACGGCCCTTGTTTGACTTGGAAATTTGTGAATTTTGTGTCCATACGAACATTTCAGCTTGTAACTCGGACATGGATCATCATATACGGTTGTACTTGGGTATGGTGATAGCCCAGCATGTGGTAAAGGATACCTACTTACTACAGGTTTCGTCCATTAATTTATACCAGTGTGTTACGGCCCTTGTTTGACTTGGGCTATCATAAAATTTGGTTGTGCTTCGGTGTGTTGGTAGCTCAGTTTAGGTGAAAGGATACCCACTTCATGGATTTAGAAAATAAAAAAATTCCATCCATACAAATATTTAGTATTGCCCACTCTCTAAACTGAGCATCGACACATATGCCATGCTTGGCGTTGCGCTTACATACTCACAAAACCATTCCAAATAAATAATAGATCACTACCATGTCATCATTTTAATGGGAGTATCCTTTCAATTAAGAATATATAATTAGGGCTTCAAAGGTTTGCAATTATTTTGATTTTGGTATCTTTTCTTTTTGCTTGCTCTATTTGACACTATCTGCCATTTAATCATCAATTTAGTATTTTAGTATGCATACAAACAGCCTGTTCTCATTAGACTTGCCATTTCTGATGCAGCTTCCTTTGCCTTTGATGTTGTCGCAGCTGACGTTTGGCTGTCATCTTCAAAGAATTCTGTGTGTAACATGTTCTCACAGTCTGTGGTGGGCCGGCGGCTTCCTTTGCCTTTGATGTCGGTGCCCATGTTCTCACAGTCTGTGGTGGGCCGTCAGCTTTCTTTGCCTTTGATGTCAGTGCCCATGTTCTCACAGTCTGTTGTGGGCCGGCGGCTTCCTTTGCCTTTGATGTCAGTGCCGATGTTTCACTGAGACATCCCCGGTGTGTGGGCGAAACTGATCTTTAGGCAACTTAATGCAAAGCACATGCTCTGGCGAAATAAATATCGGTGGCTCAATGCTGAGTCCTCCTAGATTAGCTTTACTTCATGTTATTTTGCACAGTTACTGTCATGTTATGTGTGCAGTTTACAGAAACAGCTGGCTGTTACTGTCGTGTCGTTTGTGCAGTTTACAGAAACAGCTGGCTCATCGGCAATTATGGGCAGTATTTAATAGTAAGGGCATGTTTATAACTAAATCGGGACGAATGAGAGCATGAGTATTCCTTGTTGTATATGCAATAAAACACTGAACACTGACAGCTTATAACTGTGTTCAAAATGGATGTATTTTAAACTACTCATCGTAATTTCTAATTTATCACTTGTATACCTAGATATAGGCGCTTATAGAACGATTAATCGACTAACTGTTGTCTATAACGGTCGATCAGTTAATGCTGAAAACTCATAGTTGTGGCAACCCTAAATGTCATTAACCCATATAAAACACAAAATGATATTTTTACAGGTTGTGTGAGTGTGACACACTGTTATACCGCTATACTTAAAGTAATTGACCACCAATAACGTGGTGTCACCCCGTTAATACCGCGGTACTATACCGCAGTATCCTCCAATACCGCGGTACTGATACCGCTTGTTAATGTGAACAAGTACCGGTATGTGGGAGTAAATACCTCCCCTCAAAGAGTTCCATGAAAATCACCGCGGTATTCCAAAAAATTAATGCGGTGCCCGCTAAAAGACTGCGGTATCATTATCGCCCAATACCGTAACTCCACCGCCGTGACCATCTCGATACCGCTACCGTTTATTACCGGTATCACCGCGGTCATGACCGGGGTATCACCATGTTTTTCTGGTCAATTACTTTGAGAATAGCGGTAAGATATAATGTCTGGTCTTTGTTTCAGGTTGTGTGAATGTGATATGTTCTGATAAGACAGGAACTCTCACGAAGAATGAGATGACGGTCACTCAGATGTATTCAGCTGAAGGTCTCTATGCCGAGGTATTTCTTAATTTCTTTGGTTTAGGCCAATATAAATAAATTACTAGATTCTCATTCAACTTTTTTGGAATATTGGTGTGGGCGTGCTAAATATGGTGTGGGCGTGCTAAATATGGAACTGTGGATATATCATATCAGTCTCTGTGCCTGAGCTTTTAAGATATGGTAAGCTTTGGTTGTCGGTATTGCTATTATATTAGTCACAAGCGTTAAAACCGCCATAAACAGAAATAATATTGCATTATACACAAATTTTGTCTATAATGCAAATCATAATTATCACTTAAATTGCATGCTACTCTGTGTCAAATGCCATGTTATATAAACAAACAGTATGTAAAGAGCATGCAATAAGTACAACACTCAACACCTGGGAGACCCTACTAAGTGAACTTTGGTTAGAAAGGGCCACCACATTTGTTTACAACATACAGGTTTAGTGCTTGTTAATCCTAACCACTCAAGATTCCATTGTTGAATGTGTCACCACCGTGAATCACTCTCCTGAAAATAATGCCACGGTATTGAGTGTTCTTCTTATCGCTCACTATTTACATGCTGAATATAAACAAACACTCAGCTCACACAAAATGTGTTTGTGGATAATATTGCATTCACACTATTATTATACTATACTATTAGTATATTATTGAGGAAATTTTCATAATTTGATCCCTTTTATTTCACATCAAACGGTGATATCATATTTCTCTTTTCAGGTGACGGGAGTTGGGTACACATCACATGGTGATATCATATGTAACGGTGAACAAGTTGAGGAAATGTCACACCCTTCTCTTACCAAAGTGATTGAGGTATTATCTCATATCTGAAATTGTTCTCAGAATAAAAGTAAACATAAATAGCTTATTATTAAAGCAACATCTAAATCCTTGTAGTGGTCGAAGCCTCGTAGTGGTCGAAGCCCTCGTAGTGGTCGAAGCCTGAAATTGAGCTCACTTTTGTTACTTTTGTCCGATTCCAGATGATAGTAGGTCCATAAATGCATTTAAAGGTACTCAATCTCATCAGAGGGTCCCCACATCATCAAGATACAACAACAACATTTCTTCAAAATAAGCTTTAGTTATCAGAATAAATTTATTGCAACAAAATAATGATAACCACTGTCAACTATGGTATCAAATTTCCCAAAACTTGTTATTTATCAACATTTTGTTCAACAAAATTTGGTCGTA
The DNA here is from genome assembly GCA_032622095.1 of Siphonodentalium dalli. Lineage (NCBI taxonomy): Eukaryota > Metazoa > Mollusca > Scaphopoda > Gadilida > Siphonodentaliidae > Siphonodentalium > Siphonodentalium dalli. The sequence continues at coordinate 19,780,942 of CP136062.1, read as the reverse complement.
TTACCACTTGATTTTAGAGTTATCCATCTTCATCCGCCATTTGTGTTCGAGACCATCCATTTGGCCACGTGTTTCTGGGCCAAATTTAGTTGCCCATCTCAAGAAATAACAAACGTCAAAAACTGATCACTCTGAGCTTTGATGGGTGGAGTTCCTCGACTCAAATCAAATATTTTTTACCCCGAAGCCAACAGCCAACAGCATGTTTACAGTATATTTATTGATTGTAATGCATTGTATTCATACTAATTATAATTGTATTATAAATGGGCTCTGGTGTTGCATGGTACTTATTGGATCACAGAAAGTTGATGTTGGTGTGTAAATTAAACTTCAAACATTGTTACTTCTCCCTGATAACCAAACAGGGAGACAAGCCTTGAAATAGTGTCTGTCATTTGCAGTATGAGGTCCCCAGAGGGTGAATTAGTGATGCTACCCCGCATAGCGGGCTATTATCACCAAATTCACCCTCTGGGGGACCTCATTCTGCTTACACCTCAGCTGAATGAGGTTCCCAGAGGGTGAATTTGGTGATGCTAGCCCGCTATGATGATTGCTTTGTTCTATTACTATTAGAATAATTTTTTTTTCAATTTTTATTTCTGAAGGCTCTCGTAACAGTGGGCCACAAATTAGTGCAATAACATTCACCACATTCACACACTGTGCGGTTCTGTCTTACTAGTAGGTGCCTTGTGTACAAAGTTGATTTGTGAGTCGCATTCAGTGGACCTTGTTACAGTTATAAATTCACTCCTATACACATACTATACAAATATTTGCAGGTTGGCTGTATATGTAACAATGCATTCTAACAGTTGATGGTCTGTTGGGCCAGCCCACAGAAGGAGCTCTACTAACACTGGCTAGAAAGGTAAATAACAAATATTAATCCATGAGCTGGTAGGACCCCTCGTGCACCCCCCCCCCCCCCCCCCCCCCCCCCCCCCCAATAACTTAACTTCTTTGGTATATTTCATACCGTAATATGTATTGTTCAGGAAATATGATGTTAACACAGTGTTTCCGCCAGGGGGAAATTAATGAGTCCGTATTGGGAAACACATAACGCGACGGGATGACCATGGTTCATCCTGTCGGGCGAAAATTTTGTTATTTGACACTGAAAATGAAAAGTAGCAATTTCCTTGCACCTAAGAGTCCCATCAAAGCAACCCAAAGCTACGTTGATATTATGGAAGTCAATCATGTCCGTGGGTGCTTTAATTATGTTGATGGTGTCCAGATAATCAATCAATTAGTTACGCACGTAAGACTGCCGTCTGATTGAAGACTATATATTAATGAACAAGCTACGAGTTAGTGTTTACAAATTTATACAATAAGATTCCGACAGCTATAATGAATCTGAACACTACAAAGCATCTATGCATTGACCAATAATAGATAGCAAGGAGAATTGAATAAAGTATTTCCTAGAATTTCAAGCACCTTCTGTGAAAATGAAACTGACAGCTAGGATATATGCTGTCAATCGTAAAACTATATGTGCGCTGTGACGTCATACTGAAGGGTTTGTCTGCAGGAGATATTTATAGCGGCGGAATACGATTGGTAGCGACATCTTTCACTCGGAATGCGTAGCTTGTTCAATAGTCTCTATTAGTCCATAAACTGACAACCGCAATTGCTTATTATGCGTATATTGCCATGCATAGTCAACAAAATCCCAAAGTGATTCATTTCACAATAATACGGAACCTGTCCCGAAATCAGTTTTCATAGTGGAAATTCATAGTGACAAGTTAACAACACCATTCATTTGATCCATATTACATACATGGAGGATAAAGACAAACACATACCCCCTCCCCAATATGGAGATAAAGTCAAAGTACGGTAAAAAGTAGTTGCATTGTCCCGCATGGGTTCCCAAGCCCAATCAACGATGCACATGTTCACATTTCCCGCCAAAATTAGAGTTTATAACACGCTGGCTAAAACTCTGTTCTGTACCTCATGAACTCTGCAGAGGGACCCATTAATTATGTACCGTACAATAGCACGGGATGTCGGAGAAGGAGTAGTTTCATCCATGAAAATCCCGTGCATAAAAATGTCCCGACTAAGAAATTCGGCATACTTTGATCAAATTATATACCGGTAATCATAGGATATCACGGGATTTTCGAGCATGAGTAGTTTCATCCCGTGCACAAAAATATGCGTACTCAGCAGTCTGGCATTCTTTGATGTTACCGCGAAATGTATTACGCTGTATCTAACGTCACTATTTGACCCGCATTTCACCAGTATTCTGTTTAACCCCCGAAACTGCCGTTGCAACCGAATTTTTTTTACGACATATTGCGACTGACATTTGGTATATGTATGAACCAAAGGGGAATGAGGCCGTTCTACGGACGCTGAGCCGTACTAAACGGAAACCCTGGTTAACAGCAAATATTTTGGGCCCTAGTGTACCTACTGGGTCAGTATTTAGCCTTATAAACTAAATTTCGGGGTCCCCCGGTTAATATTATTATACCCCCTTTTTAAAAAAAGGGGGTATACTGTTTTGCACCTGTCCGTCCGTGCATGTGTGCATCTGTGCGTGCGTCCATCCGTACGTCCATCCGATTTCTGTTCAAGTCATAACTTGAACAGTAGTGCTTGGATCTCAATGAAATTAGGTATCGATGTTCACTACTATGAGGTCATTAATAGAGGGTTCATCGTTTTGTTCGGCTTTTCCATTCTAGAGTTATTCATCTTTGTTTATCTGGAAATGGTCCGTCTGGTGTCTGTTCATGTCGTAACTTCAACAGTTGTGCTGGGATCTCAATGAAATTGGGTATGGATGTTCACTACTATGAGGACATTAAATAGAGGGTTCCATCGTTTTGTTCGGATTTTGTTGGCTATAACTCACAATTCAGCACGGCCCTCCTCAGATGTCCCTATTGTTTTATATGCATCTCTCCAAAATAGATTCCTGTACATTAAAGGGATACTGTACCCAAAATGATGTTGTTGGTTTCTATAGTCTCCGAGTCGGAGAATAAGGTAACAATGTTTCCATTATTTGAAAGTCTGTTGAGTACGAAGTAGTGTTACGGATGGCAAATTTACCGGAATGCAAAAATACAAATTGTCGTTGTCGAGTAATTTTTGTACAGTTTTCAACCAAATGAATCAAATAAAAGTTATATTATATGCATACTAGTCCCATATACTCATTTACGTTATTGTATCATCACTAGTCAGTGAGTGGCTTGAGTTTTCTCCCTGTATCATCATAATGTTTAAACGATCGTGTGTGCGATCGGTTTAACAATCCAGTATCCCTCAATTACTTTATTTGATTACGTCTTGTAAACGGAAATTCGTAATTTAGTTGACGCCATTTTATGGCTCCTGTCATAAATTAAATTTATATCAAATTATTAACTTTTAAATTATTAAATTTTAAGATAGCCTATTAACCTGAGCGTTTACAGAATACATCTTCGACTCAAATTACTTATGTTTCTATATATTATCGATATTAGATCATTGTTATCACTGGAAATTTAATGAAAATGGCGTACAGTACCCCTTTAATGAACCTCATGTTAGCACCAAGCTACCAGTGCTCTATTAGGAATTTATAGGAGTTTAGAACATTTTTCTTTAATAGCTAGCATCACTAAATTCACCCTCTGGGGACGTCATCCTGCATGGCCTCATCTTCTCTGGAAAGTTTCTTTATTATAAAAATAGAAACTTAGATCTATTTCTTTTTTAGTTTAGTTTCTCTATATCCCCAAATTGGCAGACGACACATTTATTAATTGAGGTTCCCAATGGGTGTAGCAGGCTAGCATCACCAAATTCACACTCTCGAGACCTCATTCTGCATGGGCTCATCTGCAATGAGAGACATAGACTAAGATTGAAGTTCCCAAATGGTGAATATTGTGATGTTCACCTATTGGGAACCTCGATTATGCAATGTGTCGTCTGCCAATTTGGGAATATAGAGAAACTAAATTAAAAACAAAATAGAATCTATCTGAAGAAGTTTCTATAGAAATTGGAAAATAAAGAAACATTCCAGAGAAGATGAGGCCTAAGCAGAATGAGGTCCCCAGTGGGTGAATTTAGTGATGCTAGCCCACTGTGTGGGATAGCGACACTAAATTAACTCTCTGGGGACCTCATTCTGCAAATGACAGACACATTAGACTCAGGCTTGATTTGGTTTGAATATTCACCATTATGAGGACTTCCAAAGAAGTTTTAATAGGTTTTGTTTGCATTCTTCATTCTTGGGTCATAGAACAAAGGGTTCCATCAGTCAGGGCATCTGTCTGTCCATCTGTCCGAAATGATATCCACTTACTACGACTTTCGTCCATTAACTTATCAGACTTATGGCCCTTGATTGACTTGGAAATTTGTGAATTTTGTGTCTGTAGGAACATTTCAGTTTGTAACTTGGGTGTTAATAATCAGATTGTATTGCCCTGTAGCATGGTGATAGCACAGGTTGGGGGAAATGATACCTACATACTATGGGTTTTGTCCATTAATTTTTACCAGAGTTACAGCCCCTTGTTTGACTTGAGAATTTCTGAATTTCGTGTCCTTATGAAATCTTCAGCTTACTTGGGCATGGATCATTGAATTTGGTTGTGCTTTTGGTGTGTTGGTAGCCCAGTTTTGGGGGAAAGGATTATGCATGAATATCTCCATCATGGGCCATCACATATCAATGCATGGAATTGGGTGGAGATATTCAATACACGAAGGCTAGCTTGCAAAAAAAAAGAAGGATTTGTTGATGTGATTGAAAATGGTCGAAGTCTTATAACCTCTACTTAGTGTATGCCCATAATATATGAGCAGGGGATGCTCGTATCCCAGACCCACAGTAGAGGTACGCCTGTCTTGGACTCCGGTAGTGGAAACTTCACTAACGGTGTCCAGAGCAGTCTACCTTGCGGCAGTTTACAAATGTCAGGATAACAAAAGCATAGATTATAATAATGTAATGTCCGAAGTATAGACCATGCGTATGTAAATAGGGTTATACAGAGTTTGCATTCTGCAAATTTCTTTTTGTTTTCTGAAATGCGTCCAGACATCTGATTTACGCATTTCTTGAGCATCCATGATACCGTTTACTAGTACTGAGTCAGAGAGTAGATGTCAAATGACCATGCCATACTGCATTGAAAACGATTGCATTGGTCTTTGCCGACGACTCAGTGCACTTGTTTTACCAGATATCGGAACATCAAAGATGACGTCACACATCTTTGATGTTAAGCCGCCAAAGCCAGACTATGTAACTTGCCATTTATGGAAGACTTTTGATCTCGCACCAGATTTGGACTTTTAATATGAGTTTTTCCGCTAAAGGAAGCCCTCACACTGAACTATATGGATAGATGTCCTGCGTTTGTAAACCATAGTAGAAAAGGGGTTAACTTTTTGGTCGCCTACGATCACTCACGGTCTTCACTCGTCAGTGGCTTGCCTCGGAATCAGTCACGCATGCGCAGTCCCAATATAATTCATTGTACAGATTGAATTAGCAGTTTATTTTCTGCTACCAAACCGAACGGAAGTCTAAGGGAGTATATTTCCGAATTTGTCGTTTAACAATAGCGACAAATTCAATTTATCGATACAATAATTACTGGTCGCCTACGCGTTCGTTTTTATAATTATCGTTTCGAATTCACGGACCATTTCGTTTCAAACATATAATTGTTCGTGTTTTTCGAACAGGCGGCGAACTTAAAAAAAAAAAATTATCGAATATGAAAATCAACATTTCGCCATAATTAGCCGCCATTTCAAGGCCTTACGAGGCGCACAGATTATTGTGAGAAATACATCTATGGAATTATTATAGCACCTATAAGGTATGATAGAATTTGTCAGATATCAAAAATGCCACGTGATTCGCCGCCGGAAGTATCCTAATTTCGTGGGAATTATTTTGATGTTTTAATGCGTGGAAATTTATTTAGCAATAATTCCATCGCTACTGACGCTATCTCTCGTCATGTTATGAACAACGTGCTTTCACATAATACTATGTTGTTTTATGTTTCAATACAAATGATCCAGATGTGTTAATCACGTTTGACCTTGAAGTTGATTACAATCTACACAAGAATACTGACAGTTGATTAGATCTTGGTTTATCAATGTCACATGCATAACAATAACTTCATAGGACAGTAGTACCTTAGTGCTACGAATAAATCTCAGCCATGTCATAGATGTATGTCGATTAATAGCTACCTTGTATATACCGCTATTCTCGGGGTGATTGACCAGAAAAACGGGGTGATACCGCGGTGATACTGGTAATAAACGGGGCGGTCGGGGCGGTCATGGCGTGGAGATACGGTATTGGGCGATAATGATACCGTGGTCTTTTAGCGGGCACCGCATTAATTTTGTTGAATACCGCGGTGATATTCATGGAACTCTTTTAGGGGAGGTATTTACTCACACATACTTGTTCGCGTTAACAAGCGGTATCAGTACCGCGGTATTGGAGGATACCGCGGTATAGTACCGCCATATTAACGGAGTGACACCACGTTATTGGTGGTCAATTACTTTGAGTATAGCGGTAGGTCTAATGAACAATAGCTGCGATTATACACCAGCCGGTTCAGACGTGGGCTTGTAAATTTTTGAGAAGGATCCAGGGATGTTTTTCTACCTGTTACAGGTTTGGGCGCTCAAACTCTGGAGACCCTGGGGATAGTAATTATTCAAGTTGGTTCTCCATTATTTCAACGAATTTTTCTATAATTCAACAACTAAACATGAAAATCGGATGAGATAGTCTACTAGTATGATATAGAGCCTTTATTTGCACCATCTCTGGATCCTTCCCAGGTAGTATTTCTCGGTCGGATCTCTTCTCGGGCAGGAACAGTTCACGCTCCCCCGATTATGCCTCGGCATTCAATCAATTAGTGGGGAGGCGACCGGTGGCGATGCCGGGGTACTTGGGACCCCCAGGACATTTGGTCCCACACCGGCGCGAGCGGGTCTGTGTGCTGAAGTTGCCAAATCGCGTGCGAACGTAACGACACCGGCTGGGCGGCCTACGGCGACATCGGCATAGGGCAGTGGCCCTACCCATTCGGTAGCAAGCCCGGTCCCCTTGGTCACGCTCTATATAAAGACACGGCCTTGCCTGCCTCTCAGCCGTCTTGGGGTTTCTGCTGCAATGACATTCAGCTTGGTCGGGACCACCTGCATTTGGGGGGGGGGGGCTCACCCCGGTCCGATGGCTCCACCTCCTTCCGGTTATCAGAAGAAACCAGTTTTGGCTATGGGATTCTTCATTTCGACACTGGACTCCAAAATTGGAACTCAGTTTATCAGCCTTTTGCTCAAGCAGTTGGCCGTAGCTTAAAATTCCATGGGAGGTATTTACACCTCGATTGAGCCATCGCCGGAATGAGCCTCCCTCTAGTGTTTTGTCGTCCATTATGGACATTGCAGGTCGTTCCGACGCTAGGGCAGGGAGCGACATGCTATCCTTACACCCCAAGGCGTCTGAGGCTTTCGATGACGACCCGTCTGCGCACAATACGTCAGACTGTGGGTCTTTTCGGTCGTCACAGTCTGGCATCGGTAAGGCAGAAGCTGCGGATCGTGATTTCCTATCCACGGATTATCTCATCTATAGGCTTCTTCCTACTGAACTATGAACTCTCAAGCCCTCCTGGCACGCCCTGCGCACTCGTACCACCGTCTTCAAAATGCATCGAGAACTCGATCTATCTTACCTGTGATATACATTTCATAGGTAAGGTACACGACCCGCGACTGACACACTGGTCAATAGACTTCACACATGAATGAAGCACATTTACATGGAAAGCATTTCTCTTGTCACATGCCTCAACGACCCTGCCAATGGCCTGGCCGACAGAGTACATCTCATGGCTCTTCATACTCCTATTACCAATATCAATTTGATTATCTGGCACATGGTAATAAAATTAACAGGGCACTGCACGCCTATAGACAATAGACAATAACGCGGGCAAAGACGTTTGCACTGTCCAGCTCAGCTTTCTAGGAAGCTCATTGACTAGCGTTATAGACCTTTCCTTGCAGGCAGGGGACCACCCAGTCCGAGTGGATCCCAACCCCATGGCACCAGACACCCGATCATAAGGGCCTGAAACCATGCTGCCAACTCTGCGCGCTTCGGTATATGCCGGATTTGTCCTATCAACATTCGACAATAAAACAGGCAAAGACGTTTGCGCTGTCCAGCTCAGCTTTCGAGGAAGCTCATTGACTAGCCATCAGACCTTTCCTTGCAGGCAGGGACCAACCCATATGAGGGGATCCCAACCACATGGCACCAGCCCCCCAATCATAAGGGCCTGAAACTATGCTGACAACTCTGCTCGCTTCGGTCTATGCTGGATTTGTCCTATTTTCCTTAAACATGCCTTCAACAGGACCACTTAGGTCGGGGGAGCTCCTCTCTATCATGGCTCTTAAAATTCAATAAGTAACAACATTATGAAGGGATGTGTGTCCTTTACTAGGAGGATGATAATTTCATTTGTTTCCTTCATCAGCGAGCCATTTTAGAGGGGGTCTTCCCCTAGTTTGCTGCATGCCTCACACTAACATACCTATCACACACCTAGGTCGTTCTGCTGCATGTTTGGGGGGGAAAGTGACATGATGTTCTGGGCAGAGGCTCAGAACTGAATATTCCGTATGGTGACAATTTACCCGTGGTTATCATCTGATTACATTGTACATCATTTGAACTGATTTCAGTTGTCAAAGAGCCAAAGGGCCTTCTGAAATGATCTCATTGCTGACTTATAGATCACCTTGATATATATATTTTATATCATTTTATATATTTATATACGCGTATGATTTGTATCACAGGGTTTCTGTCGGATATCTTGTGATGCATAGGTACCTCAGAGACATGTGATCAGTAGAAGAAAAACAAGGAAGCTGTTCTAAGAACGACAGGGGGCATGACCACCTTTCAAGATGCGGTGGTGGGGGCTCCCTCTGTTCAGATGGCTTGACTCCATTATCGTTGTACAACCTGTTTGGCCTAATGGGTTCTCAACTCTATCCCTGTGCCACAAATTTGGCATCAGGTTCTCTGGCTTTTTCTTTGGCGAATAGCAGTTAGTTAACTTTGGTTGTCTCGCCATCGTCGGAGTGGGCCTCCGTCTGTGCAGGTCGTTCTGTCGCTAAGGCAGAGAGTGAGTTAGTCTCCTTCCTTCATGATCCTGCATCATGGGACCTTGACGGGTGGGACCTTAGAACAGACAGCTGAAGAAGACGACACAGAGAAGAACGAAGAGTTTCTTCTTCCGTTATACTTGCTCGGTTCGCTCGCAACTATGCATTGGATGGCACCTCATGGGATGTTTGTTTCAAAACAAGGGGGGGCGGTACACATTTGAGCAATATAGCACTCTAACTATATGAGTTATTTCACGTAAATAATCCTAACAGATTCATTAAAGTGTTCATATATGGTACACTCTGTTTTAGAAGAGTACCTTTACTCAAAAATTGGGCTATTAACTTTATTGCTCGTGCCTCCTCCTGGGCTTGCATTCTAATCCATATAGTTCAGTGTGAGGGCTTCCTTTAGCGGAAAAATATTATTTTAAAAATTATAATACATTTTTCCTTAAAGAAAGCCTGAACACTGAACTATCATAGTGCCCTCCCATGGCGGTGCCATTCCCAACCCCGCGACTCGCCAATCTTCTGATTGAATTGAAAATAAACTGGCTAATTCAATCTGTACAATGAATTATATTGGGACTGCGCATGCGTGACTGATTCCGAGGCAAGCCACTGAAGAGTGAAGACCGTGAGTGATCGTAGGCGACCAAAAAGTTAACCCCTTTTCTACTATGGTTTACAAACGCAGGACATCTATCCATATAGTTCAGTGTTCAGGCTTTCTTTAAGGAAAAATGTATTATAATTTAAAAAAATAATATAATTGTGACTGTATACCCCTCTGAGTGATAAAGTTTGCAGCTAAATTGATAAATTACACATGTTTAAAAGCTAATGTTAGTCTTGTGCTGATTAAGGACCTGAATACATTAGTTTTTCTTGTTATCACATGTGTGTATTACATAGCGGTTAACCAGTTGATCATAGTTCAACTGGTTGCCGACAGTAGTCGGTTGTCAACTCAATTGGATATCTGGATATCCATTTCAGCACTAATGTTGTCACTATGTTGTATGTATGGTTGATCTTTACTCTCTATATCACCACTTGCATGTAGTCTGTATGGTTGAATTACCCATTTGATCTTTACTCTCTATATCACCACTTGCATGTAGTCTGTATGGTGGAATTACCATTTGATCTTTACTCTCTATATCACCACTTGCATGTAGTCTGTATGGTAGAATTACCATTTGATCTTTACTCTCTATATCACCACTTGCATGTAGTCTGTATGGTAGAATTACCATTTGATCTTTACTCTCTATATCATCACTTGCATGTAGTCTGTATGGTGGAATTACCCATTTGATCTTTACTCTCTATATCACCACTTGCATGTAGTCTGTATGGTTGAATTCCCCATTTGATCTATACTCTTTATTTCTCTATGGTGCAATTGTCCGTATGGATCTATACTCTCTATTTCAGGCAAATGTACTCACTGCCCGCAGTCTTTATACAAGGGTGCAGGAGTGGCCGTTCAGCTCGGATACGAAGATCATGTCAGTCCTTTGTACACCCAAATATGGACAGGTAAGTTGATCGCACCCGAGGCTCTAATGCTTTTGACACGATGACTGCCGACACCCATTCAATTACATGCAAAAAGTATTCGATAACTCATAATCAGCAGTCAACGTGTTAAGAAATATTACATTGCACATTGGCACGTACAGGCAAATTTACCCTGGAGAAACTCAAAGTAGGAGTCTTTCAATCAGTTTCTGTGGTTATTACTTCTATAAAACTTTAAAAGATGGTATATCTCTTGCAGGCCACAATTACAACAACAGCATAATTTTTATGTATCCCGATTTCAAGACTAAAAATAGCTATTTTGTAAATAAAATACAGATCAAAATGAAGATTTGGGTATATTATTTGTCTATAAAGGCATAATAAAATGGTTTATCCATCACCTTTGTCATCTACTATATAAAGGTTGTAAAATAAACCATGGCTTTATTTTAGCACGTGCTAAAATAAAGCAAGAACGGCTACTTCAATTATCATAATAAAGGCACGTGCTCAGAACTACAATCGAAAATCTTGCAATCGATTTAAAAGTTTCCCAAAGAAATTTCTCATCAATTTCTTATCCCATTTAAACACATTTAATAGATGTTAACGACTTTTAAACTTTAGCGATGGATAAAAACAATACCCATATAGTTTGACGAGATACAAGGCTTATGTTCGCTCATATGATTCAACATATGGGGGACCTCGCTAAAGCTCGGTCCCCCCATTTTCTGAATCATACTCGCGAAAATAAACCCTGTATCTCGTCAAACTATATGGGTATTCTATATTTATTTTGATTGTAAGATCGTGGTGAAATCTATAGCCGAAATGCAATTTACCATACTGTGGTAACAAGATACAGTTCTCCTTCTTGGAATGCTTTTGGTACACTCCGAACATTTTCAGGAAGATTTCTATACTTAACTTAGCCCTTAAAACTGTCTGACAGATGTGATAAAAAATTCTTTTCTTTTCTCCTATCATTTTATAACCAAGAATCTGTATTAAACTCTCTGGGAAGAGATAAACAAAACATGAACAATATGGAGGAAGGCCTATGCAGAATGAGGTCCTCAGAGGGTGAACTTAGTGACTATCCCACATAGCAGGCTGATATCACTAAATTCACCCTCTGGGGACCTCATTCTGCTTAGGCCCCATTTTCTCTGGAATGTTTATTTATTATCAAATTTCTATAGAAACTTCTTTACATAGATTCTATTTTTTTCTAGTTTAGTTCCTCTATATCCCCAAATTGGCAGATGACACATTGCATAATCGAGGTTCCCAATGGGTGTACATCACAATATTCACCATTTGGGAACTTCAGTCTGAGTCTATGTCTCCCATAGTAGTTGAGGCCATGCAGAATGAGGTCCCAAGAGGGTGAATTTGGTGATGCTAGCCTCCTGTGTGGGATAGCGTCACTAAATTCACCCTTTGGGGACCTCATTCTGCAAAAGCCTTGAAATAGGGTGTCTGTCATTTGCAGAATGAGGTCCCCAGAGGGTGAGTTTAGTGATGCTACCCCGCATAGCAGGCTAGCATCACCAAATTCACCCTCTGGGAACCTCATTCTGCTGAGGTGTAAGCAGAATGAGGTCCCCAAAGGGTGAATTTGGTGATGCTAGCCTCCTGTGCGGGATAGCGTCACTAAATTCACCCTTTGGGGACCTCATTCTGCAAATGACACTAAACTCAGGCTTGATTATCCATTATTGTAATTCAAGTTGAATATTTGTCTCTGAAACATGCATTCTGATTGGTTGAAAGATTCTAACTTCAGTATTGGTTGAGAGTTGCTAACTTTTGTTTTTTATTAACATGCATCAGCTTCTGATTGGTTAACTAAATTGAAGGGAGCACCGCATCATGTTTTGTAACTGTTCCGAGTAAACCCATGGAACGTACCCAGAGATTTGATCACCGGATATCTCACTTCATGGCATGTAATGCCAATAAAAAGAGCATTTCATACAGTTTCTTGTCAATTATTTTGGTGGATTGAATTACAATGGACATATTAAATCGTACTTTGTTACGTTGGATAGTCTGGGATTTGAGCATGAAAACAGTTGGTGAACTCGCCGTCTAAACAAAAAAATTCTTTCTCGAATCCCTGAATATACAACTCAACAGGGTATGTTGATCTCCTAAATAATTACCTTTATGCCCCAAATAATCAACTCCTTAACCACAGCAGAAATATGGTTTGTTGCCATTCATAGTGAGAGCTTTCCGATGAATGGCAACAATCCATATTTCCGATTAAATCCTGAAAATTTACCCATAATTCTGCTGTGGTTAAGGATTCGATTATTTAGGGCATTACTGTACTTTCATTTCTGTTGAATCTAGGCAGGGTTTACAATCAATTGGTAAAATTGTATATTCATCATTTTCAAGCCTTGAAATAGGGTGTCTGTCATTTGCAGAATGAGATCCCCAGAGGGTGAATTTAGTGGTGCTATCCCACATAGCGGGCTAGCATCACTAAATTCACCCTCTGGGGACCTCATTCTGCAAATGACAGACACCCTATTTCAAGGCTTGATCATTTTACTGAAATTAATTTGAGAAAAGTAAAATGTATATGTTACCGTTTTCATCGATTTCTTAAAATTCTTTGAAGGAATATAACATGCTTAATATGTTGATTATTGACTCATTTACAGTAATGCTCTAATTAATCGACCTCTTAACCACAGCAGAATTATGGGTAAATTTTCAGTATTTAGTCGGAAATATGGCTTGTTGCCATTCATCGGAAAGCTCTCGCCGAGAGTTTTCCGATGAATGGCAACAAGCCATATTTCCGACTAAATACTGAAGAGTTACCCATAATTCTGCTGTGGTTAAGAGGTCGATTAATTAGAGCATTACTGTAGCTAAAATTTCTCTCATAGATATAATGTTTACATTTTAATAGGGATCTAGTCAGGTAAGGTATTCTATACGGCCCTCATAATTGGCTATGGCAAACCTGGGCCATGGCAAATGGTAGCCGAAGCCAAACTACAGTAATGCCCTAAATAATCGACTCCTTAACCACAGTATAATTATGGGTAACTTTTCAGTATTTAGTCGGAACTATGGCTTGTTGCCATTCATCGGAAAGCTCTCACTGAAAGCTTTCCGATGAATGGCAACAAGCCATATTTCCGACTAAATCCTGAAAAGTTACCCATAATTCTGCTGTGGTTAAGGAGTCGATTATATAGGGCATTACTGTATCTGAAATAAGAGGGCTGTTCTATGTGAGTAGAAACAGTCTTCACTGTCATTAGCCAACTATCCAACAGATTCATGACCTCTCAGTTCAAATGGAGGCCACTCAGTGTTTACTTCTCTCTGCAATTTGGCTTATTTTATGAAATCAAGAAGCCCATACCTTAACCCTTTCGTGATGGGAGCTGCACTGGTACAGCATTAAATACTGATAAGTTAGTATTCATGCGCTATGGCAACTGGAGGAATGTAACATTCTATCACCAAAATTTTTAAGTAAATCGACTGTACCACTCCATAGAAAACATCGTCAGAACTACATTCAATTGTAAATATTTACTACTCGATTCGGGTCGCATCTATCGGCGATAAACTAACGAAAAACGATTTTGCATCGAATGGTGTACAATGTATGTTGTGTATGTTGTCAATTTGGATATACTATTTGTAAAAATTACTAACTTTGAACAAGATCATTCTCCATTTCTATTTGATCACCAGAGTGTTCACATTCACACTTTAAACGTGAGTCACATTGTCCCCAGACTAATTTGGCATCATCAGATGACCCTCTACCCCATCTAACTAAATGTAAAACAAATGAAATCTTTCTTCCCATCATAATTGTATTGCAAAAAGTATGGAGCTATTGATATTAAATTCCGTCAAAAAAGTTAAACTGCACAGAGAGGCTTATGTGGAATGACAGACACCCTATTTCAAGGCTTGGAGAGGCTTATGTGGAACGCTAAGAGTCCTCCGATGTCACTGAGAGGTCGTGACTCAGTGTTAGTCTTAATGCAATCTTGTACAGCCATTTGTTCACTATAGAGCGTGTTTTCCTGGATTACACACATATCTGCTTCTAGTACAATCCAAGCCTGAGTTTAGTGTGCCTGTCATTTGCAGAATGAGGTCCCCAGAGGGTGAATTTAGTGACGCTACCTGCATAGCGGGCTAGCATCACCAAATTCACCCTCTGGGGACCTCATCTGCATGGCCTAATCAGCTATGGGAGACATAGACTCAGTTTGAAGTTTCTAAATCGTGAATATTGTGATGTACACCCATTGGGAACCTCGATTATGCAATGTGTCGTCTGCCAATTTTGGGATATAGAGAAACTGATCCAAAAACAAAATAGAATCAATGTGAAGGAGTTTCTATAGAAATTTGATAATAAAGAAACTTTCCAGAGAAGATGAGGCCTGAGCAGAATGAGGTCCCCAGAGGTTGAATTTAGTGATAGCATCACTAAATTCACCCTCTGTGGACCTCATTCTGCAAATGACAGGCACACTAAACTCAGACTTGGTATAATCGTTTTGTATGGCACAGGAATCGCGAAAATCACCATCGTTTGTATTTTCCAGGCATAGCGAAAATCACCATCATTTGTATTTCCTAGGCATAGCGAAAATCACCATCATTTGTATGGCACAGGCATAGCAAAAATCACCATCATTTGTATGGCTCACGAATAGCAAAAATCACCATCATTTATATGGCACAGGCATCGCGAGAATCACCATCATTTGTATTTCCCAGGCATAGCGAAAATCACCATCATTTGTATTTCCCAGGCATAGCGAAAATCACCATCATTTGCATTTCCCAGGCATAGCGAAAATCACCATCATTTGTATTTCCCAGGCATAGCGAAAATCACCATCATTTGTATGGCGCAGACATCGTGAGAATCACCATCATTTGTATGGTTCAGGAATAGCGAAAATCACCATCATTTGTATTTCCCAGGCATAGCAAAAATCACCATCATTTGTATGGCGCAGGCATCGTGAGAATCACCATCATTTGTATGGCTCAGGAATAGCGAAAATCACCATCATTTGTATTTCCCAGGCATAGCAAAAATCACCATCATTTGTATGGCGCAGGCATCGTGAGAATCACCATCATTTGTATGGCTCAGGAATAGCAAAAATCACCATCATTTGTATTTCCCAGGCATAGCAAAAATCACCATCATTTGTATGGCACAGGAGTCGTGAAAATCACCATCATTTGTATGGCACAGGCATTGCAAGAATCACCATCATTTATATGGCACACGAGCTACGAAAGTCACCATCATTTGTATGGCACAGGCATCGCGAGAATCACCATCATTTATATGGCACGCGAGTCGCGAAAGTCACGATCATTTGTATGGCACAGGCATCGCGAGAATCACCATCATTTATATGGCACACGAGCTACGAAAGTCACGATCATTTGTATGGCACAGGCATCGCGAGAATCACGATCATTTATATGGCACACGAGCTACGAAAGTCACGATCATTTGTATGGCACAGGCATCGCGAGAATCACCATCATTTATATGGCACACGAGCTACGAAAGTCACGATCATTTGTATGGCACAGGCATCGCGAGAATCACCATCATTTATATGGCACACGAGCTACGAAAGTCACGATCATTTGTATGGCACAGGCATCGCGAGAATCACCATCATTTATATGGCACACGAGCTACGAAAGTCACGATCATTTGTATGGCACAGGCATCGCGAAAGTCCACAAAACTATCCTTTAGTTTTACGTTGAAAACAAGCTCAAATGATCATAATAGAAAACACTCTTTATCACTGACTTTAAGTGACGGAATCATAGACGCTCTTTATCACTGAATTTAAATGACTGAATCATCGACGTTCTTTATCACTGACTTTAAGTGATGGAATCATAGACGCTCTTTATCACTGACTTTAAGTGACGGAATCATAGACGCTCTTTATCACTGAGTTTAAATGACCGAATCATCGACGTTCTTTATCAGAGACGATCATTGTAATTTTTGCTCGACAGCAGTTGACTGACACAAATTCTAAATGTGTTAATACTTCAAATTTTGAAAGTTGATATCTAGCCGTCAAAAAGTCCTATTAGAATTGGGTGCATAGGTTCGATCTAATTATTTTATTATATAGAAAATGTACAGACCGTGGTTTCATGGCATCAAATCATACAGGTTATCTTTAAAGGGTTAAATGTGAATCTAGTGTTCTTTAAAGGGTTAAATGTGAATCTGTGGTGTTCTTTAAAGGGTTAAATGTGAATCTGTATTGTTCTTTAAAGGGTTAAATGTGAATCTGTATTGTTCTTTAAAGGGTTAAATGTGAATCTGTAGTGTTCGTTAAAGGGTTAACATGAATCTGTAGTGTTCTTTAAAGGGTTAAATGTGATACTGTGGTGTTCTTTAAAGGGATAAATGTGAATCTGTAAAGGGTTAAATATGAATCTGTAAAGGGTTAAATGTGAATCTGTAAAGGGTTAAATATGAATCTGTAAAGGGTTAAATATGAATCTAAAGGGTTAAATGTGAATCTGTAAAGGGTTAAATGTGAATCTGTAAAGGGTTATTGTGAATCTGTAAAGGGTTAAATGTGGATCTGTAAAGGGTTAAATATGAATCTGTAAAGGGTTAAATATGAATCTGTAAAGGGTTAAATATGAATCTGTAAAGGATTAAATATGAATCTGTAAAGGGTTATTGTGAATCTGTAAAGTGTTAAATATGAATCTGTAAAGGATTAAATATGAATCTGTAAAGAGTTAAATATGAATCTGTAAAGGATTAAATGTGAATCTGTAAAGGGTTAAATGTGAATCTGTAAAGTGTTAAATATGAATATGTAAAGGATTAAATGTGAATCTGTAAAGGGTTAAATGTGAATCTGTAAAGGGTTAAATGTGAATCTGTAAAGTGTTAAATATGAATCTGTAAAGGATTAAATGTGAATCTGTAAAGGGTTAAATGTGAATCTGTAAAGTGTTAAATATGAATCTGTAAAGGATTAAATATGAATCTGTAAAGGGTTAAATGTGAATCTGTAAAGTGTTAAATATGAATCTGTAAAGGATTAAATGTGAATCTGTAAAGGGTTAAATGTGAATCTGTAAAGTGTTAAATATGAATATGTAAAGGATTAAATGTGAATCTGTAAAGGGTTAAATGTGAATCTGTAAAGGGTTAAATGTGAATCTGTAAAGTGTTAAATATGAATCTGTTAAGGATTAAATGTGAATCTGTAAAGGGTTAAATGTGAATCTGTAAAGTGTTAAATATGAATATGTAAAGGATTAAATGTGAATCTGTAAAGGGTTAAATGTGAATCTGTAAAGGGTTAAATGTGAATCTGTAAAGTGTTAAATATGAATCTGTAAAGGATTAAATATGAATCTGTAAAGGGTTAAATGTGAATCTGTAAAGTGTTAAATATGAATCTGTAAAGGATTAAATGTGAATCTGTAAAGGGTTAAATGTGAATCTGTAAAGTGTTAAATATGAATATGTAAAGGATTAAATGTGAATCTGTAAAGGGTTAAATGTGAATCTGTAAAGGGTTAAATGTGAATCTGTAAAGAGTTAAATATGAATCTGTAAAGGGTTAAATGTGAATCTGTAAAGTGTTAAATATGAATCTGTAAAGTGTTAAATATGAATCTGTAAAGGATTAAATATGAATCT
Source organism: Siphonodentalium dalli (assembly GCA_032622095.1). Taxonomy (NCBI): domain Eukaryota; kingdom Metazoa; phylum Mollusca; class Scaphopoda; order Gadilida; family Siphonodentaliidae; genus Siphonodentalium; species Siphonodentalium dalli. The sequence goes on along the minus strand of CP136062.1, from coordinate 19,762,455 downwards.
GTAAAGAGTTAAATATGAATCTGTAAAGGGTTAAATGTGAATCTGTAAAGTGTTAAATGTGAATCTGTAAAGTGTTAAATATGAATATGTAAAGTATTAAATGTGAATCTGTAAAGGGTTAAATGTGAATATGTAAAGGGTTAAATGTGAATCTGTAAAGGATTAAATGTGAATCTGTAAAGGGTTAAATGTGAATCTGTAAAGTGTTAAATATGAATATGTAAAGGATTAAATGTGAATCTGTAAAGGGTTAAATGTGAATCTGTAAAGGATTAAATATGAATCTGTAAAGAGTTAAATATGAATCTGTAAAGGGTTAAATGTGAATCTGTAAAGGGTTAAATATGAATCTGTAAAGTGTTAAATATGAATCTGTAAAGGATTAAATGTGAATCTGTAAAGGGTTAAATGTGAATCTGTAAAGTGTTAAATATGAATATGTAAAGGATTAAATGTGAATCTGTAAAGGGTTAAATGTGAATCTGTAAAGGGTTAAATGTGAATCTGTAAAGTGTTAAATATGAATCTGTAAAGGATTAAATGTGAATCTGTAAAGGGTTAAATGTGAATCTGTAAAGTGTTAAATATGAATCTGTAAAGGGTTAAATATGAATCTGTAAAGAGTTAAATATGAATCTGTAAAGGATTAAATGTGAATCTGTAAAGTGTTAAATATGAATCTGTAAAGGATTAAATGTGAATCTGTAAAGGGTTAAATGTGAATCTGTAAAGTGTTAAATATGAATCTGTAAAGGGTTAAATATGAATCTGTAAAGAGTTAAATATGAATCTGTAATGGGTTAAATGTGAATCTGTAAAGGGATATTGTGAATCTGTAAAGTGTTAAATATGAATCTGTAAAGGGTTAAATGTGAATCTGTAAAGGGTTAAATATGAATCTGTAAAGGATTAAATGTGAATCTGTAAAGGGTTAAATGTGAATCTGTAAAGTGTTAAATATGAATATGTAAAGGATTAAATGTGAATCTGTAAAGTGTTAAATATGAATCTGTAAAGGGTTAAATATGAATCTGTAAAGGGTTAAATATGAATCTGTAAAGGATTAAATGTGAATCTGTAAAGGGATATTGTGAATCTGTAAAGGGTTAAATATGAATCTGTAAAGGGTTAAATGTGAATCTGTAAAGGGTTAAATATGAATCTGTAAAGGGTTAAATGTGAATCTGTAAAGGGTTAAATATGAATCTGTAAAGGATTAAATGTGAATCTGTAAAGGGTTAAATGTGAATCTGTAAAGTGTTAAATATGAATATGTAAAGGGTTAAATGTGAATCTGTAAAGTGTTAAATATGAATCTGTAAAGGGTTAAATATGAATCTGTAAAGGGATATTGTGAATCTGTAAAGTGTTAAATATGAATATGTAAAGGGTTAAATGTGAATCTGTAAAGTGTTAAATATGAATCTGTAAAGGGTTAAATATGAATCTGTAAAGGGTTAAATGTGAATCTGTAAAGGGATATTGTGAATCTGTAAAGTGTTAAATATGAATCTGTAAAGGGTTAAATGTGAATCTGTAAAGGGTTAAATATGAATCTGTAAAGGGTTAAATGTGAATCTGTAAAGGGTTAAATATGAATCTGTAAAGGATTAAATGTGAATCTGTAAAGGGTTAAATGTGAATCTGTAAAGTGTTAAATATGAATATGTAAAGGGTTAAATGTGAATCTGTAAAGTGTTAAATATGAATCTGTAAAGGGTTAAATATGAATCTGTAAAGGGTTAAATGTGAATCTGTAAAGGGATATTGTGAATCTGTAAAGTGTTAAATATGAATCTGTAAAGGGTTAAATGTGAATCTGTAAAGGGTTAAATATGAATCTGTAAAGGGTTAAATGTGAATCTGTAAAGGGTTAAATGTGAATCTGTAAAGGGTTAAATGTGAATCTGTATAGGGTTAAATGTGAATCTGTAAAGGGTTAAATGTGAATCTGTAAAGGATTAAATATGAATCTGTAAAGGGTTAAATATGAATATGTAAAGGGTTAAATATGAATCTAGTATTCCTTAAAGGGTTAAATATGAATCTGTAAAGGATTAAATATGAATCTGTAAAGGGTTAAATATGAATCTGTAAAGGGTTAAATGTGAATCTGTAAAGGGTTAAATGTGAATCTGTAAAGGGTTAAATGTGAATCTGTATAGGGTTAAATGTGAATCTGTAAAGGGTTAAATGTGAATCTGTAAAGGATTAAATATGAATCTGTAAAGGGTTAAATATGAATATGTAAAGGGTTAAATATGAATCTAGTATTCCTTAAAGGGTTAAATATGAATCTGTAAAGGATTAAATATGAATCTGTAAAGGGTTAAATATGAATCTGTAAAGGGTTAAATATGAATCTAAAGGGTTAAATGTGAATCTGTAAGGGTTAAATATGAATCTGTAAAGGGTTAAATGTGATTCTGTAAAGGGTTATATATGAATCTGTAAAGTGTTAAATATGAATCTGTAAAGGGTTAAATGTGATTCTGTAAAGGGTTAAATGTGAATCTGTAAGGGTTAAATATGAATATGTAAAGGGTTAAATGTGAATCTGTGAAGGGTTAAATATGAATCTAAAGGGTTAAATGTGAATCTGTAAAGGGTTAAATGTGAATCTGTAAAGGGTTAAATGTGAATCTGTGAAGGGTTAAATGTCAATCTGTGAAGGGTTAAATATGAATCTGTGAAGGGTTAAATGTGAATCTGTAAAGGGTTAAATGTGAATCTGTGAAGGGTTAAATATGAATCTAAAGGGTTAAATGTGAATCTGTAAAGGGTTAAATGTGAATCTAGTATTCCTTAAAGGGTTAGATGTGAATCTGTAAAGGGTTAAATGTGAATCTGCAAAGGGTCAAATGTGAATATGTAAAGGGTTAAATGTGAATCTGTAAAGCGTTAAATATTAATCTAAAGGGTTAAATGTGAATCTGTAAAGGGTTAAATATGAATCTGTAAAGGGTTAAATATTAATCTAGTATTCCTTAAAGGGTTAAATGTGAATCTGTAAAGGGTTAAATATGAATCTAGTATTTCTTAAAGGGTTAAATGCGAATCTGTAAAGGGTTAAATGTGAATCTGTAAAGGGTTAAATATGAATCTGTAAAGGGTTAAATATGAATCTAAAGGGTTAAATGTGAATCTGTAAAGGGTTAAATGTGAATCTCGTATTCCTTAAAGGGTTAAATGTGAATCTGTAAAGGGTTAAATATGAATCTGTAAAAGGTTAAATATGAATCTGTAAAGGGTTAAATGTGAATCTGTAAAGGGTTAAATGTGAATCTGTAAAGGGTTAAATGTGAATCTCGTATTCCTTAAAGAGTTAAATGTGAATCTGTAAAGGGTTAAATGTGAATCTGTAATGGGTTAAATGTGAATCTCGTATTCCTTAAAGGGTTAAATGTGAATCTGTAAAGGGTTAAATGTGAATCTGTAAAGGGTTAGATGTGAATCTAGTATTCCTTAAAGGGTTAAATGTGAATCTAGTATTCCTTAAAGGGTTAAATATGAATCTGTAAAGGGTTAAATATGAATATGTAAAGGGTTAAATATGAATCTAGTATTCCTTAAAGCGTTAAATGTGAATCTGTAAAGGGTTAAACGTGAATCTAGTATTCCTTAAAGGGTTAAATGTGAATATGTAAAGGGTTAAATTTAGTACTCCTTAAAGGGTTAAATGTGAATCCGTAAAGGGTTAAATGTGAATCCGTAAAGGGTTTAATGTGAATCTGTAAAGGGTTAAATGTGAATCTAGTATTCCTTAAAGGGTTAAATATGAATCTGTAATGGGTTAAATGTGAATCTGTAAAGGGTTAGAAGTGAATCTGTAAAGGGTTAAATGTGAATCTGAAAAGGGTTAAATGTGAATCCGTAAAGGGTTTAATGTGAATCTGTAAAGGGTTAAATGTGAATCTAGTATTCCTTAAAGGGTTAAATATGAATCTGTAATGGGTTAAATGTGAATCTGTAAAGGGTTAGAAGTGAATCTGTAAAGGGTTAAATGTGAATCTGTAAAGGGTTAAATATGAATCTGTAAAGGGTTAAATGTGAATCTAGTAATCCTTAAAGGGTTAAATGTGAATATATAAAGGGTTAAATATGAATATGTAAAGGGTTAAATATGAATATATAAAGGGTTAAATATGAATATGTAAAGGGTTAAATGTGAATCTGTAAAGGGTTAAATGTGAATCTGTAAAGGGTTAAATGTGAATCTGTAAAGGGTTAAATGTGAATCTGTAAAGGGTTAAATATGAATATGTAAAGGGTTAAATATGAATATATAAAGGGTTAAATATGAATATGTAAAGGGTTAAATGTGAATCTGTAAAGGGTTAAATGTGAATCTGTAAAGGGTTAAATATGAATCTGTAAAGGGTTAAATGTGAATCTGTAAAGAGTTAAATATGAATCTGTTCTTGAGTTTCCAAATATTTAATGTTAATGTACATATACTCTTGAAGATGCATTCAGGGTTTGAGGATAAAATTTATGAAATCTATTTGACTTTTTATTTAGATAATAGTGTAACATGTTTGGAATGGGAAGTATTCAATAAAAGGATCTATTTTGTCTGATATTGAATTTTCGATGCATTTATTTGTGTTATATCTTTGATGTTTTAGAGGAACACCAAATTTTGTCAATAACAAAATGATATTCTTTGGTATTTGTAGGTAGTGTTTGTATGTCGTATTTGGTTATCAGCACGTTTTCAACAGAACAAAGCAGAAGAAGTCACTTCTCCCTGTTTTGTTATTAGCAAGCCTTGAAATACATTAGGGTGTCTGTCATTTGCAGCATGAGGTCCCCAGAGGGTGAATTTAGTGATGCTACCCCGCATAGCGGGCTAGCATCACCAAATTCACCCTGTGTGGACCTCATTCTGCTTACACCTCAGCAGAATGAGGTTTCCAGAGGGTGAATTTGGTGATGCTAGCATCACCAAATTCACCCTCTGGGGACCTCATTCTGCAAATGACAGACATCCTATTTCAAGGCTTGGTTATTAGGGAGAAGTCACTTCTCCCTGTTTTGTTATAAGGGAGAAGTGGACTGTATCAGGGATAAATAACAATGTTTGAATTTCAATTTACACACCAACATCAACGTTCTGTGATCCAATAAATACCATGCAACACCAGAGCCCATTTATAATACAATTATAATTTCAGTAATGCCCTAAATAATCAACTCTTTAACCAGAGAAGAATTATGGGTAACTTTTCAGGATTTAGTCAGAAAAATGGCTTGTTGCCATTCATCGGAAAGTTCTCTTTGAGAACTTTCCAATGAATGGCAACAAGCCATATTTCCGACTAAATCCTGAAAAGTTACCCATAATTCTGCTGTGGTTAAGGAGTTGATTATTTAGGGCATTACTGTAAATAAGATATGTTTATGTTGTTTTGGAGGTCTAGAACCCTGAATGTATTTTTATACGCCCTTTTGAAAAAAAGGCCGTATTATAGTATTGGTCTGTCCGTCCGGGCGGGCGTCCGGGCGGGCGTCCGTCCGTTAACCTGTTGTCCGGATGATAACTTTAGTTAGAGTCAACCAAATTTAATAAAATTTGGTATGTGGGTTTATTAGCCGAAAAGTAAGTTCAAGTTCGAATTTGGGTTCCGCCCGCCAATTTTCACCGGAGTTATGCCCCTTATTTGACGTTTTTTGACTTAGGAAATCCTTGAAATTTGTTGTCCGGATGATAACTTTAGTATAGTTTATCGGAATGAATCCAAATTTGGTATATTACTTTCTCCCACCAAAACACAGGTCAAGTTCGAACTTGGGTTCTGTCCGACCATTTTTGGCAGAGTTATGCCCCTTTTTCGACTCAGAAAATTCAGTTTTTTAGTATGTTTTTTGGTTTCCGGATGATAACTCGATTTTGGAATGTTTATACGCAAAACCCGTTTTTTTGTGGATTACATATATCGAAATACAGCTCAAGTCCGAATTTCGTTTTAATCCGATAATTTTTGCGAGAGTTATGGCCCCTTTTTTGACGTAATTTGACTTAGAAAATCCCTGAAATTTGTTGTCCGGATGATAACTTTAGTTAGAGTGAACCGATTTCAATCAAATTTGGTATGTGGGTTTATTAGGAGAAAAGACAGCTCAAGTTCGAATTTGGGTTCCGTCCGCCAATTTTCACCGGAGTTATGCCCCTTATTTGACGTAATTTGACTTAGAAAATCCCTGAAATTTGTTGTCCGGATGATAACTTTACTAGAGCTTATCGGATTCAATGATAATTTGATATATTACTTTCTCCCACCAAAACACAGGTCAAGTTCAAATTTGAGTTCCGTCCGCCAATTTTTACCAGAGTTATGCCCCTTTTTTACCAGTTTCCGCCGACCCAAGAGAGGGCGTATATTGCACGCCCAGCGTAGCTCTTGTTAATAATATTTCGTCTAGTTTGTGTCATATTTGGTTTTCCGTGTTATTTTTCAACGGACAAAACAAACAATTTTATTGAATTAAAGGTACTCAACCCGTAAAGAGGGTCCCCATCTCAACAGATTCCAACAACAACAATCTGATCAGAGGGTCCTATATTACTATTTCTTTGGCTTTGGGGGTAAAAAATATTTGATTCGAGTCGAGGAACCCATCAAACAAAGCTCAGAGTTATTAGATATTGATTTTTCAAATTTGTTATGTTCTCGAGATGAGTACTAATAACTGCCGTAATCTGCTCTGGATGTGTACTCCAAATCTATTCAAACAGACAAGGATGAATAACTCTAAAATCAAGTGGTAATTTTAACGCAATTTTGACTGAGTTCTGGGCCAGATAGTATTCCCGATAATGAAAAATAATAGATTTCTAAAATCGATATCTAACAAATCTGAGCTTTGATGGGTGACTTCCTCGACTCGAATCAAATATTTTTGACCCCCGAAGCCATTGAAATAGTAATTGAGAGGAGTTTTATCGGGTTGAGTACCTTTAACCATTTCTATCCTAAATGGATTCTCCCATTCAGTTATATTTTGGAATGGTCTATTATTAATCAGGAGGAGATTTGCAGAATACGGGGCTAGCATCACCTACATGTAATTCACCCTCTGGGGACCTCATTCTGCTCAAAGTATCTTTATTATCAATTTAACAAAGTTTTTTAGATTCTTTAAAACTTCTTTAGAATTTTTTTTGTTTAGTTTAGTTTCTCTATATAATATCTCCAAATTGGCCGACGACACAATCAAGGTGATCAATGGGTGCTCATCACCATCTTATCTGGGAACCAAATCTGAGTGTAGTTCTCCCATAGCAGATGAAGCCATTCAGAATGAGGTCCCCAGATGTTCCTGGGTATGATATATTAAATATGAATCGAAGACCCCTGTCCGGAAACTTGTCTATCAATTAATATTGATTTTATTTGGAATTTATTTGTATTAAAATAACTGTGCCGTTCAATAATGGTCCCTGATATTCACGACCATCTTTTTTATTTGGGTTTTTTTGTTTTTTTCAGTTATTTTAATCATTGAAAATAAGAATATGCTATATTACCCTGCAGGGAGCCCCACACATATATAGAAGCATATAGAAGAGTGTCTGCTCATGTTTGTCTGGGGCTCTGTATGGGTGAAATTATAAAATTGTTAAAGAATACAAGAAAAAATTATTAAAATTGTAAAAAATTGTTAGGCCAATGCATTCTCTTATATATGCGAATCAACCTATGGTCGACTCGCATATATAAGAGAATGCTTTGGCACAGGGTAAAAAAAATCACTAAAATCATTGAAAATAAGAATATGCTATAGATCTTGTCTACTTGATTCGCACTTAATATCACAATAGATACAATCAATCGGAGACACTTTGCGGCTCGCATTCGTTCAGAGTAGGCTCCTGCGAATATTCGATATTCGATTCGAGATTCGATTCGAAAGTCAAATTCGATTCGAATTCGAGTCGAAATTGCCACCTCTAAATTTCGAATATACTCTGACGGAAAAGTAGGCTGTTTACGGACAAGTACACACGTCGATCTTAGCTGTTTTGTGGCGTTTAATCCCAGAAAATTATGTATATACATGTATGCACATTGTAATTCTTATTGTACATCGCGGATGTTCATACACATGCTATTAAATATAAGAATAGCCACGAAGCTCATGATAGGACAACTAAATACATCTGAATTCTAGCTTTAAAATGGTAGCAAAAGCTCGCAGATTGCCAATGGACCGACGACGCAGTAAATTATAATAGATATGAGACTGAGCAACCGATAGCGTTATCCGCCGTCTATCCACCTCTTATTCCGCGCTATGTAATATGGGTGAGAATGTAAACAACACGTGTTCCCGGTGTCGAAAAGTGCATTTTGGTGTTTTATGGTGCCCACATTCATAGTGAAGTTCTCTTTTGAAGTTGACTTTCAGAGCTTCTTTTACACTGGACAAAATGTCGTCCGTCATTCATGCTTATTTTAAACACGATAAAGCTGCAGGCAGTGCATGGACTTACACGTGTGATGAATGCAACATGGTGTATAAATCGCAAGCATCTGGGACAACGACCCATCTATTGAATCATCTGTTCAAGAAACATCGACCACTACATGAAGAGGCTACCCTGCAACTGTTGTTTTTCATCTTCAAGTTTATAACAACGGGTGTTTCCGAATGCCGATTTGCAATTTTGCATATACATGCAAACTGTAGAAATTCCGTGTAATATATTAATTGTTGTGATGACCCATGGACGTTTTAATTTGTTTTGTTTTCTCGACAATTATCAATTGAAGTTAATAGTATCTTAAACGATGGTTCATCATCACATAAGTTGTGATGGAACTTCATGCATGTAGTTCATAGAACGTTTCACAAATGGTCTAATCGTTGACAAAACATGCCTAATCGAGAATGCAACACACAGATATGATTCGATTCGATATTCGATTCGATATTCGATTCGATTTCGTGAATTCGATTCGATCAAAATATCCAATTCGCAGGACCCTAATTCAGAGCCCCATGCTGGAGTCCTCTTTCTAAAAGTTCTATTTATAGAACAAAGAAGTGTCCCATAATTGAATAAAATAATATCAAAATAAAATCAATATTAATTGATAGAATCGTTTTGGGGCAGGAATTTCCAGGAAACTATCTAAAATATGTTATTTAAAGTGATAATCCATATTCAAGCCTTGAAATAGTGTGTCTGTCATTTGCAGAATGAGGTCCCCAGAGGGTGAATTTAGTGATGCTACCCCGCGTAGCGGGCTAGCATCACCAAATTCACACTCTGGGAACCTCATTCTGCTGAGGTGTAAGCAGAATGAGGTCCCCAGAGGGTGAATTTGGGGACCTCATTCTGCAAATGACAGACACACTATTTCAAGGCTTGTCCATCTTTAATACAGTAAATAACCAGTACATCGCTGATAGGTAGAATAATGCTCTAAATAATATTTACTGTAGAATATATCTGCTTATAATTATCTGATTGACAGCTGATTGGTAGAATATACAGTAATGCCCAAAATAATCGACTCCTTAACCACAGCAGAATCTGAATCTGAAAGCTCTCCCCGAGAGCTTTCCGATGAATGGCAACAAGCCATATTTCCAACTAAATCCTGAAAAATTACCCATAATTCTGCTGTGGATAAGGAGTCAATTATTTAGGGCATTACTGTATCTGCTGTTTTGACAGCTGTGGAAAGACCTATTATTATTTGTTATCACTGATCAAGATTTCTTTCTTCAGAGTAAAGAAATGATCTATTTTACCAAAGGTGCCATGGAAACGGTACTAGATCACTGCTCTCTCTTCTATAATGGCGGTAGTATCTCACCGTTAACAGAGAAGTCTATTCTGAGTTATAAAATGCAGGCTTCCAGGATGGGGACATCAGGACTCCGAGGTTAGTAGTTAGTACAGTAATGCCCTAAGTAATCGACTCCTTAAACTCTCGGGGAGAGCTTTGCGATGAATGGCAACAATCCATATTTCTAACTAAATCCTGAAAAGTTACCCATAATTCTGCTGTGTTTAAGGAGTCGATTATTTAGGGTATTACTGTAGCTATTTTTATAAATATTATATTCAAATTGACAACACACCCTGTCATTCTTATATATCAATTAAATGCAGTGACTTAAATTTCCATGGCGAAATCATTTTCATTTGTTTATCGCCAATAGTTGTGTCCCGAAATGAGAAGTAAATATTTACAATTGGACATATTTCAGACGATGTTTCTATGGAGTGGTACGGTCGATTTGCTTCAGATTTTCGGCGATGTTAGTAGAATTGAACATTCCGCCATCGAGCATAGTGTCTGAATACTAACTTATGAATTACTAACCCAAACAAGTCCATAATATGTCTTTATGTTTTCAGATATGGGTTTATATTAACCCTTTACCCAACAGAAGGGCCCTGTGCCAATGAATTCTCTTATATATGCGAGTCGACCATAGGTCGCCTCGCATATATAAGAGAATGCATTGGCTTAACACATTAAAAATTATAAAATTGTTAAATAATGTAAGAAAAAATGGTAAAAAGTGTTAAAAAAAGATTTTTTTTAGGCCAATGCATTCTCTTATATATGCGAGGCGACCTATGGTCGACTCGCATATATAAGAGAATGCATTGGCACAGGGCATAACTATAACCATCACAATGTGGTCAATGAGCCGATTCCAATGATATCCATATTTGTATGGTTCTATTGAGACAGACCGAAGATATTTTAGGCTGTTGAAGCTTTATTTGGCCGGTTGTGGCCGGTTTGTTGGGTAAAGGGTTAATGCTCTATATTTTGGGAAACCTTGAAGCCACATATATCATGTCAAGCTTTATATAAAATAGGCACATAAGTGAATGTTCAGACGACCACGATTCAATCGTAAGTGGAATAATCGGGCCCGACAAGATCATCGATAGTTTGTTCACATGATTGCGATGTTGTCGTACATTATGATATTGTAGGTTGTTCCTAAAGCATGTGATTGACTACCCTATGGTCATTTCCAGCTACGATTTTTATGTACACACTACTGCGATTATGTTGCAAGTGGAGGTAACCAAGGATACGCCACGATTTCGCATCTAAAATCAAACGGTGCTTGATATTATTTTTTTACCTATGATTTTGACGTAAGCATGCGCAGTCCAACTACTGGTTACTTCCTACGACGGAAATCTTTCCACTTATGATTGTATCGTGGTCGTCTGAATGTACACTAAGGCCAAATAAAAAATATTATTTGAGTCTCAGTCACCACCGCATTGAAATAAATGGCACGCATTGGACGTTTTATTTTTATTTTTTATATTAGAACCAAAAAAGTATATATATTTACCAAAATGTCCATAAGTATTGAGCATTAATTGAAACATATCTCTGTGATAGATCGACTATCATGTATACACATAGTGACATAGAACATTCATTAATTGAAACATATCTCTGTGATAGATCGACTATCATGTATACACATAGTGACATAGAACATTCATTAATTGAAATATATCTCTGTGATAGATCGACTATCATGTATACACATAGTGACATAGAACATTCATTAATTGAAACATATCTCTGTGATAGATCGACTATCATGTATACACATAGTGACATAGAACATTCATTAATTGAAACATATCTCTGATAGATCAACTATCATGTATACACATAGTGACATAGAACATTCATTAATTGAAACATATCTCTGTGATAGATCGACTATCATGTATACACATAGTGACATAGAACATTCATTAATTGAAACATATCTCTGTGATAGATCGACTATCATGTATACACATAGTGACATAGAACATTCATTAATAGACGACTTTGAAGAAAAATGATAGTCCGGTGTACTAATTCCAGAACAATTGGAAGGCACTGGTGGAAATTTAGGATCACATGTTCTAATGGAGAGGTGTCAATTTATAGACAACAACAACAATTGTGAACAGTCGGGGGAATTAGAACTTTATTGGTATCTAGGAAGCAGAGTCGGAACGTTATACTTCCCCAGGGGGGGATAACCCTCTGTTGCTATGTTATCCCTATTGTTTTTATCAATTTCGTCCGGATTAGACTTCTTCAGAGACGGCTGTTGGTAGAATGAATTGTGATTTGAGTCTTGCTTATATACCCTTATATACCCTTATATACCCTTCGACTGAGTCTACCTTACTACTTACTACCTTAATTCGCACAGTACTATTTTTGTGTGCACCCATCGGTACATGAATATAAAATTGAGCAAAAAATTGTTTGACTCCTCAATTTATACCAAACCGTGTGGTAAAATAAGAGGGTTATATGTTCGTGAGTTACATATACATGTACATGTATTAGGGAAGATTAGAGTGATTACATTCATATTCAGACAACCAATCTCAAAACAATTTAAAGATATAAAACGGTTAATAATTGTATAGTCTTCTACGTTTCAATGCTTGTAAATGTATTTCTGAGCGAAGGTGCATGAAAACACGTCTCCATACCCACAACCCTACATGGAGTGGTGCCGTGGTCTTATAACAGTCTTGAGTTATTTATGTGAACTCAACTTTTTAAAATGCAAGCAACCATATTATTTTTCAGAAGTCGGCAACCTACTCGGTTTCGGTTTTACTTTTGAGCTCAATTCAATGATCCACATATCTGCTTAAATATCAGAATAATTACTTGGATCATATACACCCATCTTCACAACAAAGTTATAATGCAGTTACAGTAATGCTCTAAGTAATCCACTTCTTAACCACAGCAGAATTATGGGTAACTTTTCAGGATTTAGTCGGAAATATGGCTTGTTGCCATTCATCGGAAAGCTCTCTCCGAGAGCTTTCTGATGAATGGCAACAAGCCATATTTCCGACTAAATCCTGAAAAGTTACCCATAATTCTGCTGTGGTTAAGAAGTCGATTACTTAGAGCATTACTGTATGTTCTACTCGATGTACATTGTAAATTTCCATGGTGATGGCCTTTAATACATACACATATCTTTAGTAGCGATTAAGAACCAGGGTTCGCGCTGCAACTTGCCAAATTTGCCAATGGCAAAAATAATTCACATTTGGCAAAAAATATTTATATTTGGCAAACGTTTTGGCAAGTCACTTTTTAATTCTTCAAGTAATTTGAAAAATATTGGTCAATCATTACCATTCATTTCAGGAACTCTTACAACATAATTATATTACTGGTGTTTTATAAGGTTTAGGGAAAGTTAACACCTCTATTAAGATACAGTTAATCTCGTAGCATTAGATGGTTGTAGGGATTACTAATCCTCCTGTGATGTGCCCTTCTGATGAAGCAACCCGTCTATATCATTGTATCGTTCGGTGATTGGCTTACTGTTATATGATATACCACAACAGAGATGCGAGTATAATTAATAATTCAACTACTTAGTGCTGGGCGGTATTTAACCATAAAAATACCGCGGTAATCCTAAAATAATACCGCGGTATACGGTATTACCGATTATTTAAACTAATCCCTTAAGACCCCCGTTTAGTAGCATTCGTTTGGTACACAGGTCCACTATTTATGGAGGAAAATCGAATCGCTACACAGATTACATGAAATAAGGAAATTTACGCTCCGTTTTATTAAATTATGGAATGCAATCAATGAATGTATCATTATCTGCATGCATGGATTCATGAGCTGATCTTAAATACAGGTAATAATTGCGATTTATACAACTTAATGCAAGCATCATTCAGCGAAGTTGGATACACCCAAGAGCTTTGAAACAATCCCCAACTGACAGTGCCGACTTGCAGAGCACGTGCTGTGACGTTGATATTGGAATGTTCCGCCGGGTGTGAATAACTTAAGAATAAGTACAATGATTTTATTAAATGCCGGGAAATGAAGTGTATTACTTCCAAAGTATTTAACTTCTAGAACTATTATTGACTTACCGTTGCATTATTATAAATCATACTTTTAAAGCCAGGTTTATGAATGTGATCAATTATTCCCACTCGATAACACCCCTGAAATAATGAGCTGCCCCATGCATGCAGTCGATTAAAAATAGCGCAGAATGATGCAATCATACCTTGCAATATAATGTTGGGCTGGATTTTGTCCCAGGTGGGGAAGGAATGCATTTTGTTTGGATATGACATAAACTTGCACACACCAATCATTGAAACGGACTGGTCATTTTAAAATTGTCGATCAGCACGTGCATGGGGCACACAACGTAAGTCTTGAAATATATTCGCGGCAATTTCGGGGATGACTTGGTAAACAGAATCCGCAACGCTAGTAGCTACTCCAGCCCAATTTACAGCAACGCTGTCTCCTGACACAAACTCGCTACCTCTTAATTGTAATTTCGATGAAATACGGTGTAAAGAAATGAAGTAATTTCTTTGTATCCCGACAAAGGAAAACCACAATATACTCGGTAATGGGCCTGTATGATATGTAAACGCGATAATACCGTCAAGGTTTACCGATTATGGGAAAGAATGACGGTAACGGTAACGGTATTGAAAATCTTACCGACTATAATCGGTATACCGAAATACCGCCCAGCACTACAACTACTGTTTTTCTATCTATCAACAGTCGTTCAAACCGCATTTGGCAAATGCTAAAATAATTTGGCAAAAAATATTTTCATTTGGCAAATTATTTGGCAAAAGTAAATTTCGGTCCAGCGCGGATCCTGTTAAGAACTGACACTTTCATCAAACACAGGAAGTTTTAAAAAATATTTTTGTCAGTTTTGAATTTGCGTAGTATGGTGCGCGAATTCAAATTGCGCGATTTTAAAACTGAGCGAAAAATAGTACTGCGCTAATTTAAATATGAGTAAGGTAATTGATTTCTGGATTTGTTAGCCTTAATGTGGCACATACAATGTACATGTAGTCAGCGATCTGCAACTGATGATGATCTTATTTAAACATTTTGGCATCTTTTCAACTCATTGGGAGTAATTTCCAAAAATGTCTAAATTCTACTTTTGGCATAGAATAAAATCTTGTTTTTGTGGGGCATGTTCTAAAACTTTTTTCAAAATTCCATTAAACTGCTCCAGGGTCCAGCTTCCATTTCAAAATTCATGTCACTAGAATGAGGAGCTACTTTCTCTGCGAGAAATTGGGACCTTGGTCATCATATATTTAGCCTCGAATCTTCTTTAATATGCCTAGCAGACAACCTCCCCTTTCTTTTGACATCCATACATTTATGTACCACCTTCATTATATGTGGAAATTTTATGACGGATAGGTTGTAAGCCATTATTTCTTTCACTATACTTATGTTGACAAACAGAAAGGCCATAAGGTCCTTCAGCCAGTGCTCCATTCTGACTTGTTATTGTCATTCTGGGCGGTTAGGTGTGGTTTTCGTTGACCCGAACTGAAGTGTCACCTTGTCCGGCAACCACTTACCTGTATTGGTTAACCTATAAACACCCACTTACCTGTATTGGTTAACCTATAAACACCCACTTACCTGTATTGGTTAACCTATAAACACCCACTTACCTGTATTGGTTAACCTATAAACACCCACTTACCTGTATTGGTTAACCTATAAACACCCACTTACCTGTATTGGTTAACCTATAAACACCCACTTACCTGTATTGGTTAACCTATAAACACCCACTTACCTGTATTGGTTAACCTATAAACACCCACTTACCTGTATTGGTTAACCTATAAAACATTGATCTTACCTGTATTGGTTAACCTATAAACACCCACTTACCTGTATTGGTTAACCTATAAACACCCACTTACCTGTATTGGTTAACCTATAAACACCCACTTACCTGTATTGGTTAACCTATAAACACCCACTTACCTGTATTGGTTAACCTATAAAACATTGATCTTACCTGTATTGGTTAACCTATAAACACCCACTTACCTGTATTGGTTAACCTATAAACACCCACTTACCTGTATTGGTTAACCAATAAACACCCACTTACCTGTATTGGTTAACATATAAACACCCACTTACCTGTATTGGTTAACATATAAACACCCACTTACCCTGTATTGGTTAACCTACAAACACCCACTTACCTGTATTGGTTAACCTATAAAACATTGATCTTACCTGTATTGGTTAACCTATAAACACCCACTTACCTGTATTGGTTAACCTATAAACACCCACTTACCTGTATTGGTTAACATATAAACACCCACTTACCTGTATTGGTTAACATATAAACACCCACTTACCCTGTATTGGTTAACCTATAAACACCCACTTACCTGTATTGGTTAACCTATAAAACATTGATCTTACCTGTATTGGTTAACCTATAAACACCCACTTACCTGTATTGGTTAACCTATAAACACCCACTTACCTGTATTGGTTAACCTATAAACACCCACTTACCTGTATTGGTTAACATATAAACACTAACTTACCTGTATTGGTTAACATATAAACACCCACTTACCCTGTATTGGTTAACCTATAAACACCCACTTACCTGTATTGGTTAACCTATAAACACACACTTACCTGTATTGGTTAACATATAAACACCCACTTACCTGTATTGGTTAACCTATAAACACCCACTTACCTGTATTGGTTAACCTATAAAACATTGATCTTACCTGTATTTGTTAACCTATAAACACCCACTTACCTGTATTGGTTAACCTATAAACACCCACTTACCTGTATTGGTTAACCTATAAACACCCACTTACCTGTATTGGTTAACATATAAACACCCACTTACCTGTATTGGTTAACCTATAAACACCCACTTACCTGTATTGGTTAACCTATAAACACCCACTTACCTGTATTGGTTAACATATAAACACCCACTTACCCGTATTGGTTAACCTATAAACACCCACTTACCCGTATTGGTTAACCTATAAACACCCACTTACCTGTATTGGTTAACCTATAAACACCCACTTACCTGTATTGGTTAACCTATAAACACCCACTTACCTGTATTGGTTAACCTATAAACACCCACTTACCTGTATTGGTTAACATATAAACGCCCACTTACCTGTATTGGTTAACCTATAAACACCCACTTACCTGTATTGGTTAACCTATAAAACATTGATCTTACCTGTGCTTTCTAATTTCAGTGCTTGCCTTTGCATACGGACCATCTATGGACCAGCTTATATTTGTTGGCATTGTGGGAATTCTTGACCCCCCACGACACGGTGTCAGAGAGTCGATACGAATGCTCATGGCCAGCGGGGTCAAGGTTAAAATGGTCACAGGTGACTCGGAAGACACTGCCAAAGCCATAGGTAAGTCAAGGTCATCATCGAGCCTTGAAATATTGTGTCTGTCATTTGCAGAATGAGGTCCCCAGAGGGTGAATTTAGTGATGCTATCCCGCATAGCGGGCTAGCATCACCAAATTCACCCTCTGGGAACCTCATTCTGCTGAGGTGTAAGCAGAATGAGGTCCCCATAGGGTGAATTTGGTGATGTTAGCCCGCTATGCGGGGTAGCATCACTAAATTCACCCTCTGGGGACCTAATTCTGCAAATGACAGACACACTATTTCAAGGCTTGGTGGTCACGTTGTAACCCCTTAACTCCTGGATGTATTCCTTCTGTAACACTTTCTATACTAAATGGATTCTCCCAGTCAGTTCAAAAGTGTACATCGGTATGGTCTATTATTCCATTGGAGGGATATTAAGGTGATAAAGCAATTGACTTATAAATAAAAGTGCAGAAGGAGCCCTATTTATTGAGGGTAATCTACAAGCTTAATCAAGCATTGGTTCGTTACCATGCGCTAGGCCTAAATAGGCATATAAATAGTATTATCATATTGTATTATCATGTATGTCCAAGTCTGAGTTTAGTGTGCCTGTCATTTGCAGAATGAGGTCCCCAGAGGGTGAATTTAGTGACTCTATCCTGCACAGCAGGCTAGCATCACCAAATTCACCCTCTTGGGACCTCATTCTGCATGGCCTCATCTTCTATGGGAGACATAGACTCAGATTGAAGTTCCTAAATGGTGAATATTGTGATGTACACCCATTGGGAACCTCGATTATGCAATGTGTCGTCTGCCAATTTGGGGATATAGAGAAACTAAAAAAGAAATAGAATCAATGTAAAGAAGTTTCTATAAAATTTGATAATAAAGAAACTTTCCAGAGAAGATGAGACCTGAGCAGAATGAGGTCCCTAGAGGGTGAATTTAGTGATACTAGCCCGCTATGCTGGATAGCGTCACTAAGTTCACCATCTGGGAACCTCATTCTGCAAATGTCAGGCACACTAAACTCAGGCCTGATTATTTTGAGATGTTCAGCCCTGCCGTGTGTTCTTAAGATGTGAAATATTGTTGGCTTTATATGGGGGAAGCCTTGGTTTTCAAGCCTTGAAATAGTGTGCCTGTCATTTGCAGAATGAGGTCCCCAGAGGGTGAATTTAGTGATGCTACCCCTCATAATGGGCTAGCATCACCAAATTCACCCTCTGGGGACCTCATTCTGCTTATAACTCATCAGAATGAGGTTCCCAGAGGGTGAATTTGGTGATGCTAGCCCGCTATGCGGGGTAGCATCACTAAATTCACCCTCTGGGGACCTCATTCTGCAAATTACAGGCACGCTATTTCAAGGCTTGGATTGGTGGATGGAAGTAAGAGGTAGATGTTACTCTGAACACCGTTCACAAGAGAAAGCCCCTGGGACCAAGTTGCTCGGGATAATATTCCACTCAGGTTGGGGTGTTGGTTGCCAAATAGGGTCAGGAACATGGTAGAATCAACGATTTCTTAGAAAGCTATTCCATTATTTGCAATAGGGATGGAAGAAGGTCCCAACTTGCTACATTCTACCATATATGTATGGCTTCTGGCACCACATCGAATATCGGTAGGTGGCGCTGGATGGTGAGGTGGCAGTTAAACTATTTCTAAATCTTGCGTGAGACGTTATCTATTAATATGTTGTAAATAAGAGCATTCTGACAATTACAGTCATTAACTCTATAGAGTTTTATGATCATTCCAGATGCAACCCCTGACAGACTTTGAATTTACATGTACCAACAAGGAGCTCCACAGACGGGGGGTAAACCCTGTGCCAATGCATTCTCTTATATATGCGAGTTAACCATAGGTCGCCTCGCATATATAACAGAATGCATTGGCCTAACAAATTATATATTAGTTTTTTATAATTGTTAACAAATGTAAAAATTATAAAAAATGACAAAAAAATGTTAAAGAATGTAAGAAAAGATAATAATAATAATAATTTTACTTGCAGCTACATAATATTCAACCAATCCAAAAGTGTACTACCAATGTCCCTCATTTAATATCTCAAAGATTGGGTTCTGGGCAATCAATCCACCAAGTCATATTCACCAAACTCATCTTTACAATATCGTCCAATGTTACACAATAATCAGTAACGTTTAATAGTGCATTTTAACTATGGCACATTTGGACCGAGTTCCATCCCATTACTCTTCTACAACAGACTTTAATTGAAAAGACGTACCATGTTTACATATGGAGCCCGGGCACCCCTGAATGTGATTGATCATCTCACATGTCCCCGCCATTAATCTATCTTCAAAATGATATATCATTTACCTTGATAGCAAAAGGTATAGTGATGAATATATTGTTTACATACATTTTCTGATAGCGCGACAATTCAAAATTCTTTGAAAAACAAGGCTTTGTTTACTTATAGATCTCTTTGCTTTGACATTCAACGGACATCTGATATATGCATGTTTGATATCTGCTAGAGCTGGGACGGTTATGGGTTTTTCGTGACCGGTTATGAACGGCAAAAAACCGCGATTAACCGGTTAACCACATATTATAGGTACTATTATGGGTGGGTAAGCCCAGTATGCAGAACGGCGATGATTGTGATGCTCACTGACATGGTAAGTTTGAGAACGGCTCCTGCCCATTATACAAAGAAGTTGTCACCCATGACACACATAATCACATATCTAATTAAGTACACATCTTCAATTTATTACTGAATAAAATAAATATACAATGTCATTCCCCTGTGAGGCTGTGTTGTGTTCATTTACTGGACTTGTAAAATTACTCCATCGCCATCGGGATATGTGATCGGGCGGGAAGCTGAACACACCGACACGGAAGTGACGACTAGAAAGGTTTAATATACATTCCGGAATATTTTATTGATTATTCCGCAATTTCCGGTAGCTGGGTGGGCGAACAATTATTATTTATTCTTAATGAAATACTTACATATACGTTGGTATGTGATGTTGTCCGGGGGGGGGGGGGGGGGGGGGGAATGGATTGAAGGGCCGGGAGTCTCAAGAAATAACTAGTCGTTGATAACAAAAACAATTATCTTCCTGATAATAATACTGAATACGAGTCATGTGATGTGACAATGTTGTAAGATCACACGTGTGCTGACCCTTTGATGTTTCGTTTTGACGTCGGCAGGCTGTTAAATGTAGCCTTCAAAGAGCCGACACACCGCGTTTGATGTTGTTCCGTCAATCTCGGATTCATTTTAATTGTCGGAGACAGATTAACCCTCTTATAGCCAGTTATAGCTGACCATCACAGTGATCATACACTATAATAGTGATGTTACGGTTAACCGACCACGGCAAATCCGTGACCGGTCACGGCCGTAGTTGGTGGTTAACCGCATAACCGTCCCAGCTCTAATATCTGCTGGTTTATACGGTGATGTGATATGATTATTTTATTACACGGGGATGGCTGGGTTTATACTGTGATGTGATATGATTATTTCATTACAGGGGGACGGCTGGGTTTATACGGGGAAGGCCTGCCAACGCTGTCAGGTGAAGAATTAGATAAGATTGATATCAATAAGTTAAACAGTGTCATAGGCCAAGTGCCAATATTTTACCGAGTCGCACCACGTCACAAACTCAAAATAGTCAAGGTAAGTCATTTGGTTATTAAATAACATGTATTTATACCCCCCGCAACGAAGTTAGGGGGGGTATACTGGAGTCAGCTCGTCCGTGTTTACTAATGACTACTTATGTGGCTAAGATTGTGTAAAATGGATATTTATGTGCATAACTTCCGTTGCATGGCTAGTCACTCAAAATTTGGAAACAAAAAGTCCATAGATTTAGACATCCATGACCTGTCAATAGGAGATGTCGGACACTGACGGACATTTATGTGGCTAGTCACCCAATCACGGACCTGTCAGTTTCTCCTATTCCACTGTCCCAGTTGCTGTGTCAAGTTTTTGAGTTTTAATCAGCTTCTGCTGCTATAATTCCAACATGTTATGAATCCATAATCTGGAGTTTTATCACTATCTACTACTTGATAGCCACATCAAATTTTATGGCTACTTGAGAAGCCACATAAAAACTAAAGCCACATTACCATTTCTGGCCACATAGGTCGGAGCCACCTATCTACCCATTTGTTCGTCTGTCCGTCCGTCGGTCGTCCATGGACACAAATTTGTCCGGAGTTTTTCTCAGTCGTTTTTTGATCAATTTCCTTGAAACTTGACACATACATCAACCACCATGGGAACCTGTGCACCTGTGATTATGACGTCTATCGGACCTTTTTTGGTGGAGGTATCCCTCTTTTTCGACTTAGAAAATTTTGGCAACATGTATACTTTTGTCCGTGCTTTTATTCCTACATTTTTTGGTAATTTTTTTTAACAGGTGGCAAAAATATTTAGTACCATGGGAACTTGTGCCCCTGCGATTATGACGTCTATCCGACATTTTTTGTCTGGAGTTATTCCCCTTTTTCGACTTAGAATTTTTTCGCAACATGCATAATTTTGTCCAAGCTTTTACTCCTACATTTTTCCGTCAATAGGTTTAAGATTAGGGTTATGGTTGTACACCTACAATGGGAACTGTTATTTTATTATTTTAACTAAATGTTTACTGACATGTGAAACATCTTAGTATTTTAAAAACAGGGGGGTATCCGTAGTCCCATTGGGTCAGTCACACCTCTACTCTTGAGTGCCTAATAAAAGTACAGGGTGGAATAATAGTACAGGCTGGATAATGTCGCATAACTGAATAATAGTACAGGGCGGAATAAACGTAGACTGGAAATATTAGTACCATACATCCCAACAAAACGCACCATCTGACTGGTTTACTGATGCCATGGGACAGAAATAGTTTCGATGGATAGCCAGGTCTGTGAATCTACAGTGTGCTGATCACTGTCAACAATCAAGAGTTCATTTATCTATGAATAACACAATTTAAGATTGGTGAATTATTTCTTTTGGTTAATTTAATAAACGTACAGGACCATATAACGATCGTACAGGTGGGAATTTTACCTCGATTTTAATAATCGTACATGTATGTTTATTAGGCACTCAAGAGTAGTTTTTATAGGGCTGAATCTTTTGTTTAGCCAAGTACCAAACCAGCCCTGATAATATGCTGCCGGTCATTTGCAGAATGAGATTATGATTCCACCGAGTAACCTTGATACAGTAATGCTCTAAATAATCGACTCCTTAACCACAGCAGAATTATGGGTAACTTTTGAGGATTTAGTCAGAGATATGGCTTGTTGCCATTCATCGGAAAGCTCTCAGTTGATTATTTAGAGCATTACTGTAGCTTTGACATTTCTAACAAAATACCAACCATACAAATGGCATATTAGCACAAAGATCCCATGAAGTTCTCATTGCTCGTTTCAAAATAATTTACTTCCAAATGTTCAAAAACAGAGCAGTGGGGCTATTCTTAAAAGAGCAGTGGGGCCATTCTTAACAGAGCAGTGGGGCCATTCTTAACAGAGCAGTGGGGCCATTCTTAACAGAGCAGTGGGGCCATTCTTAACAGAGCAGTGGGGCCATTCTTAACAGAGCAGTGGGGCCATTCTTAACAGAGCAGTGGGGCCATTCTTAACAGAGCAGTGGGGCCATTCTTAACAGAGCAGTGGGGCCATTCTTAACAGAGCAGTGGGGCCATTCTTAACAGAGCAGTGGGGCCATTCTTCAAAAACAGAGCAGTGGGGCCATTCTTCTTTTCTTTCTTTCACTCAAAGACTCTCTGCATGCCTGTGTTTATTGTGCCTGTCATTTGTAGAATGAGGTCCCCAGAGGGTGAATTTAGTGACGCTATCCAGCATAGCGGGCTAGTATCACTAAATTCACCCTCTAGGGACCTCATTCGGCTCAGGTCTCATCTTCTCTGGAAAGTTTCTTTTTATCAAATTTTATAGAAACTTCTTCACATTGATTCTATTTCTTTTTTAGTTTAGTTTCTCTATATCCCCAAATTGGCAGACGACACATTGCATAATCAAGGTTCCCAATGGGTGTACATCACAATATTCACCATTTAGGAACTTCAATCTGAGTCTATGTCTCCCATAGCAGATGAGGCCATGCAGAATGAGGTCCAAAAAGGGTGAATTTGGTGATGCTAGCCTGCTGTGCAGGATAGAGTCACTAAATTCACCCTTTGGGGACCTCCTTCTGCAAATGACAGGCACACTAACAGGTCACATCTCTCATCTGATCGTCACCAAATTTCATATGGATCTTTGGGGTGACCTCTCGATGGGTCGAGCTAAGATGATTTAGGGAAAATCACTCCCCATTTTGGACCCCTTTGGCGGAGAGCATGCGCAATTTGAAGATATTAGCGTCATTAAGTCATCCATGGGTCATCCTAGCGCAACCCGTGTCTGGCACGTCAAATAAAACAGTGATATGTTGACTCTTGGTCGTTATCAATATACATTTAAGACAATGGTTTGATAATACAGGTCATACATGCATTGACTGACAAAGGACATTTAAAAACATTTGGGAATAAATATATTGCAGAGATATATATGAAGGTTCAAGGAGATGAATGATCCTGATTTTGAAACCAATGAAAGCGTTTTCGAGATTTATGCACTACAGAAGTATTATAAAGACATAACGAGGGCCAGTTTATAGATCATTTTCAGAGAACACCATATGTCACGGCGTATTTTCAGAACTTCCCAAGGGAAATGATTATAGCAGACGGCATTTTGTATCAGAAATGCTAAAATTGTTTGAAATATATGATTACGGCATGTGCCAGCTGGCTCAACGTATAAATCAAACACACGTAACACGTGCCAGAGACGCGCCAATGTCGAGCCAAGCGAAGATGGCATAACCCATGTTTGGCGCGACGTATAAAACCGGCCTTACCATTACTGTTATTATTATAGTTATAATAAAAATCTGTTTTATGTCACAATTTTGTGCCATTTTGGGGGAAATAAATTGAAGAATACAGGAACTATATTTTCTGTATTCTGCTAATGGTGACGTGAATAGGCAGTGATCAGCCACTGACTTTGATATATTGATTGAAGGCGATTGTAGGAATAATTATGGTCATAAATAGCAAATTTATTTTGAAATGTGTATAATAAAAAGAATATCTAATGTTTTTGATATCCTTTGTCTCGATCTGTCCCTTGCTTGCTGCCTCTCATCACTATACTATTTTCAGGCTCTACAAAACAGCAATCAGGTCGTGGGAATGACTGGAGACGGTGTCAATGATGCTGTAGCTTTGAAGCGTGCTGATATCGGCATTGCTATGGGTAAATCAGGAACGGACGTCTCTAAGGAGGCCGCTGATATGATTCTGGTTGATGACGACTTCTCCACCATTCTGTAAGTTATCTGAGATTACAGGGAGTAGCCTATACAGTCTAGAACTACAGTAATGCCCTAAATAATCAACTCCTTAACCACAGCAGAATTATGGCTAATTTTTCAGGTTTAATCAGAAATATGGCTTGTTGCCATTCATCCTAATTCAGGATGTGCCTGACCTGGTCATATACCACTATAATAGTGGAAATCAGGATGTGCCTGACCTGGTCATATACCACTATAATAGTGGAAATCAGGATGTGCCTGATCTGGTCATATACCACTATAATAGTGGAATTCAGGATGTGCCTGATCTGCTCATATACCACTATAATAGTGGAATTCAGGATGTGCCTGACATAGTCACTATTTTTTCAGATGAGAATCTTTTTCTATTTCTCAGATGAGAATTTTTTTCTATTTTTCAGATCTGCTATTGAAGAAGGTAAAGGAATATTCTACAACATTCGGAACTTCGTTAGATTCCAGCTCAGCACGTTAGTACCACGTTAGCATTCATCTTGTATTTCATATTTTAATCCATTGGCTCATCCTGCAGACCATATTTATAAGAGAAATGTTTTAGGAATTTACAGGCATGTTTGGTCTAGATGGGAACTATCAAATTTGAATGATTTTCAATCAAAAACTGGCTGCTGGCAGCCATCTTGGAATTTACAAGAATCTTTACATCACTAAATCTATGGGATGCCATCAGACTGTATTTTTATACCACGATCGCCTATCTTACTATATAAATAAAGCCATCTGTTTAAATTTTACATTTAATCAACACCTGTTGATTAAACGTGCCTACTGTTGATTAAACTTCGCAGAGTGGATTAAACTTTCTCCATACAATTTGAACGGAAAAGTGTTTATCCATCGCATTGTAAAGATCATGGCATAAACTTCACAGAGTGGATTAAACTTTCTCCATACAATTTGAACGGAAAAGTGTTTATCCATCGCATTGTAAAGATCGTGGCATAAACAAAATATACGCATAGTGTTTCCGAATAACAAATTTAATCCACTTGTGGGATTGGCGATTTACACCACTCGCTGAAACTCGTGGATTAAATTTGTTATTCAGAAACACTATATTCTATATTTCATCCCACTGACCCAAATCTCCATACATTCTTCAGGATGGGAGCTATTGAATTTTTCTGATTTTGTTTAACAAAAGGGTCACAGACATGATTGGGATAATTGTATTTATATCCGCAATTCAATCCCTTCATTATATGTCGTTAACTTTGTAAACATTCCTAATTCTTTATCATCCCACTAACTGCAATGCAAACAATGCAAAACATTAAAAAAATTATCTCCGCTCCAAGTTCAGCTACAGTATCATTAACACTTTCATTTTCTTTCAGGAGTATGGCTGCGTTGTCTCTGATAGCTTTATCTACTACGATGCAGTTACCCACTCCACTGAACGCGATGCAAATTTTATGGATAAATATCATTATGGACGGACCTCCTGCTCAAAGGTAGATTAATAATACTGCCATTTATATCACTTATCGCCCTATGTACGATGCAGTTACCGACTCCACTGAACGCGATGCAAATTTTATGGATAAATATCATTATGACCTCCCGCTCAAAGGTAGCTTAATAATAATGCCGTTTATATCACTTATCGCCCTATGTATGATGCTGTTACCGACTCCTCTGGACATGAAGAAAATACGCCTAACCAAGCAGTATTCTTGTGTCATGTTACGGGCAAAATTTTTATCCTGATGTGCATCAAATCATGAAACTAAAATTGCGATGCGCATCGAATAGTGAAAGTCTGAATCGTTACAGCCCTATTGGTAACACACATCGGTCTGAATCGTTACAGCCCTATTGTTAACACACCTGAATCGTTGCAGCCCTATTGGTAACACACCTGAATCGTTACAGCCCTATTGTTAACACACCTGAATCGTTACAGCCCTATTGGTAACACACCTGAATCGTTACAGCCCTATTGGTAACACACATCGTCATTCTTCTATCTTCGGTCTGTCTCAATAACACCATACAAATATGGATATCATTGGAACCGGTTCATCGACCACATTGTGATGGTTACAGTTATGCCCTGTGCCAATGCATTATCTTATATATGCAAGTCGACCTATGGTCGACTCGCTTATATAAGAGAATGCATTGGCCTAAAAAAAATCTTTTTTTAACACTTTTTACCATTTTTTCTTACATTCTTTAACAATTTTATAATTTTTTCTTACATTTTGTAACAATTTTTATAATATTTTTCTACATTCTTTTACAATTTTATCATTTTTAATATGTGTTAAGCCAATGCATTCTCTTATATATGCGAGGCGACCTATGGTCGACTCGCATATATAAGAGAATGCATTGGCACAGGGCCGTTCTGTTGGGTAAAGGGTTAAGCACCCCTAAATTACTATTTCTTTGGCTTCAGGGGTAAAAAATATTTGATTCGAGTCCAGGAACCCACCCATCAAAGCTCAGAGTGATCAGATATTGATTTTTGAAGTTTGTTATTTCTCGAGATGTGTACTAATAATTGCCTCAGAAACACTTATTCAAATGGACAAAGATGGATAACTCTAAAATCAAGTGGTAATAATAATGCAATTTTGACCGAGACCATCCTTTTGACGGCGTGGCGTGTTTCTGGGCCACAAACAATAGAAATAACAAAACTTCAAAAATGTATATCTGATCACTCTGAGCGTTGATGGGTAGGTTCCTCGACTCGAATCAAATATTTTTTACCCACGAAGCCAAAGAAACAGTAATTTATGAGGGTCTGATCGGATTGAGTACCTTTAATTAAAGTGATGTGAAACACTCTGATAGGGTGATCAAATTGAATGGAGAATAATATTGCTCAAGGTAGTTATTTTTACAAATATTAAATCCAAACCGACAACACGCGCTGTCATTATTATATATTAATTAAATTCAGTGACTCTTGATATCGAAATCATTTTCGTTACTTTATCGCCGATAGTTGCATCCCGAATCTGGAAGTTAATATTTACAATTGAGCGTAGTTCACATGATGTTTTCTATGGAGTGGTACGGTCAATTTGCTTGAGATTTTCGACGAAGTACTGGAATACTACATCATTCCTCCTGTTGGCATAGTGCCTTAATACTAACTTAACAGTTTAACGCACCCGAACAAGTCCATTATACACGTGTATGTCTTTAAATGCAGTGACTTTTGATAGCAAAATCATTTGCGTTAGTTTATCGCCGACAGTTGTGTCCCGAATCAAGAAGTAAATACTTACAAATAGTGCGTAGTACAGATAATGTTTTCTATGGAGTGGTTCGGTCGATTTGCTTCAGATTTTCGGTGATGTTAGCAGAATGCTACATTCATCCAGTTGGCATAGCACCTGAGTACTAACTTATCAGTTTGATGCACTGAACAAGTCCATAATATATATATCTTTAAGGGTTTCAAGGAGATCTCATGATGCAGTAATGCCCTAAATAATCGACTCCTTAACCACAGCAAAATTATTTTCAGGATTTAGTCAGAAATATGGCTCGTTGCCATTCATCGAAAAGCTCTCGCCTAGTTTGAGAGGTGATTGCTGACTCTAGTTTTTAAACTTATTGACCTTGACCTTGTAAGCCAGAGCATTCTCTTATATATGCACGGTTTCTTATGGGAGACTTGCATATATAAGAGAATGCACTGGGACAGGATCTTTTAATTCTGCACCAGCACAGCTCCCATCATGAAAGGGTTAATTGTAACGATTTGTCACTCGGAGTTAAATACGAAGTTGTTAAATTGCTTGAGCAAAAGCTTTACACACAGACTGAGTTAGCGAAGAAATTTATGTGTTCACAAACGCAGATTTCGTACATCAGCAACAAACGCGACGAGATAAAAACAAAATGTATGAAACAGTTAGAGTTACTCCTCCTGACTTGTAACCGGATGTCAAATTTAGTGAAAATGGAATCCGACTCGCGGCGCTTATATTCACTTGTTTATGGTTCTTTTTCATGCATCAAGATTGATTCTACAATCATACATCAAAGTTCTGTTGTGTCAAAGTTAGTTTTGGTGACATAAAAAGAAGAATAGTAGAAAAATAAATAAAACAACCGCCATATTCAATGATTGATGATGGCGACGGAAAACGTGGTCAAATGTCCATACAAAGTACACACAAAATGGGCCAAATATCGGAATCCCGCACATAAACATACACACTTATTAACATAAATATCGGAATCCCGCACATAAACATACACGCTTATTAACATAAATATCGGAATCCCGCACATAAACATACACGCTTATTAACATAAATATCTGAGTCCCGCACATAAACATACACACTTATTAACATAAATATCTGAAATGGGCCAAATATTGGAATCCCGCACATAAACATACACGCTTATATTAACATGAATATCTGAATCCCGCACATAAACATACACACTTATTAACATAAATATCTTAAATGGGCCAAATATCGGAATCCCGCACATAAACATACACGCTTATTAACATACACACAAAATGGGTCAAATATCGGAATCCCGCACATAAACATACACGCTTATTAACATACACACAAAATGGGCCAAATATCGGAATCCCGCACATAAACATACACACTTATTAACATACACACACACGCTTATTAACATAAATTCCTCTTGCACCGAGGCTATGTGATTAAGCGGGATGTACTGTAATTTAATTAATTTTCAGTCTTGGCGTAGAGAAGGTCGACCATGACGTGTTAAAGCAACCTCCACGGAGAATAAAGGATCCCATCATAACGAAAGGTCTCATAGCCAACACCCTGATGTCCGCGACCATCATCGTCACGGGAACACTCTGGGTATTCTGGAGGGAGGTTAGTCTCTAATTAATGTCATAGCTAACACCCTGATGTCCGCGACCATCATCGTCACAGGAACACTCTGGGTATTCTGGAGGGAGGTTAGTCACCCAAGCCTTGAAATAGCGTGTCTGTCATTTGCAGAATGAGGTCCCCAGAGGGTGAATTTAGTGATGCTACCCCGCATAGTGAGCAAGCATCACCAAATTCACCCTTTGGGGACCTCATTCTGCTTACACCTCAGCAGAATGAGGTTCCCAGAGGGTGAATTTGGTGATGCTAGCCTGCTATGCGGGGTAGCATCACTAAATTCACCCTCTGGGGACCTCATTCTGCAAATGACAGACACCCTATTTCAAGGCTTGTAGTCACCCTGTGGTACTCTTTTATTATGGTGCCCACATCAGAATGAGCAATGGGGGATGCCACAGTGTCCTGGGCTCACAAACAAGGTACCCTGCCTTGCTCAACGGATGCTTATATTCTGCTAATAATGAACAGACAGTCTGCCGTCAGAGCAGTTTTACCCAGTCCAAAATAAAAACAGTATAAATAAAATTACAGAGAACCCTGAATCTCATAAATTGCTTACACCATGGAGTCCACTTGCAAAGCACAACGTGTGCAACTGTAAATTCCACACACAGTCGTTGCAAGGTTATTTTGTTAATATAATTATACCCCCCGCAACGAAGTTAGGGGGGGGGTATACTTGAGTCAGCTTGTCCGTCCGTCCGTCTAGCCGTCCGGCCCGACATCTGACGTTTATGTGGCCAATTTTAAGAAAAATGGATAGTTGGGTGGCTGATTTCCGTTACGTGGCTAGCCACATAACGGAGTTGAGATCAACCCTTTAAAATGATCTATTTGGCCATACATGTATCAGCATATTTAATTTTTTGGTCACTTAATAGTTGGAAACAAAAAGTCCATAGATTTGGACCTCCATGATCTGTCTATAGGAGCCATTAGGAGGTGTTCGGACAGTTATGTGGCTAGCTACCCAATCACGGACATGTCAGTTTCTCCTATTCAACTGTCCTAGTTGCTGTTTACAGGTTTTTGGGTTTCAATGAGCTACATGTACTTCTGCTATAATTCCTACATGTTCTGACTCCACAATCAGAAATTGTATTACTTTTAACTACTTGATAGCCACATAAAAGTTTGTCCACTACTTGATAGCCACATAAATTTTAGCCACATTAAATATTTTAGCCGCATAACTCAATAGCCACCTATCTCCCCAAATGTTGGTAGTGCCGTCCGTCGTCCGTCCGTGGACACAAATTTGTCCAGAGTTTTTCTCAGTCATTGTTTGATAAATTTCCTTGAAACTTGGCACAGACATCAACCACCATGGGAACCTGTGCACCTGCGATTATGACGTCTGTTGGACCTTTTTTTGGTGGAGTTATCCCCCTTTTTCGACTTAGAAAATGTTGGCAACATGTATACTTTTGTCCGAGCTTTTATTCCTACATTTTTAGGTCAATTTTTGTAAAACGTGGCACAGATATTTAGTACCATGGGAACTTGTGCACCTGCGATTACGACGTCTGTCCCACCTTTTTTGGTGGAGTTATCCCCCTTTTTTTACTTAGAATTTTTTTTGCAACATGCATAATTTTGTCCGAGCTTTTATTCCTACATTTTTCGGTCAATGTTTTTTAATCTTGGCCCTGATATTTAGTACCATGGGAACCTGTGCACCTGTGATTATGACGTCTGTCCGACATTTTTTGTGTGGAGTTATTCCTTTTTTTCGCAACAAGCTTTTACTCCTACATTTTTCCGTCAATAGGTTTAAGATTAGGGTTATGGTTGTACACCTGCAATGGGAACTGTTATTTTATTATTTTAACTAAATGTTTACTGACATGTGAAACATCTTAGTATTTTGGGACAGGCACACCTCTAGTTATGGAAGGTATCATTGTTGTCAACGAGAGGTACTGGATTCCTCCGTGATCGCCGCGGACACACAAATTACTATAATTTACAGATTCCCGTGTCAAAAAAGCTAAGTTTATATCTCCGTGGCTGATATTAGCATTCATTATGATGTGGGCACCATAAAACACGAGAACACTCTGACGTTGGTGACCATCATCGTCACGGAACACTCTGGGTATACCAGAGATAGGTTAGTCTCTAATTATTGTCATAGCTAACACCCTGATGTCCGCGACCATCATCGTCATGGAACTCTTTGGGTATTCTTTGAAGTTGGTAATGTCTACATGTGAAATTTATATGCGACCGCTGAAAAATTGGACAGGCTCAAACCAAACAATCCAAAATTTATCCAAAAAACAAAATAAGAAACAATAAGTATTTTCAGCACTATATCGAGGAATTTGTTTGGAAATCTTCCACGTAGACGTGTTTTGTGATATCATATGAGTCACATTTCATAACTTATTTTGATGTAGATCATGCCACAAAGCTGTACTCTGGCTACGCCCATAAATTCCCATAATATACAACCAGTTCAAACCTTTTGTTTTTCTGCATGACGGGAAATTTATGACATTGAAAAAATGCAACAACGCATGTAATATGTTTCTTTATTGAAAGCTGTCCCTGTGCATGGTTGCACACTTCCAACAGTTCAGATGCCGCCTCTAGTGTGCACTCATAAGCAAATTACCTTTACTTGACTGACTTCTTGGTCCAGGATAGACTCGATTTGGAGCCTTTATTCAGCGTTATACTGGTTGTACGATTGGAGCCTGCGACCCTTTGCACACATATTGATCATTTGAACATTTTAATTAAAAAACATTAATTCAATTTAAAACCAATCATACATGCACTCTTCCATTATGTATACATAATTATGGGGTTCGACCGAACCATGTCGGTTTAATAATTTCACCCATACAGAGCCCCAGACAAACATGAGCAGACGACACTCTTCTATATGCTTCTATATATGTGTGGGGCTCCCTGCAGGGTAATGGATGTTTTTTATTTTATGTCCTAAAAATTGTAAGAAACATTTATTTTAAAAAAATGATAAAAAATTGTTAGGCCAATGCATTCTCTTATATATGCGAGGCGACCTATGGTCGGCTCGCATATATAAGAGAATGCATTGGCACAGGGTAAAAAAAATCCCGACTTACGACTGGTTTTGATATGGCGGGTCACATGAGTCGCTTCTCCTTTTGTGCTAATTCAACAATTATTTTCAGTCTCGTGAAAATAATTCTTACGATTTATTAAATTTGTGACTATTTATTAATAATACCTGGTATTTTTCGGTGATTTTACAAAACCTGTGACATTGCAAGTCTAAATACATATACATTTCTTTTTTCAGATGAGAGACAATATCATCACACCAAGGGACACAACGATGACATTCACATGTTTTGTATTATTTGATATGTTCAACGCGCTTGGTTCAAGATCCCAGGTAAGACACAAGTTTTCTTTTTTATTTAAATCAGATTTTTCTATTAAATGAAGGTTCTACAAGATGTTGCTTATTTGTATTCACAACATATATCGAGTATAGACACCCAGAATAGTTTAGATGGCAGAGTATACGGTAGAATTACACAGATAGACACCCAGAATAGTTTAGATGGCAGAGTATACGGTAGAATTACACAGATAGACACCCAGAATAGTTTAGATGGCAGAGTATACAGTAGAATTACACAGTTAGACACCCAGAATAGTTTAGATGGCAGAGTATACGGTAGAATTACACAGATAGACACCCAGAATAGTTTAGATGGCAGAGTATACGGTAGAATTACACAGATAGACGCCCAGAATAGTTTAGATGGCAGAGTATACGGTAGAATTACACAGATAGACACCCAGAATAGTTTAGATGGCAGAGTATACGGTAGAATTACACAGATAGACACCCAGAATAGTTTAGATGGCAGAGTATACAGTAGAATTACACAGATAGACACCCAGAATAGTTTAGATGGCAGAGTATACGGTATAATTACACAGATAGACATCCAGAATAGTTTAGATGGCAGAGTATACGGTATAATTACACAGATAGACATCCAGAATAGTTTAGATGGCAGAGTATACGGTATAATTACACAGATAGACACCCAGAATAGTTTAGATGGCAGAGTATACAGTAGAATTACACAGTTAGACACCCAGAATAGTTTAGATGGCAGAGTATACAGTAGAATTACACAGTTAGACACCCAGAATAGTTTAGATGGCAGAGTATACAGTAGAATTGCACAGTTAGACACCCAGAATAGTTTAGATGGCAGAGTATACAGTAGAATTACACAGATAGACACCCAGAATAGTTTAGATGGCAGAGTATACGGTATAATTACACAGATAGACACCCAGAATAGTTTAGATGGCAGAGTATACGGTATAATTACACAGATAGACACCCAGAATAGTTTAGATGGCAGAGTATACGGTAGAATTACACAGTTAGACACCCAGAATAGTTTAGATGGCAGAGTATACGGTAGAATTACACAGATAGACACCCAGAATAGTTTAGATGGCAGAGTATACGGTAGAATTACACAGATAGACACCCAGAATAGTTTAGATGGCAGAGTATACGGTAGAATTACACAGATAGACACCCAGAATAGTTTAGATGGCAGAGTATACGGTAGAATTACACAGTTAGACACCCAGAATAGTTTAGATGGCAGAGTATACGGTAGAATTACACAGATAGACTCCCAGAATAGTTTAGATGGCAGAGTATACGGTAGAATTACACAGATAGACACCCAGAATAGTTTAGATGGCAGAGTATACGGTAGAATTACACAGATAGACACCCAGAATAGTTTATATGGCAGAGTATACAGTAGAATTACACAGATAGACACCCAGAATAGTTTAGATGGCAGAGTATACGGTAGAATTACACAGATAGACACCCAGAATAGTTTAGATGGCAGAGTATACAGTAGAATTACACAGATAGACACCCAGAATAGTTTAGATGGCAGAGTATACGGTAGAATTACACAGATAGACACCCAGAATAGTTTAGATGGCAGAGTATACGGTAGAATTACACAGATAGACACCCAGAATAGTTTAGATGGCAGAGTATATGGTAGAATTACACAGATAGACACCCAGAATAGTTTAGATGGCAGAGTATACGGTAGAATTACACAGATAGACACCCAGAATAGTTTAGATGGCAGAGTATACGGTAGAATTACACAGATAGACACCCAGAATAGTTTAGATGGCAGAGTATACGGTAGAATTACACAGATAGACACCCAGAATAGTTTAGATGGCAGAGTATACAGTAGAATTACACAGTTAGACACCCAGAATAGTTTAGATGGCAGAGTATACAGTAGAATTACACAGATAGCATTTACATTCATGGCAATGAGAAAAGCTACGAAATTCAACAGTGTAGTGAGAAGTGCTGAATCTCAGTGTAGTTACAAACCATTCTAGCAATGTTAAGCGGAACAGGCAGTTGATGGAGCAGTAAATACTGTACTATGCAGTGTGCCTGTAGTTTCTAAAGGGTTGAATATATATATTATCCAATTTTGTTTAATCATACTCATGTTATAGTTTACAAATACCTTGTTATATATTGCAGCTCTTGACTTTTTATCATCATTTCAAAATGTTTTACATAAATCAATGATTTGTTTGAAACATTGATTTAAATCAATAATCACTTGTATTAAATCAGACAACCTTGGTAAGAGGCTCAACTAAAACTGGAAGGCCGAACAAATTTAATATAATGTTCCTCTGACACCCACCCCATCTCATAAAAATATGGCCAGCTGGGTGATTTTTTATGGCCCACTAAAATTTTAAATATAAACCATCCTGTCGCTCTGCGTTATAATGCGATGTCCACAAGCCTTGAAATAGGGTGTCTGTCATTTGCAGAATAAGGTCCCCAGAGGGTGAATTTGGTGATGCTAGCCCACTATGCGGGGCAACATCACTAAATTCACCCTCTGGGGACCTCATTCTGCAAATGACAGACACTCTATTTCAAGGCTTGGATGTCCACAATCTCTGTCCACTACTGGCCATAAATCTAGCTAGACATATTGCAACTTATATTTGATATTTTCCTTAATAATAATAATGAAGTTTTCTTTTTGGTTTGGTTAAACTGTTTGCACTTGGGTTGAACAACATACTATAAAGTTATTATACAATGTTGTGTACAGTATGTGTTTTTCTTGTACGAGACCAGGTTGTGGTGAAAAGTCATATTGGACAAGACACACAGTGTCGAGTCCAATATGACCTTTCACCACAACCTGGACGAGTACATGAAAAACTCATACTGTACACAACATTGTATATTGACATTTTTATTATTGATCTGTATGTTTATCCAAATTTTGGGAATAAAACTTTTGTGGTTATTTTTGGTATTTGTCGGCACTTAATTCTCTATAAAAGCCTTTATTTTGATCATCAGAAAGCATGATTTGGAACAGTAAACACGGAAGTGAAAAAAAAAACTCAATGCGGAAGTGAAACTAGGGTTTAATCCCGGGAACAGGAATTTCCCGGTCCCGGGTCGCATACTCATTCCCGTTTCCCGGGAATATGATTTGTAGGATCCGGGAACGGGGTGAATTGTTAACAATTGGTATATCATTCATCACGGGATACCAACGGCACATAATTTTTTTTAATTTGTCCATGCACGGCGCACAATGCAATATATATGTTATATATCTGCAAATTCTGTATAAAGTGTGAGTAGAATTTACCATGCAAAAGCGTTAAGGACTTGAGGTTTGGCCTCGTGGCCCATGCACAGCCATGACTTCATGACACGAGCTTACGAGTCACAACATAGTGACATGAACCGGTCGTGGGAAACAAGACTTTTACAAATTATCAATTGCGGCGATGTTGTGTCAGCAATCTCAGGCTATTGTTAGTGACACATGCATGGACTGTATTCCCACGCATGCACAGTTGCTTGAATGGGTGGTGTATGCCTTAAATATACCGTGATGCATGTGCAGTTTCTGATGACGCATTCTAATTTCGTGAGAACAAATCGTTTAAGCAAGTTGTGAACTTGAGAGTCTTGTGAATGTCAGAATATTATAACCATACATTGCATCACACTTTCACCGATTCATTTCGCAATAGAGTTAATTCGTTACGTCACAGAGTCCCGATAAAAAAGTCATATTGCACACTTGGGAGTCCAATATGACATTTTGGAGTCCAATATGACTTTTTCCCGCATTATCACGTGGCGGCTTTTCCCAATCAGAAATTGTGTTAGTTAAGGGATGGATAATACTGTTAAATACATTTATATTTGTCCAACTTAATCATGAAAAGTAATTTTTCACACCCAACAATATTTTTGATAATTCATGACAGGCCTCAGCTCACAAGGCGACTGTGAGATTGTCGCCTTACTGTCGCTGACTTCGCTCTAAGGCGAAATCGAAGTCGCCTTCAATTTTAGGGGGATTTTTTTTTTTTTCTTCTTAATTTTTTCCCCAGACTTGTCCGGATATAGATGAATTGTGGTGGCCATCCCAAAAAGAAACATACAATGCAGAGACAAAGACCCAAGTGTTTAAAATAAAAAATAAAATATGACCTATTGTTTGTTTTGTGTTGTTATTCAGTCGCCTTTGTTCCCTTTGCGGTAATGAATGTTAATCACAAATGTTTTGACACGCTGAAAACACGATGAGATGTTCTCATCTGTGTTGTTACTGACCATCGTGAGTGTCACAAATAAATGTTTTAATTAACTTAAAAGACCGCCGTCCCGCTTTTCAGATATAAAACAATTACGACATTATCAGTGTATGTACCAGGCGCTTCGGAAGTTCGTTTCGGTAACGCGTCACACTTTTTGAAGAGACCGCGTCGCACTTTTTGAAGAGACTGCTTCCGTAAATAAATGTCAAGTTTATTGCTTTAATCGGATTATACCAGTGATGTTGGCATTAATTAAGGGAGGCCATTAATTAATAAAAGCTTTAGCAATAAAACTAAAAGCTTTTGCAACTCCTTTGTTTGTTAGTCCTTATTGTTTATTTTAGCGGACACCCACATTACAGCCGTGACCAAATTAAACTTACAAAGTTACATGCATCATGATTCAGACTGTAGAAACGTATCTTCCAAGCTGCAGTCTAGGCTACTCTAGGAAATAATACTACTTCCATTTAGTTAAAAAATTAACTACTACTGTAACTTGATAATTGTCTTGCTTAAATGATAGCTACACAAAACATTTCCAAAAATGTTAAATGTATAATAACAATTAATTAGGCTAATTTCAGATAAAGTCAAAAAAGTTTAGTTTTATTTCTTATTTTATCTTTTTAAATTTTTTATTGATGTTATAAAATAAAGCGATATTTGAAAATTGTCAATTTTTGGTAGTCTCCCCACTTCTCCCTGAAGTCTCCTTAAATTTCCTGAAGTCTCCCTAAATTTCCTGGAGGGAGACTTCAAGTCTCCCTGTTCTGAACCCCTAGGCTGAGGCCTGATTCATGAGTAACCAAATTAAAACGTGCCTGTTGGGAAGTTTTGGTTGTAAAAAGTGGGAATAAAATGTGCCTGTTGCAGGGTAACTTTGTAGTTAAAAAATAAATATATAAACCTGCCCATTGAATATATAAACCTGCCTGTTCTCTGATTTTGAAAAAAAGAGTGTCTGATAAACAGATAATGAACTTTGTGTGGCCTAAACGATTTGTTTAACCCTTTCGTGACGGGAGCTTTCTGAATTTTTGCGAAAACCCTGTGCCAATGCATTCTCTTATATATGCGAATCGACCATATATAAGAGAATGCTTTGGCCTAACAAAAATTTTATATTATTTTTTATAATTGTTAAAGAATGTAAGAAAAAATGAACAACATTATAAACAAAATGTTAAAGAATATAAGATGAATGTAAGAAAAAATTATTAATAATGATAAAATTGTTAAAGAATGTAAAAAAAAAGATAAAAATTGTTAAAGAATGTAAGAAAAATGGATAAAAAATTGTTAGGCCAATGCATTCTCTTAAATATGCGAGGCGACCTATGGTCGACTCGTATTTATAAGAGAATGCATTGCGACAGGGTCTTTAACCTCTTCACTGCTAAATGACGTTATGACATTGTCTGCTTGGCTTTTGACATTATTGCCATTTTCGAGTGGAAAAATATAACGGGAATATCACAAGAACCATAAAACTGACTCAGTTGAAAGGCTATTATCGTTCACAATTGTGGAACATCACACACTGTTTGAAACACTTCGAGATACAGTTATTCCGATGCACCAATCTCTGAGTTCCAGTTCCAGGTAGAATTGGCCTACTGCTAGTGTGTTGAAGTAGGTCAAGGTAATAGTTACGGACGTCATAGCAGCGAAGAGGTTAATGTTGCGCCAACGCAGCTCCCGTCATGAAAATGTTAACAAGGGAATCAAATCAATAGCATTACTCTCGGGACACAGTACAGACCAAAATAAGGTGAAGAATGAAATTTGTCATATTTAGAAAGGAATTGTTCATGAAGCTCGTCCAACCCCCCCCCCCCCCCCCCCCCCCCTCTACACTAAATGAAGAGTGGGCACAATACAAAAGGGGTGAAAACTTAACAAAAGCCCTTGGGCTTAAAGCGTGTTGTTTGATCCCCGTTCCAATCAATCCATCTATACTATTCTATTTATTACTGTCAAAACTTTTGTTAAATGTTCATATATGTTATTAGGATTGGAATAAAATATGTTTACACTAAAATAAAAAATATTCATAATGTTTCAGGATAAATCAGTATTCCAAATTGGATTGTTTACAAACAAGATGTTCCTGATAGCTGTCGGAGGATCTCTCGTTGGTCAACTTCTCGTTATATATTTCCCTCCTCTTCAGTCAGTGTTCCAAACTGAGGCTCTTTTTCTCACAGGTAACGACCGTTATTAGTATTATGTCACCATCATTAACCCTTTGAGTGCCAGGTCCGATTTTTGTATCAACCCATATATCCTGTGCCAATGCATTCTCTTATATATGCGAGTCGACCATAGGTCGCCTCGCATATATAAGAGAATGCATTGGCCTAACAATTTTTTTTTTAACAGTTTTTTTTACAATTTTAATATATTTTATTATATTCTTTAACAGACTTATTGTGTAGGTTTAGGGCCGATGAGATCGGCCCCTGGCACTCAAAGGGTTAACAGTACACACGATGTGTCTGTTTCGGATCAGTTGAGCAGTAATCACTAAATTTACCCTGTGGGGACCTCATTTTGCACATGTCCAGCACCATATTTTCAGGCCTCGCCACCACTGGTGATATTATTGATAAAGGTGAATTATGGTGTTGATTTAAGTACATGGCTCACCAAAATATCTATCATTATTTTATGTTCATGTGACTTAACCCTTTCATGACGGGAGCTGTGCTGGTGCTCAGAGAATGCATTGGCACAGGGTTTTCGCAAAAATTCAGGAAGCTCCAGTCATGGAAGGGTTAATCGTCATGCATCAAAACAGAGAGTAATTTCTCACTGTCAACATATCCCGTTGATAGTACATGAAATACTATTATACAGACTATATTTAATTTAATTTTAAAGATGCATTCTGAGTTCCACATCTCCAGTTACCAAACAACGTAAAAAATCTAATTATAAGTTAAAATAATTTTCTGCTTTTTCTGTTGAAAAAATAGTGGGCTAGGATCAATAAATTCACCCTCTGGGGACCTCATTCTGCAAATGACAGGCACACTAAACTCAGACTTGTTCTGAGCTTTGTAGTCTGTAACCATTAGAAGACTCGGACAGAAAATTTGAGCACACCTCACTACACTGTTGAATTTCATTTCCTTTTCTGATTGCCGTACATCAAAATGCTAATTGAGTAACTCTACCATATGTTGTTGTTACCATATACTCTTCCATCTATACTACATGTACTCTAGGTGTCTATACTATATATACTGTACTGCCCAAATTCATTGACCCCGTAAGTGGGGTCATTATGCAGTTATAACTGCGGTCAAACCATAACTGCTCTGCAGTTAGCGGTTCATTGACTACTGCAGCACCAACTAAATCCTGAAAAATTACCCATAATTCTGCTGTGGTTAAGGAGTCGATTATTTAGGACATGACTGTTGTTAGTCCATACATATATGTACAAGTTTGAGCACAGGTCTACCTATCCATTTATTACAACATTGGAATCCACTTGGACCAAACTGTGTGCATATAAAGCTCATGGTCGCTATATCTGTCCTGCCATGATAATTGTGTATTTTGGTTGGTATACTGATTCTGATAGCCTTCGCTATAATTAGCAACACCTTTTAGAACCTTAATTTGTCAGAACAATTGCATGATTACCTTTTTTTTTAACAGTTATAATATATTTCTTTTAAACTGATTTAAATAAATAAAACAATTTATATTTTTTATTTTTTTTTAAATTGAAAGATCAAGTACTTGGCCATTGCAAATGTTCGATATTCATTTTGTTATCTGAATTGACGACGACATTTGATTCGAATTCAATTCGACTTTAAAACAACAAATATTAATTTCAATTATTTCAAAACAGTCTTTTTTTTAAATCTAAAAAACAATTTTTTTTTTTTTTTTTTTTTTTTTTTTTTTTAGGGCCGATTTTACAGACCGTAAATTAGGGCCGATGAGATCGGCCCCTGGCACTGAATGGGTTAACTGTTATTAGTATTACTGTATCCCCCCTTCAGTAAGTATGGGGGGGGGGCCCGTGAATTTTTTGACACAAAAACTTGGGACTGGGTTTATCTTCGAGGACCCCCACATGCAAAATGTTAACTGTTTATTGGTAAAACAGCCAGAAAAATGAGCAATATAGGTGAGAAGGTGAGCGCAATAACATGCCTACTTATAGCTAAACCAATCAATAAGAGGATAGGGATGGAGGCTGTCTTAAAATTTACATAACTTTATTTATTTCAAGGAATAGAAAATGGCATCACATGAAAGGACAAATTATATTAGACGTGCGCTGATTGGCTGTGCGCTGAGAACCTATAGAAAATGTATAGAGTCGAAAAGTACTCCAAAGTGCTTGTGTCTAAACGTACCTTGAACACCACATCGAAAATGGGCCGAGGGTATGATTGTGGGTAGATAAAACGAGCCGATCCTCTAATGTGTCCATGCATAAAAATAGTATTAAAATATCCATAGATTTATTTCTTGCAATCATGTTTTTATTTGCAGATTTCCTGTTTTTAATAGCTTTGACATCATCTGTTTTCTGGGCG
The DNA here is from genome assembly GCA_032622095.1 of Siphonodentalium dalli. NCBI lineage: Eukaryota > Metazoa > Mollusca > Scaphopoda > Gadilida > Siphonodentaliidae > Siphonodentalium > Siphonodentalium dalli. Next base: position 19,720,617 of record CP136062.1, on the reverse strand, counting down.
TCAGAAATCAAGAAGTTCTACCACAGACGAGTAGAAAGAAGAATGCGATTGCTAAGAAAATACCCTGATGACTTGGTATGACGAATGTCTCTTAGACATGTTGGTTATAAAGTCAATTCTGTGATATCTGAGTCGGGGAGGACAGCTGTCGACCCCGAGTCTAAATGTGGGTTCAAAGCAGAACATAATTTGTCTATATATATATATCTAGATATGGATGGAAGATAGATACAGTTTGTGCCGCGATAGAATTTGTATCTCAATACAATGTTCATGTTATGAATATATGTCTAGATATGGATGGGAGATACAGTTTGTGCCGCGATACAATTTGTATCTCGATACATGGTTCACTACAATTATCTACCAAATCAGTGACTTGGAGATATGGAACTTACTAAGAATTACAGTAATGCCCTAATTAATCGACTCCTTAACCACAGCAGAAGTATGGGTAACTTTTCAGGATTTAGTCGGAAATATGGCTTGTTGAAATTCATCGGAAAGCTCTCAGGGAGAGCTTTCCGATGAATGCCAACAAGCCATATTTCCGACTAAATCCTGAAAAGTTACCCATAATTCAGCTGTTTTTAAGGAATCGATTAATTAGGGCATTAGTGTAGCTATCTAGTGACCTATAATACTCAGTTTGATCCCTTTTTTAGGGTCATGAACCTACATCACCAATCTAGACTCGAACCCAAAGCGGTTATGATTTTAAATTTGTTTAAAACACTTAACCGTTTGTCCGACTGGATATACTAGTACATGAGGTGCGGAAATTCACAACCCCCCCCCCCCCCCCCAGTTTTACGAAAACCCTGTGCCAATGCATTCTCTTATATATGCGAGTCGACCATAGGTCGCCTCGCATATATAAGAGAATGCATTGGCCAAACAAAATTTTATATTATTTTTTATAATTGTTAAAGAATGTAAGAAAAAATGAAAACAATTCTGAATTTTTTTTTAAAGAATATAAGAAATAATGATAAAAAATGATCCAAAAAATGGTTAAAGAATACATGTATAAGAAAAAATTATTTAAAATGATAAAATTGTTAAAGAATGTAAGAAAAAATGTTTATGTTTATTCTTTAACAATTTTATCATTTCGAATAATTTGTTCTTACATTACATCAGTGATGTGGGTTTCTGAACATCTGAAGTGACGGTTTAGAGATTACTTTAGTGACGTATTCGTGTACGTCTGAATTGACGGTTTAGATATTACATTAGTGACATATTCGTGTACGTCTGAATTGACGGTTTAGAGATTACATTAGTGACGTATTCATGTACGTCTGAATTGACGGTTTAGAGATTACATTAGTGACGTATTCATGTACGTTTTAATTGACGGTTTAGAGACTACATTAGTGACGTATGGTTCTTGGTCCTGTTTATGATTGATATACAGTGGTTATGTATCTGGTTAAAGTTAATATATTATTGGTATAATAGTGATGTTATTCTGTGAGGAATTTCAGTTTTATCACATAATTATTCCCTAAACCTGGCCTCATATTTTTTAGTAAGACACACATGTGTAACTGGTACATACAGTGACGTAAGAGCTTATTTAGTGCAATCATGTTAATGTCACTGCTAGAACTTTATTATTATGTTAGTTAGAATATAATTATGATGTTCGATTTGTGTTGGGTTATTTAGTGTTGACTGTGAGATAAACATGAGTGATAAGGGTGGTGAACAATATTGTCAACATGAAAAGACCTATTTAAAATGGAAATATATTTTTTCTTGAAGGTGTCTTTACATCCTCTTTGGTTGTGATAAGAAAATCACTATTAATTTTTGTTTAACCCCAGCCATTTTTGGATAATTTTTCCTTGCTAAAATGTGATTATGTGATAAAATGGATCTCAAATTCGTCGAAAATTTATACAAAATTTATTAACCTTGTCCACTAATATATAGCAGATATGGCACTGTCTCAAAACTTACATTTCCTTGTCCACTAAATTTGAATCGAGCCTCGCTATCATACTCTTTGCAGGGTCCTGCGAATATTCGATTCGAGATTCGATTCGAAATAGAGCTGGGACGGTTATGCGGTTAACCGGTTAACCACCAACTATGGCCGTGACCGGTCACGGATTTGCCGTGGTCGGTTAACCGTAACATCACTATTATAGTGTATGATCACTGTGATGGTCAGCTATAACTGGCTATCTGTCTCCGTCAATTAAAATGAATCCGAGATTGACGGAACAACATCAAACGCGGTGTGTCGGCTCTTTGAAGGCTACATTTAACAGCCTGCCGACGTCAAAACGAAACATCAAAGGGTCAGCACACGTGTGATCTTACAACATTGTCACATCGCATGACTCGTATTCAGTATTATTATCAGGAAGATAATTGTTTTTGTTATCAACGACTAGTTATTTCTTGAGACTCCCCCCCCCCCCCCCCCCCCCCTTCAATCCATCACGAAAAACCCATAACCGTCCCAGCTCTAATTCGAAAGTCAAATTCGATTCGAATTCGAAATTTCCAACTCAAAATTTTGAATATACACCGACAAAAAAGTAAGCTGTTTACGGACAAGTGCACACGTCGATTTTCGCTGTTTCTGTGCCATATAATTCCCATAAATTATGAATATATGCACCTTATAATTCTTATTGTACATCGCGAATGTTCGCATGCTATTAAATATAAGTATAGCCAGTAACTAGCCACTATCGGACGACTAAATACATCTGAATTCTAGCTTTGAACATTGTAGCCGAAAGCTCAGAGATCGCCGATGGACCGACGACACGCGTAAATTATAATAGCGATGAGATGCTTAAAAGCATTGTCCAGATTGGTCATTACTCGAGTTACCATGGATATTTCGATCTAGTTTTGTGGTTTAATTCTACTTTTTCAAATTGTACAACAAAAACATCAGTTTATTCAGATCACCGCATGCGACTTTTCTTGTTTTGTCTAAAACCGCGCACACGAGGTACCAATTGAGTACACCGCTAACCCCTTTTCTAGTGATTCGTCGTTCGAACGAAGTATGAATGCAAATGGATATTGGCCAGATGATTTTATGCATGGTTTGTTTATATATATTACGACCAAATGATGTTACTTAATAAGTGTATTTAACAATAAAATAAATGTAACTTTCCCATCCTCCGCATTCGTCGCGGTCGACATTTGTTCTGTAATATCGCCGAGAATGTAAACAACACGTGCTCCCGGCATCGAAGAGTGCGTGTGGCGGTGTTTTCTTTTGAAGTTGACTTTCAGTTTCGGAGCGTTCCTTGAAACTTGACAATTCGTCGTCCGTTATTCATGTTTATTTTAAACATGATAAAAGCTGCATGTAGTGCAGAAACTTACACGTGTGATGAATGCAACATGGTATATAAATCGCAAGCGTCTGGGACAACAAGACATCTAAGCATCCAGCACTACATAAACAGAATACCCTGCGACTGTTGCATCTTCAAGTTTATAAAAACGGGTGTTTCTGAATGCCGATTTGCAATTGTGCATGTACATGCAAACTCTACAAATTACGCGTGATTTTAATTCCGATAATCCGTTTAGTGGTTATATATCTAATCGTCGTTACGACCGCATGGACGTTTTAATCTGTTTTTTTTTCTCTCTCAACAATTCTCAATTGAAGTTAATAGTATCGGGAACGACGGTTGATCGCCACACAAGTTATGATGGAATTTCATGGAAGTTCATAGAACGTTTCTCAAATCGTCTAATCATTGACATTAAATGCCTAATTGAGAATGCAACACACAGGTATGATTCGATTCGATATTCGATTCGATTACGTAGACTCGATTCGATATTCGATTCGATCAAAATCTCCAATTCGCAGGACCCTAATGCAGGGTTTACCTCCCTTAAGCTTGATGACTAGGTAAGACCGCTGCTAAAGGCGACATTACACCCACATTTGGTGGACTTTTGGTGGCAAAATGCTGCCCTTATTAAGCACACAAAATATCGAACAAAATGTGTGTGGTTTCGTACCTTAAGTTTGGAAAGTCCCACCAGAACTAAAGAACTATACATGTATTTAAAGAACTATATTTCAAAACGGTTCGATTTGGTTCTCAGATTATTTGATCAACACAAAAGTCTAAACGCACATGGACGACAACGTCCCGACAACACACATGCCAAGTCAGACACAAGAGTTATAATTTGTACAATTTTGATGAGTTGCTTGCGAAAATAGTCAACAAAACTACCGTCCTGATCCTCCATTCTGTCATTAAGTTTTTAGTGCGGGAATTGTTCTCAAACACATAGGAAATTTGACTCTGGGCGATCGGTTTTCGCATTTTGTTTGGAAAATCATGCGCTAAATATAGAAACGGAAGACGAGTACCCAGCCGGTTACAGAGTCAGAAAGGAAGTATGACTGGTGCGCTCTGGTAGAGATTGCCTCGCTATAGCTTGGCTCGAATGTAGTACACTTGGTTAATATATTTTGTTTAGAATTGCGACTCTTTAGAGATCATTAGAGATCCTCTATATTTATCTCCAATGTATCCAAGGCTCAAAATAAGTGGCCGGTCACGGTCAATGTCCGACGAAAATTAGCTTATGTCCAGTGCTCTTCTGTATCTGTCGGACATTTTGTCCAATGCAATTCTTTAAACAATTTGTATCTGTCCAAGGAGCCACTTCTGCCCAAATAGGACATTGAAGGCAAAAAATAGTTCTTTTTTAATTTCAGATCAATTCATAGTGAATATAATTATGTTGAATTGCATGTGTATTTATTAATCGACATAAAGTTTTTGAACTTTTGAAAATTGGATGTTCACTGACATGTGCGCATCATTGACGAATAATAAGTTGATTGATTAGAAATTTAAATACTCTCTCATACAGTACATCTGAAAATTTGACAGGCACGATTTTGAAATGACCAACACAATCCATTTGGTGCCTCTCATTTTGACAGTCAGTAAAAAAATAATTATTTTGAGCCTTGGGTGTATCTCATCCCTTTGTGTACTTATTCAGGGGTATAAAATAATTTTGAGTTAGAGAGAACAGTTATGAGTTTCTGTCACAAGAAAATTCCTATTTTTCCATGAACTTAGAGGAGTTTATACAAATATTAGGACATTACAACAGTATTGAACATACATACTTCAACCATTTCTATACTAAATACTCATTGACAAGTAGATCCTGTAGGAAATATTCAGATAATAAATTTAACACTTTCTTAAAATTTTCAGTGATGAATAGTTCCCATAGGAAATGTTCAGATAATAAGTTTGATCCATTCTATGGGATAACTACTCATCAATGATGTTTCAGTGTGGAAAGGGTTAACCTGATCATCGGAGGGGGGAGGTATAGTAATGCCCTAAATAATCGACTCCTTAACCACATTTGAACCTCATTTTTCCATTGCTGGTAAGATATACCATCATGTAAGCTTGGTGGGTTTCTGTATCCTGCTGTATTAGACATGATTCATTTTAGAGCTCTGCTACCATTAATGGACAAGCCTAATCCTAGGTTTGTAAACGAACTTTATTCAAAACCCACCAAGTATAACTGAAATGATAAACATAAACTACATTACTTGATATTAAAACATACATGAAATAAACTTAGAAATAGACATATAACAGAATTATGGGTAACTTTTTAGGATTTAGTCGGAAATATGGCTTGTTGCCATCGGAAAGCTCTCACTGAGAGCTTTCCGATGAATGGCAACAAGCCATATTTCCGACTAAATACTGAAAAATTACCCATAAGTTTGCTGTGGTTAAGGAGTCGATTATTTAGGGCATTGCTGTATATGCCATCTTGGCATTACACTTGTTAATGCACTTGTGAATTCTCATCGGGGAATTTTTCTCGCAATATGTTAACCAGGTTCACGTATCTTGGAAAATTTATGTTACTAATACAGAGCTGTGTGCTATTTATATCAAGCCTGAGTTTGTGTCTATCATTTTCAGAATTAGGTCCCCAGAGGGTGAATTTAGTGATGCTATCTCGGACAGTGGGCTAACATCACCAAATTCACCCTCTGGTGACCTCATTCTGCTTAAGCCTCATCTTCTCTGGAAAGTTTCTTTATTATCAAATTTCTATAGAAACTTCTGCAAATAGATTATATTTCTTATTTAGTTTAAAGTCTCTACATCCCTAAATTTACAGACGACACATTGCATAATCGAGGTTCCCAATGGGTGTACATCACAATATTCACCATTTGGGATCTTCAATCTGAGTATGTCTCCCATAGCAGATGAGACCATGCAGATTGAGGTCCTCACAGGGTTAATTTGGTAATGCTAGCCCGCTATGTGGAATAAGGTCACTAAATTCACCTTCTGGGGACCTCATTTTGCAAATAGCAAGCACACTAAACTCAGACTTGAGGTGTGTTCTATTTGCATGCCTCCAGTTATAAATCATATAAGATTGTTATGTGCTTAATTATATCTAATAACAAACATTCCATTATATTTTGCAACAAACATATCCACCCCTTGTTAAGTGTCCTGCTAATTTTCTATGATGTCAGGGAAGTGATGCTGTTAAGATAAAGTACCGTATTTGTTTTAACCCTTTGAGTGCCAGGTCGATTTTTGTATCAACCCATATACCCTGTGCCAATGCATTCTCTTATATATGCGAGTCGACCATAGGTCGCCTCGCATATATAAGAGAATGCATTGGCCTAACAATTTTTTTTTTTTTTTACAATTTTTTACAATTTTAATAATTTATTCCTATATTCTTTAACAGAGTTATTTTGCAGATTTAGGGCCGATGAGATCGGCCCCTGGCACTCAAAGGGTTAAAGTTATTATTTCCATGGTGTTTGTCTGATCTGAATAAATCTATGAAAAGCCACTATGTGTGTAAAACATTCATAACATGTATAAAGTGAAATATTTTAATAATGACTTGGTTGTTGCAAACCAGCCATAATTTAGATTGCTGTTCCCAATCATTTTACAACAACAGCACCACCATTATTAAAATATTTAAAAATTAGCGGATGTGTCCGACTTCGTCTGTGATCGCCTCCATCTGGACAGAATATACAGCATCTGGACTCGTTTGTGGACATTGCAAAATTGAGTCTGATTGTGAATTGCGAGTTTGAAATTATTGCCTAATTCAATGCCTATTGAGAAATGAGAGATTGATCTACTAATTCAATGCCTATTGAGAAATGAGAGATTGATCTACTAATTCAATGCCTATTGAGAAATGAGAGATTGATCTACTAATTCAATGCCTATTGAGAAATGAGAGATTGATGAGAGATTGATGAGAGATTGACGAGAGATTGATGAGAGATTGACGAGAGATTGACGAGAGATTGACGAGAGATTGATGAGAGATTGACGAGAGATTGACGAGAGATTGACGAGAGATTGACGAGAGATTGATGAGAGATTGATCTACTAATTCAATGTGACCATGTTGAATACTACTGAGTGAACAACGTTGAATATTATTAGGAGATCGGTCCAGAAACATGACTATATGAGCATATATGAGCGAGGTCAAGGACACAGTCGCACATGAATTGGACCCACACATATTGTTCCCGGGATCAAATTAGGCCTACATACCAAATTTGAGTTGGATCGGTCGAGCAGTTTTCGAGTCTATAACACCCATACATACATACAGAAGTTCCAAAATATACAATAGATATGCATGTTCTTGAATGGTTCATACAGAAACTGGCTTTTGTTCAAATCATTTGGATTAGCCAAACACAGCAAAAGTGACAACTTTAGAAAAAACAATGGTACTTTTTCTTAACAGCATCGCATTGCCCTACCAGCATCATAACACATTAGCAGGGCCCACCAGCATCATAGCAAATTAGCAGGACCCACCAGCATCATAGTAAATTAGCAGGACCACTTAACCAGGGGTGAAATCATTATTCATGCGCTTCATATGACTTTAATTAATGCAATGTTTTTATGAGTCTGAATGCCTCCATATGACTTTGTGTAACTATTTACTTGGAATTTCACATTTTCTGCTCACATTGTCAGTCTGGTAGTCTCAACTGGCCTCAATATATGGTGCCGGATGTTAGTGTCACTAAATTCACCCTCTGGGAACCAGTGTTCACAGTGGCCCAAAATTTTCTTGAGCCACCACCTTAGCCACTTCTGAATTTTTTTGAGCCACTTTTCATTTACTTGAGCCACATTTTTTCAACTCATATTGTTTGGCCACTTTGATTTAAACATATTCAAAGAACAACACAAGCTAACTAACTCAAACATTGAACATTTTGCGAGATTTTACATCTGCCCATTTATTAAATGCTTTACCAAAATTAAAGTCTAACATTGGAGGGTCTTCAATTGCAATTTTCATTAATAAGTTTAAATGTGGAACAGAAAGTCTGTTTCACCTTTTATCTTTGATTAAATGTTGGCCGGAGAAGGCCCTCTCACATTCCACAATCAACACAGGAACACAATATAGTGTTTATGCAAAGTCTAATATAGGATGATTATGTGTCCTTTGTTTCACTAATGTTTGGCGATAGGTGAAAGCAATACAATGAATGTGTGTTTTATCGAGTAGAAATAGGAAACCCATTGACTGCACGCGATACAATTACCAGCCCGTTGTGGCATAAGCCGAGAATCAATTAGCGAGTGCTTAATCTGTCAGATGGCAATTAAGAGCCAAACACCCTAATTCTTTGAGCCACTTTCTTTAGCCACTAGCACATTTTGTTGATCCACTTTTGTTTTTCTTTCGCAATTTGCGAAATTTGCTCTCCGCAGCATGAACACTGCTGGGAACCTCTTAGGCTTTATCTTCTCTGGAAAGTCGCTTTATTGTCAATTTAACAAGTTTAGTAGTTTCTTTAGAAACTTATTTTCTTTGTTAGTTTAGTTTCGCTATATCCCCAAATTGGGTGTACAGCACCATATTCACCATTTGGGAACCTAAATCTGAGTCTAGGTCTTCCATAGCAGTTGAGGCCTAGGCAGAATGAGGTCCCCAGAGGATGAATTTAGTGATGCTAGCCTGATGTGCGTAGTGTAGTTTCACATTTTGCTCAAAATAAATAACGAATACTCCCCAGACTGCTTCTCCTTGTTTTTAACCCTTTACCTAACAAACCGGCCAAAAACGGCCAAATAAAGCTGCAACAGCCTAAATTATCTTGGGTCTGTCTCAATAAAACCATACAAATATGGATATCATTGGAACCGGCTCATTGACCACATTGTGATGGTTACAGTTATGCCCTGTGCCAATGCATTCTCTTATATATGCGAGTCGACCATAGGTCGCCTCGCATATATAAGAGAATGCATTGGCCTAAAAAAACTTTTTAACACTTTTTACCATTTTTTCTTACATTCTTTAACAATTTTATAATTTTTAATGTGTTAAGCCAATGCATTCTCTTATATATGCGAGGCGACCTATGGTCGACTCGCATATATAAGAGAATGCATTGGCACAGGGCCGTTCTGTTGGGTAAAGGGTTAATGTACTATAAACTAATAAAAGTAAGTACATAATATTAGAATATAGTGTAATTTATTGTTTTATTGAATAACACATGAACAATTTAATTTGATTGGGCTGTGACCTAATTGAAGTGTGGTATCATTTCTTGTTTAACCCTTTGAGTGCCAGGTCGATTTTTGTAACAACTCATATACCCTGTGCCAATGCATTCTCTTATATATGCGAGTCGACCATAGGTCGCCTCGCATATATAAGAGAATGCATTGGCCTAACATTTTTTTTTTTTTTTTTTAATTTAATTTTTTTACAATTTTAATAATTTATTCTTATATTCTTTTACAGACTTATTTTGTAGGTTTAGGGCCGATGAGATCGGCCCCTGGCACTCAAAGGGTTAACAGTACACACGATGTGTCTGTTTCGGATCAGTTGAGCAGTAATCACTAAATTTACCCTGTGGGAACCTCATTTTGCACATGTCCAGCACCATATTTTCAGGCCTCGCCACCACTGGTGATATTATTGATAAAGGTGAATTATAGTGTTGATTTAAGTACATGGCTCACCAAAATATCTATCATTATTTTATGTTCATGTGACTTAACCCTTTCATGACGGGAGCTGTGCTGGTGCTCCGAGAATGCATTGGCACAGGGTTTTCGCAAAAATTCAGGAATCTCCAGTCATGGAAGGGTTAATCGTCATGCATCAAAACAGAAAGTAATTTCTCACTGTCAACATATCCCGGTGATCAAAACAGGTTGATAGTACATGAAATACTATTATACAGACTATATTTAATTTAATTTTAAAGATGCATTCTGAGTTCCAGACCTTCAGTTACCAAACAACGTAAAAAAATCTAATTATACGTTAAAATAATTTTCTGCTTTTTCTGTTGAAAAAATAGTGGGCTGGGATCAATAAATTCACCCTCTGGGGACCTCATTCTGCAAATGACAGGCACACTAAACTCAGACTTGTTCTGAGCTTTGTAGTCTGTAACCATTAGAAGACTCGGACAGAAAATTTGAGCACACCTCACTACACTGTTGAATTTCATTTCCTTTTCTGATTGCCGTACATCAAAATGCTAACTGAGTAACTCTACCATATGTTGTTGTTACCATATACTCTTCCATCTATACTACATGTACTCTAGGTGTCTATACTATATATACTGTACTGCCAAAAGTTATTATGCAGTTATAACTGCGGTCAAACCATAACTGCTCTGCAGTTAACAGTTCATTGACTACTGCAGCACCAACTAAATCCTGAAAAATTACCCATAATTCTGCTGTGGTTAAGGAGTCGATTATTTAGGACATTACTGTTGTTAGTCCATACATATATGTACAAGTTTGAGCACAGGTCTACCTATCCATTTATTACAACATTGGAATCTACTTGGACCAAACTGTGTGCATATAAAGCTCATGGTCGCTATATCTGTCCTGCCATGATAATATGTGTATTTGGTTGGTATACTGATTCTGATAGCCTTCGCTATAATTAGCAACACCTTTTAGAACCTTAATTTGTCAGAACAATTGCATGATTACCTATTTTTTAACAGTTTATATAATATATTTCTTTTAAATTGATTTAAATAAATAAAACAATTTATATTTTTTATTTAAAAAAAAAATTGAATGATCAAGTACTTGGCCATTGCAAATGTTCGATATTCATTTTGTTATCTGAATTGACGACGACATTTGATTCGAATTCAATTCGACTTTAAAACAACAAATATCAATTTCAATTATTTCAAAACAGTCAACGGAAAGGTACTTCACAATTATGGTGAACAGTGTGTCATGTAACTGTGCATACACATGTACAGTAATGCCCTAAGTAATCGACTCCTTAAACACAGCAAAATTATGGGTAACTTTTCGACAGATGTAATGTCATTCGCGATAGTGCATGTTAAATCTCTTCTATCAAACACATGTTTTATTTTTGAGAGAGTTGTGATTACATTCTCTTATTTATTACATGATCCTACCATTATTCCATTCAATAAACCCATTCTATAAATTGTGATATTAAACATTTTGTTTAATAACAGGAAATAGTGCCAGATGACTTTTGACTTCCGGTTTGTCGGCTGTTAACATTCTGTTCGCTACGTCTCAAAATGGCTTCCAATACTTTTTCAACTAACTATCATGAATTAAGAGTTTGAAAAGTTATGTCATTAAAATATATGCCGTTAAATGCGCCAAAGTCTTTATTTATCTGGGACTATTTCTTTACTTGGGCAAACAACGAATAGTTATGTGAAACGTCATCGCAAGCCTTATAGAAGCCGATGTTAGTTTCGCGTCCCATTTGTTTACTTAAGTATGTTTTGTCGATGTTTTGGATCATGTAATAAATAGAATCTACAACTCGTCCCCAGTTTATAGCAGACATTACAAAACTCGTCCAGTAAATTAGGTCTGGACCTCGCCAAAGGCTCGGTCCAGCCCTAATTTACTGGACTCATTTTGTAAATTCCGCTATAAACTGGGGACGAGTTGTAGATCCTCTATATATGCGAGGCTCCCTATGGAAGACTTGCATATATAAGAAGATGCACTGGCAAAGGATCTTCAATGCTGCACAGCTCTTGTCATAAAAGGATTAAAGATACGGGCGGCGTTGGTGGTGGGTATGCTGTTAAAATATTTACCTGCGTCAAAAACTGCCATAAACAGAAATAATAGTAAAATATAGACAGACCTTGTTCTTATACCAATCAGAAATATGGCATAAACAGTATGTTATTGTCAAATGTTTTTCCTTTGTTATGTAAACAAAAGCAAAAATGTTTACAGAACCTGGCTTTTGTTTAGATCCGGATATGGTAAACATAAAGAGCGTTATTTGTTACTGTTTTCCTGATTTGGAAATAATAAAGAGCGTTTATATCATTTGTGTGTGATTAACCAATAGAATTGTGATGTGTTATGTAAACAGAAGCAAAACTTCTGTAACACGAGCAGGCTCTTGTTTACGTACACCATCGTACGTCTTGGCGACAATATACTATTTTTACGCGCTGGTTATGTTTGGCATATGAACAAAACTATATCTATTTTAATATTCCTTCTGTTGATGGCGATTTGAACAAATATGAATATTTCTGAAACGAACGCCGCCCGTGCCTTTAAGTGCAATTAATTTAACTTTACATGGACACCAATTGTGTTTAAACGCAATTAAAAACTCTGTTAATTCATTATTTCAATTAAATTGTGCTTAAGAGCAATTATTGATCACCATGTGATGAAACTCTTTTGATAAATTTGATTCACAATTCGTCTATGACTCGTTGTGAAGCAAATTGATCAAACTCGTTTCATAAGATCTTATATCCCAACATAACTCGTTGGAGATCCTCTATATCCAGCTATTTTAATCATGAGGATAAGAAGAATTAAGTGAAAAGTTACTAGGCCTTAATTAAATGTTGAAGACTATGAGTCGCTTTGTTTATAATATTGCGAGTGATGAGGTGGTACGGTTATGCCCTAAGTAATTGACTCGATAACCACAACAGAATTATGGGTAACTTTTCAGGATTTAGTAGGAAATATGGCTTGTTGCCATTCATCGGAAAGCTCTCCCCGAGAGCTTTCCGATAAATGGCAACAAGCCATATTTCCGACTAAATCCTAAAAAGTTACCCATCGGAAATATGGCTTGTTGCCTTTCACCGGAAAGCTCTAGGGGCTTTCCGGTGAATGGCAACAAGCCATATTTCCGATGGGTAACTTTTCAGGATTTTATCGGAAAGCTCTCCCCGAGAGCTTTCCGATGAATGGCAACAAGCAATATTTCCGACTAAATCCTGAAAAGTTACCCATCGGAAATATGGCTTGTTGCCATTCACTGGAAAGCTCTCCCCTAGAGCTTTCCGGTGAATGGCAACAAGCCATATTTCCGACTAAATCCTGAAAAGTTACCCATCGGAAATATGGCTTGTTGCCATTCATCGGAAAGCTCTCCCCGAGAGCTTTCCGGTGAATGGCAACAAGCCATATTTCCGACTAAATCCTGAAAAGTTACCCATAATTTCTGTCCATCTAAAATCTACAATTAATTGTAAAGAAGTTGACTGATCTTTAACAGATGCAGAAAAAACATTGTAGATGGCAATTGTATAACAAAAACAATAAATTTACCTTGAAAATTTCATTGCAAAATTTCTTGTCTCCTGATTCACTGTTAACATGTGAATTTAAAATAGTTATCAAATTTGCTATTCTTCCACTAAATGTATTACCAATCAGCAAATAAAATTGATGATAAGGTAAGTGAATCAAAATATTTTTGGCTTCTGAAAAAAAATGCATATTTTGCAGCAAATAATTTCAAGTTGCCTATTCTCATGGTATTAAACATGTGATTCTGGTCGGGTCAAGTGACGTCCCCTCATCCTTTAACCTATTAGATAATGTGAACTGTCTGCACCGTAAACCACCTTTATTTTTTGTACTTCTGACATATGTTGTTGAGCTGCATCATCATTGACACATTCATCACAACATTTTATCCAAGCCTGAGTTTAGTGTGCCTGTCATTTGTAGAATGAGGTCCCCAGAGGGTGAATTTAGTGATGCTACCTGCATAGTGGGCTAGCATCACCAAATTCACACTCTTGGGACCTCATTCTGCATGGCCTCATCTGCTATGGAAGATATAGACTCAGATTGAAGTTCTCAAATGGTGAATATTGTGATGTACACCCATTGGGAACCTCGATTATGCAATGTGTCGTCTGCGAATTTGGGGATATAGAGAAACAAAAATAAAAAAGAAATAGTCTATGAAGTCTGTGAATAAGTTTCTATAGAAATTTGATAATAAAGTAACTTTCCAGAGAGGATGAGGTCCCCAGTGGGTTAATTTAGCGATTCTAGCCTTCTAGTGATGCTGCCCCGCACAGTGGAATAGCGTAACTAAATTCACCCTCTGGGGACCTCATTCTGCAAATGACAGACACACTATTTGAAGGTTTGATGATGTTATGTCTTGTATATTTATACATTATATACATTATTTTTGTAAAATATTAAAATAAATTATGTGATCATATATTTGTCTGATTAGATGGCTCCAACATGGGACGTGTTGGGGGGGGGGGGGGTGGGTGGGAGTAAATTTCAGACTATAGATAACTTTAGACCGAATGGTAATTATTATACACTGTCCGTGCGTTGAGCCAACCGTGCATGCATCTGGATGCTCATGATTCAGGGGAGGGGTAGCGGTGACAGCCCAGCTCTGTTAAGTGGTATTCAGTATTCATGTGGTGGGTGGGGGGGGGGGGGGGGGGGGGGGGTGGGGGGGGGGGGGGGGGTTACACCCCTTTCTGTTAACTGGTATTCAGGATTCATGGGTAGAGGGTGATACCCCTATCTGTTAATTATTATTCGGGTGGTAGGGGTGACACCCCCTCTGTTAACCGGTATTCAGGACTTATGGCATAAAATTTGACACCCCTCTCTGTATTATTTGTATTCAGGATTGAGGGGGTGGGCGGTGACACCCTCTCTGTTAACTGGTATTCGGGGACAGTGGTGGCATCGCCCCTCTGTTAAATAGTTTCCAGGATTTAGTGGGTGTGGTTGGCACCCCTATCTGTTAACTGATATCTAGAATTCAGTTAGTATGCAGCGACAATCCTATCTGTTAACTGATATTTAGAATTCAGTGGGTAGGCAGTGACATCCCTCTCTGTTAATTGATATTTAGAATTCATTGGGTAGACAGACACCCTCTCTGTTATTTGTTATTCATGATGCATGGGGGTAGAAAGTGGCACTGCTCCCTGTTAGTTAGCATTCTGGGTTCATGGCATTGTAGGTGACACCCTCTTTGTTAATTGGTACAGTAATACCCTAATTAATCGACTCCTTTAACCACAGCAGAATTATGGGTAACTTTTCAGGATTTAGTCGGAAATATGGCTTATTGCCATTCATCGGAAAGCTCTGATTAACTGGTATTCATGATTCAGGGGGGTAGGCGGTGATGCTCCTCTGTTAACTGGTATTCAGGGGGTAGGCGGTGACGCCCCTCTCTGTTAACTGGTATTCGGTATTCATGGGGGTATGCAGTGGCACCGCTCTGTTAACTGGTACCCATGATTCAGGGGGTAGGCATTGACACCCTACTCTGTTAACTGGTATTGGGGGTAGGCGGTGACGCCCCTCTCTGTTAACTGGTATTCGGTATTCATGGGGGTATGCGGTGGCACCGCTCGGTTAACTGGTACCCATGATTCGGGGGGGGGTAGGCATTGAGACCCTACTCTGTTAACTGGTATTCGGTATTCATGGGAGTAGACGGTGACACCTCTCTGTTAACTGGTACCCATGATTCAGAGGGTAGGCATTGACACCCCTCTCTGTTAACTGGTATTCAGGGGGTATGCGGTGACTCCCCTCTCCGTTAACTGGTATTCGGTATTCATGGTGGTAGGTGTGATGCCCCTCTGTTAACTGGTATTCAGGGGGTATGCATTGACACCCTTCTCTGTTAACTGGTATTCATGATTCAGGGGTAGGATTGACACCCTCCGGGATTCATGGGGGTAGGGTGCGACACCCCTATCTGTTAACTTGTATTCAAGTGGTCCGAGCAAACGAACCGTCGAAACCTGGAAGACAGGCGACGGGGTCACTTTTAAAAGCAGTCTGCAAAAGCATGATCGGCAAATACTAGATTATTTCACATTAAATAGAGGTCCGTATAATGTTTCAATGAAATCCGCACATACGACGGGGCGTAAATTTGATTTTAATATAAATCAAATCAATAGTCCCATGGCATGTCGGCATATCGTCACATGAGTGCTTAAGGATTCTAAGTCCACATTACCCTTTTTGGGGGAAGATTTTGATACCCATGTAGTTCATGGGGGGACATTGCTCTATTCCGAAGGTTCGTTATTCCGAATGTTCTATATTCCGAAGGTTCGCTATTCCGAAGGTTCTACATACCGAAGGTTTGCTATTCCGAAGGTTCGCTATTCCGAAGGTTATTGTTTTTTTAAAGGTTAATTCTATATTCTAACGTATTGAGCAGTTAATTTATCACGAAGAATCTTTTTATGAAGGAAATAACTTAAAACATTAATACAATAAATCTGATTTTGTTTTGTTTTCGTCGGTTTCCTTGAGATTTAATGTCATTATATATACATATATACGTTTGACGTTATTTCTCAATACTATTCACGTCACGCAGACCACACAATTGCTATGTTTCCATACGATTTAATGTCATTACGTATGACGTTATATCTCAATCATCTTAGAGGCAAGAATATGCCAGCTAAAGGCGGATTATATAACAGTGGGACTATAACACTTTATGAAAACCTATACTGGGGCGCCATAACATACTGCGCAGCAGAATATCGCTGAATAGACGGGTATGAAATGAACCTAACTGCAATTGTGACTTCGTATTGACTGTAAAGGCCCACTTAATTTTCGAGTCACCGATTATGATTTTATACGCCCGTTTGAAAAAAACGGTCGTATTATGTAAATGGGTTGTCCGTCCGTCCGTCGTCCGTCCGCTTTTGGTTTCCGGATGATAACTTTAGATTGAATCGAGTGAACTGAACCAAATTTGGTGTACAGTTCTAGTTCAAATATGGGTTCTGTCTACATGATTTTGCAGGATGAGACACAACCCAATCCCCCTATCACCAGGTCCCTGGGTCTCAACCCCATAACTTTTGTCAACAATTTCATAGGTTTCACAATTTCATAGCCAGCACCAGTTGGAAATGTTCGCGCAGAATAGGTTAAAATTGATTAAAGTCGAATAATCGGAAATTTGGACTTAAAGGGATACTGTACTCAAATGTTGTTGTTGGTTTCTATAGTCTCTGAGTCGTAGAATAAGGTAACCATATTTTCCATTATTTGGAAGTTTGTTGAGTACGAAGTAATGTTACGGATGCCAAATTATCCGGAATGCGAAAATTCAAATTGCCGTTGTCGAGTAATTTTTGTACAGTTTTCAAGCAAATGTGTCAAATAAATGTTATATTATACGCATACTAGTCCCATATACTCATTTAAGTCATTGTATAGTCTCGAGTCAGTGAATGGCATGAAACTTTACTCCCCATATCAACATACATGTAATGTTTTACACGAGCACGTGTGCCATGCATTTGCCAATCCACTATCCCTCAATTAATTTGATTACGTCTTTCACACGGAAATTCGTAATTTAATTTATGGCTTCAGCCATAAATTAAATTTATATCAAATTAGTAACATTTATTTTAAGATAACCTATTAATCTGAACGTTCACAGAATACATCTTCGACTCAAATTATTTATTTGTCTATATATTATCGATATTAGATCGTGGTTATTACCGAAAATGTATTGAAAATGGCGTACAGTACCCCTTTAAATAGCACTCACTTCGAAATATTTTTAACCATTGGGTGTCGATCAGGTAGAATAATTTCAGTTGGAAATGTTGAAGTACAAAGCAGTTGGATACGTCCATGTCGTGCATTGACGTGCAAGGTGTGCAAACGTAATTCCCCGGACCCCTCCCCCCATGAAACACATCCCATAAATTCAATTTAGCAGTCACTTTAATTCGCTCGATCATCCACTGCCTGTACGGTTTAGTTGCTTACTCAAAAGCGCGATAACGGGACATGCCATGTATAGGCGTGTGTGCACACAAACATGATCTCACAGTGGAAATTCTCCCGTGGAGCTGTATTGTCAGTTGGTCATGACCGTCCGTCAATTTTAAATTTATAATTGTTTCCAACTACAAACATGCACAATTATCAACTGTCATACTCCATGGGAGTGGTCGGTGGCACATATGTAGGGCGGGATGGGATGGAATGTGGAACAGAATAACAATCTGCGGAACACAATTTGAAATTGCGAGGAACCGCCGATATCTCGAGTATTACAAAACATAAATGGCTCATTGTGGTGTCCAACGAAAGGCCGATATTCGCCACAGCCAACAGTGTTTACCCCGTCACTCACCGGACACCATAAGGTTCATTATTCGGTCGACGACTGACCTACCATATAACATTATCGAAATCAAGGCTGCGGAACAGCTGTAGAAATGTATTTTTTACATCGATAACGCTATGCTCACGAGCAAACTTCGTATTAAAATGAAGTTTATGTTTTATGGTTTATGCCAATAGGCCAAAGGAGTTGTCAGATTTAATAACTTAGGGCAAGGTACGCAAGCACCACACCGAGCAGGCAGATAACAACCAGCGTGATGGGCCGACTGGTAACCGGAAGGCGTGAACCCACGGATATCTAGAAGTCAACACAAAAGTTTAGGTTATATGTCCCGAAACACATTCTTGGGTCGTGGACATAATGTCATTTCATCATTTTATGATGGAAAATATATACCTGGGAGCTGCTACGGATGAACAGGTGAAACATCGCTACATGTAGTGGATACCGTGGGTATCAGATATGCGGATGGAAACTACACTCTAAGAAATAAGGGTTCTTTGGGGTTCTTTGAAGAACTCAAGGGTTCTCTGTAAGAACCCATAGGTTCCTCGGTGTCAGAAAAGGTTCTCTGTAATCGATAGGGTTCGTCGGTGTGTAACTAGGGTTCTCTTGGATGCTGAAGGGTTCATGACCAAACAATAATGCAGTTGTTACATTTGCCATGGAGCCGAATTGAGTGATTAACATGAATAAAACATCAACCAGAGAGAAAGGAGGAGTATGTGTTTGTTCGCAGGGTTTGGGGAATAGTAATGTATAATAGTAATGCATTGCAATGCATTACATTTTCTCAAGTAATGCAAAGTAGTGTGTACTGCACACTTTTCTGCATTATATAATGCATACTTTTACGCGTAGCCTAAAGCAAATAATGTAGGCCTACTACTAACCAAAAATGGTGAGTAATCTACTATATATTTTGAGACGTCCGTGTGTGTGTCCTTTATAGACTCGAAAACAGCTCGACCGATTGAGCCAAAACTTGCTATCTAAGGGTAAAAACCACAGGCAGTGCACTCGGACCATTAAAGTTTACGGAATGTCGCGATATACGTAAGAGCGAAAACATACTATATTATCATCGTACGCTATTCCATCTGGAGTTCTTATAAAGGTTCTCTAAAGAACCATGCTGGGATAGATTATGGTTCCCTTAAGAACCCTGTTCTGATATATTAAAGGTTCTCTGAAGAACCCTCGTGTGATAATCGTAAAATACACACAAATATATGTTAAAGTGCAGACTAATTCACCACCTTCGTGTATTCAAGAATATGAATCACACCAAAATTAAGCTAATTGTATATGGAATGTGTAGGTATAAGCTGCCTTGTATATATCATTCCCCAAATGCTTCAATATTATGACAATCTATTAGTTATTATAAAACACCTCAAAGTGTACTGAACGTCGCGATATACGCAAGAGCGCAAACATACTATATTATCATCGTACTCTATTCCATCCTACAGGTTCTCTGAAGTTCTCTGTTGGGGTTCTGTTCCTGTTCTGTATGGTTCCCTTAAGAACCCTGTTCTGATATATGAAAGGTTCTCTGAAGAAACCTCGTGTGACCCTTATGATTGTATCATCCGAAGTACTATCTGGGGTTCTTATAAAGGTTCTCTGAAGAACCATGTTCATATTATGGTTCCCTTAAGAACCATCTTGGGGTTCTTCTGTTGAACCTTATGATATGGTTCTTCAGTAGAACCTTATGATGGGGTCCTTTGAAGCACCAAATAAGGTGCTCCTATTGTGACAAGGTGAAGAACCTTTTTGGGTTCTCTGAAGGACTTCTGGTTCTAAGAGTGTATACACTCACAACGACACCCTATATCGGTGTCGTAAACAACAAGACATGCACTCTTTAGTTCATCCTGACTGAGTGGTCCTGCTATTGTGCTATGATATGTGTGGGTCTTGCTAAACTGCTATGATGCTGGTAGGTAAAACTGATATAAATTTTGTTTGCCATTATGTTTTCAAAAGATTTGATTTTCGCGGTATTTGGATAAGTAATATAATAGCTCTCCTGTTTACCATTTATCAGTAATATAATAACTCTTCTGTTTACCATTGATCAGTACTAGAATAGCTCTCCTGTTTACCATTGACCAGTACTAGAATAGCTCTCCTGTTTACCATTGCTCAGTACTAGAATAGCTCTCCTGTTTACCATTGCTCAGTACTAGAATAGCTCTCCTGTTTACCATTGATCAGTAATAGAATAACTCTTCTGTTTACCATTCTGAACTCATGTTATGAGTGAAATTATATATACACCTCTTCGAACTAGACAACTGAAAATGAGTTGATTTGCAACGCGTCCAATATCAAATTAACAAGTTCCACAGTGTTCACTCACCTAATCTGTTATTCAAACCGTGGTATGATGGAAGGAGTAATGACACACAGAAAATATAACATTTGATCTTTTTTATTACAAGTACATGTACAAATAGGTCGATTTTATGTTTTATTACACGATCCTACCCTTATTCCATTCAATAAACCCATTCTATAAATTGTGATATTAAACGTTCGTTTAATAACACGAAATAGTTCCAGGTGACCTTTGACTTCCGGTTTGTCATCTGTTTACATTCCGTACGCTACGTCTCAAAATACTATGGCTTCAATATTTTTCCAACAAACTATAATGAATGAAGAGTTTGAAAAGTTATGTCATTAAATATACGGCACTAAATACGACAAGGAGTCTTTATTTATCTGGAACTATTTCTTTACGCGAGCAAACAACGCATAGTACGTGAAACGTCATCGCATGCCTTATAGAAGCTGATGTTAGTTTTTCGTCCAATTTCTTAATTTAAGTATGTGTTGTCGAGGTTTTGGATCATATATAATAATTAGAATCTACAACTCGTCCCCAGTTTATAACGGAATTTACAAAACTCGTTCAGTAAATTAGGGCTGGACCTCGCCAAAGGCTCGGTCCAGACCTAATTTACTGTACTCGTTTTGTGAATTCCGCTATAAACTGGGGACTCGTTGTAGATCCTCTATTTATAATATAGGCGTTAACGTATACAGGGCTATCATGGAACAGTTTCGGTGTTGCGTACAACATGTGACTACCAACCACACGACACACTATTCAACTGTGTTGTACTTAAGCAAGACTGTAGCACGTTGCACTGTTTGTTTGATGCGGGGGGGGGGGGGGTGGGGGGATTGTTTCAGAAAAATTGCAGACACAGGGCTGATTATTTTAGAAATACAGATAACTTTATAGATCGCCAGTAGGAAGTTCAACTTGACTGAACAAATCACTGCACATGTCTAAACAGCTGGTCAAAATTCAGTGTATCCTCCTATTTCAGCCCGATTGAATACATATAATTATCTCACATGTGTAGGTACATGCACACATGCATATACAGTACATGTCTAATATACCTGAAGATACGAATATACCTGATTATACCATGCAGAAAGAAGCGATTTTGGTGTAAAACAAGAATTTATGGCATTTGAAATCCATGTAAAAATGACAGCAAGTGCATGGAACATTATAGTATATAAGTAAATTTGGGGCCGGCCATTGGGAAATCCATTCTGGATGATCAATTTTATGAGATATTTTCAAAATAAATAATCTGCAGATGTTTTGTCACATGATTTCCAAGGATGCATAACTTGACCCCAGTCGATTAGTTTGTATAATTATAGTATCGTTGGGATACCGTTCGACTACGTACCGGTACATGTACCCTATTAACCCTTTACCCAACAAAACGGCCAAATAAAGCTTCAACAGCCTAAAATATCTTCGGTCTGTCTCAATAACACCATACAAATATGGATATCATTGGAACCGGTTCATTGACCACATTGTGATGGTTACAGTTATGCCATGCATTCTCTTATATATGCGAGTCGACCATAGGTCGCCTCGCATTATATAAGAGAATGCATTGGCTTAAAAACACTTTTTACCATTTTTTCTTACATTCTTTAACATTTTTAAAATATTTTTCTACATTCTTTGACAATTTTATCATTTTTAATATGTGTTAAGCCAATGCATTCTCTTATATATGTAAGAATACACACAATCATATATCGTTCTCCATATGTTATTATCGACACGGATATATGTACATTTATATTAACGATCTACTGATATATGTATATTTATATAGAGCTCTTATGTCGGGTTTATTCAGACGATACTGTAATGTTAATGGACATGGGGGAAATATGCAACGTACCCTCATTTCTTCAGAAAACTATGCAGATTCCTGGAGACTCCATTGAATATCTTTTGCAATCATATGGCCAAATCTTTTCCAGTTTTTATGTAAAAGGGAAGCAAACTAGAAATGATCAAACATTTTAACTACCTCTGTGTTAATTTAGTTTATAGCGGCAGATTTTGTTATTCTTTGAAGAAAATGGCAAGGTTTTTCATCCAATGCTGTTCGGATTATCCATGCATCTGCCTGTTGATATTGTGTTTAAATACTTATATATGGTAGTGAACTATGGTATTTCGAAAGAATCCAGACGCTTGAAACTCTGTGTATAAAATTGTGTAAAGTATTATTGGGAATGAAATCTCGTACACTCAATTATATCTTTGTACGCCATATAATTGACTACCAGATTTCATACTGCATTTTATTTCCACTAAAATTGGATGTTAATCTAGTTGATAAACATTCAATTTTAGTAGAAATTAAATGCAGATTAAAGATAACTTCCAGCGAAGGCTCGGATTTGGCTGAGAATATATTTTATCGTAAGGCTATTATTACACGACAACGAGGCTATTATTACACGACAACGAGGCTATTATTACACGACAACGAGGCTATTATTACACGACAACGAGGCTATTATTACACGACAACGATCCGAGATATTCATGTAACTATATGTTAGAAATGCTCTCAGTGAACTCAACGATCCGAGATATTCATGTAACTATATGTTAGAAATGCTCTCAGTGAACTCAACGATCCGAGATATTCATGTAACTATATGTTAGAAATGCTCTCAGTGAACTCAACGATCCGAGATATTCATGTAACTATATGTTAGAAATGCTCTCAGTGAACTCGACGATCCGAGATATTCATGTAACTATATGTTAGAAATGCTCTCAGTGAACTCAACGATCCGAGATATTCATGTAACTATATGTTAGAAATGCTCTCAGTGAACTCGACGATCCGAGATATTCATGTAACTATATGTTAGAAATGCTCTCAGTGAACTCAACGATCCGAGATATTCATGTAACTATATGTTAGAAATGCTCTCAGTGAACTCAACGATCCGAGATATTCATGTAACTATATGTTAGAAATGCTCTCAGTGAACTCGACGATCCGAGATATTCATGTAACTATATGTTAGAAATGCTCTCAGTGAACTCAACGATCCGAGATATTCATGTAACTATATGTTAGAAATGCTCTCAGTGAACTCGACGATCCGAGATATTCATGTAACTATATGTTAGAAATGCTCTCAGTGAACTCAACGATCCGAGATATTCATGTAACTATATGTTAGAAATGCTCTCAGTGAACTCAACGATCCGAGATATTCATGTAACTATATGTTAGAAATGCTCTCAGTGAACTCAACGATCCGAGATATTCATGTAACTATATGTTAGAAATGCTCTCAGTGAACTCAACGATCCGAGATATTCATGTAACTACATGTATATGTTAGAAATGCTCTCAGTGAACTCAACGATCCGAGATATTCATGTAACTATATGTTAGAAATGCTCTCAGTGAACTCAACGATCCGAGATATTCATGTAACTATATGTTAGAAATGCTCTCAGTGAACTCAACGATCCGAGATATTCATGTAACTATATGTTAGAAATGCTCTCAGTGAACTCAACGATCCGAGATATTCATGTAACTATATGTTAGAAATGCTCTCAGTGAACTCAACGATCCGAGATATTCATGTAACTATATGTTAGAAATGCTCTCAGTGAACTCAACGATCCGAGATATTCATGTAACTATATGTTAGAAATGCTCTCAGTGAACTCAACGATCCGAGATATTCATGTAACTATATGTTAGAAATGCTCTCAGTGAACTCGACGATCCGAGATATTCATGTAACTATATGTTAGAAATGCTCTCAGTGAACTCAACGATCCGAGATATTCATGTAACTATATGTTAGAAATGCTCTCAGTGAACTCGACGATCCGAGATATTCATGTAACTATATGTTAGAAATGCTCTCAGTGAACTCAACGATCCGAGATATTCATGTAACTATATGTTAGAAATGCTCTCAGTGAACTCAACGATCCGAGATATTCATGTAACTATATGTTAGAAATGCTCTCAGTGAACTCAACGATCCGAGATATTCATGTAACTATATGTTAGAAATGCTCTCAGTGAACTCAACGATCCGAGATATTCATGTAACTACATGTATATGTTAGAAATGCTCTCAGTGAACTCAACGATCCGAGATATTCATGTAACTATATGTTAGAAATGCTCTCAGTGAACTCAACGATCCGAGATATTCATGTAACTATATGTTAGAAATGCTCTCAGTGAACTCAACGATCCGAGATATTCATGTAACTATATGTTAGAAATGCTCTCAGTGAACTCAACGATCCGAGATATTCATGTAACTATATGTTAGAAATGCTCTCAGTGAACTCAACGATCCGAGATATTCATGTAACTATATGTTAGAAATGCTCTCAGTGAACTCAACGATCCGAGATATTCATGTAACTATATGTTAGAAATGCTCTCAGTGAACTCAACGATCCGAGATATTCATGTAACTATATGTTAGAAATGCTCTCAGTGAACTCAACGATCCGAGATATTCATGTAACTATATGTTAGAAATGCTCTCAGTGAACTCAACGATCCGAGATATTCATGTAACTATATGTTAGAAATGCTCTCAGTGAACTCAACGATCCGAGATATTCATGTAACTATATGTTAGAAATGCTCTCAGTGAACTCAACGATCCGAGATATTCATGTAACTATATGTTAGAAATGCTCTCAGTGAACTCAACGATCCGAGATATTCATGTAACTATATGTTAGAAATGCTCTCAGTGAACTCAACGATCCGAGATATTCATGTAACTATATGTTAGAAATGCTCTCAGTGAACTCAACGATCCGAGATATTCATGTAACTATATGTTAGAAATGCTCTCAGTGAACTCAACGATCCGAGATATTCATGTAACTATATGTTAGAAATCCTCTCAGTGAACTCAACGATCCGAGATATTCATGTAACTATATATGTTAGAAATGCTCTCAGTGAACTCAACGATCCGAGATATTCATGTAACTATATGTTAGAAATGCTCTCAGTGAACTCAACGATCCGAGATATTCATGTAACTATATGTTAGAAATGCTCTCAGTGAACTCAACGATCCGAGATATTCATGTAACTATATGTTAGAAATGCTCTCAGTGAACTCAACGATCCGAGATATTCATGTAACTATATGTTAGAAATGCTCTCAGTGAACTCAACGATCCGAGATATTCATGTAACTATATGTTAGAAATGCTCTCAGTGAACTCAACGATCCGAGATATTCATGTAACTATATGTTAGAAATGCTCTCAGTGAACTCAACGATCCGAGATATTCATGTAACTATATGTTAGAAATGCTCTCAGTGAACTCAACGATCCGAGATATTCATGTAACTATATGTTAGAAATGCTCTCAGTGAACTCGACGATCCGAGATATTCATGTAACTATATGTTAGAAATGCTCTCAGTGAACTCAACGATCCGAGATATTCATGTAACTATATGTTAGAAATGCTCTCAGTGAACTCGACGATCCGAGATATTCATGTAACTATATGTTAGAAATGCTCTCAGTGAACTCAACGATCCGAGATATTCATGTAACTATATGTTAGAAATGCTCTCAGTGAACTCAACGATCCGAGATATTCATGTAACTATATGTTAGAAATGCTCTCAGTGAACTCAACGATCCGAGATATTCATGTAACTATATGTTAGAAATGCTCTCAGTGAACTCAACGATCCGAGATATTCATGTAACTACATGTATATGTTAGAAATGCTCTCAGTGAACTCAACGATCCGAGATATTCATGTAACTATATGTTAGAAATGCTCTCAGTGAACTCAACGATCCGAGATATTCATGTAACTATATGTTAGAAATGCTCTCAGTGAACTCAACGATCCGAGATATTCATGTAACTATATGTTAGAAATGCTCTCAGTGAACTCAACGATCCGAGATATTCATGTAACTATATGTTAGAAATGCTCTCAGTGAACTCAACGATCCGAGATATTCATGTAACTATATGTTAGAAATGCTCTCAGTGAACTCAACGATCCGAGATATTCATGTAACTATATGTTAGAAATGCTCTCAGTGAACTCAACGATCCGAGATATTCATGTAACTATATGTTAGAAATGCTCTCAGTGAACTCAACGATCCGAGATATTCATGTAACTATATGTTAGAAATGCTCTCAGTGAACTCAACGATCCGAGATATTCATGTAACTATATGTTAGAAATGCTCTCAGTGAACTCAACGATCCGAGATATTCATGTAACTATATGTTAGAAATGCTCTCAGTGAACTCAACGATCCGAGATATTCATGTAACTATATGTTAGAAATGCTCTCAGTGAACTCAACGATCCGAGATATTCATGTAACTATATGTTAGAAATGCTCTCAGTGAACTCAACGATCCGAGATATTCATGTAACTATATGTTAGAAATGCTCTCAGTGAACTCAACGATCCGAGATATTCATGTAACTATATGTTAGAAATGCTCTCAGTGAACTCAACGATCCGAGATATTCATGTAACTATATGTTAGAAATCCTCTCAGTGAACTCAACGATCCGAGATATTCATGTAACTATATATGTTAGAAATGCTCTCAGTGAACTCAACGATCCGAGATATTCATGTAACTATATGTTAGAAATGCTCTCAGTGAACTCAACGATCCGAGATATTCATGTAACTATATGTTAGAAATGCTCTCAGTGAACTCAACGATCCGAGATATTCATGTAACTATATGTTAGAAATGCTCTCAGTGAACTCAACGATCCGAGATATTCATGTAACTATATGTTAGAAATGCTCTCAGTGAACTCAACGATCCGAGATATTCATGTAACTATATGTTAGAAATGCTCTCAGTGAACTCAACGATCCGAGATATTCATGTAACTATATGTTAGAAATGCTCTCAGTGAACTCAACGATCTGAGTTATTCATGTAACTATATGTTAGAAATGCTCTCAGTGAACTCAACGATCCGAGATATTCATGTAACTATATGTTAGAAATGCTCTCAGTGAACTCAACGATCCGAGTTATTCATGTAACTATATGTTAGAAATGCTCTCAGTGAACTCAACGATCCGAGATATTCATGTAACTATATGTTAGAAATGCTCTCAGTGAACTCAACGATCCGAGATATTCATGTAACTATATGTTAGAAATGCTCTCAGTGAACTCAACGATCCGAGATATTCATGTAACTATATGTTAGAAATGCTCTCAGTGAACTCAACGATCTGAGTTATTCATGTAACTATATGTTAGAAATGCTCTCAGTGAACTCAACGATCCGAGATATTCATGTAACTATATGTTAGAAATGCTCTCAGTGAACTCAACGATCCGAGTTATTCATGTAACTATATGTTAGAAATGCTCTCAGTGAACTCAACGATCCGAGATATTCATGTAACTATATGTTAGAAATGCTCTCAGTGAACTCAACGATCCGAGATATTCATGTAACTATATGTTAGAAATGCTCTCAGTGAACTCAACGATCCGAGTTATTCATGTAACTATATGTTAGAAATGCTATCAGTGAACTCAACGATCCGAGATATTCATGTAACTATATGTTAGAAATGCTCTCAGTGAACTCAACGATCCGAGTTATTCATGTAACTATATGTTAGAAATGCTATCAGTGAACTTGATCTTGACTTAGCTTGGTAGTCACAGTCCGTTTTATCCAAGCAGGACATTCGAAGAATTAAATAATTTCTTACAGAAAATGGTGCTAATCTTTCCGTCGATCTAGAAACATCGGACTTATCGGGCACATCTCTGTATAGCAAAATTAAAACTAGCCCCGACATTAGCCAATACTTGCTTTATTTGCCAGATCACCTGATCCTGTATATAGTGAAATTCAGACCCGACCACCGACTTCCCATTGAAAAGTGCTGTGGTGCTATACAGAAACTCTGATAAGTTTGTGATAAATGTTTGTGATAAATGTTGTATCGAGAAAAGGGACGAATATCACCTGCACGTTGTATGTAATTAATTTAAAGAAAGTCATGAACAGTATATTCAGAAATAGCATTGGTTATATCTCCTCAGAGTGACATCGAGGGCAGGGGTGGCCCAGAGTGACAGCCATTTATACTACCACCCATACGTTGAAAAGGGCACCTGATTATGAGCAGTGAAAGCTATTGTCAGTATGTCTGTATGGTCACTGAATGTGCAGGCTTATCAGGTCAAACATTGCCCCGCGCATGGGAAAGGGGTTCCTTTAGAATGCGTGTAATAAATGGATATATTATCATTATTATTATTATTATTGCCTGAATGCCATTCCGTCTGATAAAGACGCCGATGTCCGATTTGACACAATCAAACCACAATACGCACGTGTATAGACCTCAAACTCATTAGATCTGATACATGAGTCCAATTATTAATGAGAGGTTTTGACTTTCAAAAGATGAAATTTTAAATTGTTTTGAACTTCTGCAAGCTTAACAAAATTCCAGTGATCGTCTCTTATAAAGACCGTTTATGTTTCAGTCACCCACAATTGGTAGATAATAAAGAGCGTTCACGTTTAAGTCACCAACAATCGGTAGATAATAAAGAGCGTGTATGTTTCAGTCACCCACAATCGGTAGATAATAAAGGGCGTTCACGTTTAAGTCACCCACAATCGGTATATAATAAAAAAAGTTCACATTTAAGTCACCCACAATCGGTAGATAATAAAGAGCGTTTGTGTTTAAGTCATCCACAATCGGTAGATAATAAATAGCGTTCACGTTTCAGTCACACACAATCGGTAGATAATAAAGATCGTTTATGTTTCAGTCACCCACAATCGGTATATAATAAAAAGAGTTCACGTTTAAGTCACCCACAATCGGTAGATAATAAAGAGCGTTTATGTTTAAGTCATCCATAATCGGTAGATAATAAAGAGCGTTCACGTTTAAGTCACACACAATCGGTAGATAATAAAGAGCATTTATGTTTAAGTCACCCACAATCGGTATATAATAAAGAGCGTTCTCTATTGTGAGATTTTGAGATCGTTTCCGACGTATTAATTGTGGCTAATTTCGTCGACTGGAATGTTGAGTTATTATATTCTGAATTATTTGGTCAAATCGGAAATTAGATTCTTAGACTTGATTTTGTCTATGGCGCCGAAGTAAAAAACATCCTTGTTGCGACATTGCGGTGTTAAATTGTTTAATGCATAAAGACACAATTTAATGTGAAACACACAAACAACAATTTTACACTACTAGGAATGGTACCCTACGTTCCTCGTGTGAAGAATGCGTAATTTATTAGTGGCCATTCAAGTCATATTAAATAGTGTTAGCCATCTGGGGCAAACGGGACCTATTGCATGACTCTCCGGTTAAAGTTACACCTATCTTTTAACCCTTTACCCAACAGAAGGGCCCTGTGCCAATGCATTCTCTTATATATGCGAGTCGACCATAGGTCGCCTCGCATATATAAGAGAATGCATTGGCTTAACACGTTAAAAATTATAAAATTGTTAAAGATTGTAAGAAAAAATGTTAAAAAGTGTTAAAAAAAGATTTTGTTTAGGCCAATGCATTCTCTTATATATGCGAGGCGACCTATGGTCGACTCGCATATATAAGAGAATGCATTGGCACAGGGCATAACTGTAACTATCACAATGTGGTCAAGGAGCCGGTTCCAATGATATCCATATTTGTATGGTTCTATTGAGACAGACCGAAGATATTTTAGGCTGTTGAAGCTTTATTTGGCCGGTTTTGGCCGGTTTGTTGGGTAAAGGGTTAAGTTGATAATAAACGCTCTTCATTGTTAATTACTAACCTCTTTAAGTCAGTTGAGACCAACAGCACCTACCCCGTGACATTCCCGAATCATGTTACTTTAGTGCACCAATTTTCCAACATAGAGTCTGGGCTAATAATACACGCTCTTTATTTAACATATAGATTATTAGTCCCCCTTATTTCATCTGATGTCAAAGGCGCCTATCACATGGCAATACCCTGGTCATGTGACCCATCTGTACCAATGCACATATCTTTTAAGCTGATAAGAAACGCCTTTTATTGGTCTATGTTCCCATTTAATTTAAGTCGTCATGAGGTCAACGGCATCTATCCCGTGACACTACGGGTCAATTTATCGCCGTGTTTCAATTTCACCGACCAGATTGCAACCTTTTTTGATATATGGTAATTATTTAGTTAAATTAATTAGTAGGGCCCTTTTACGACATATGGGGGTCAACGGGACCTATATAATAAGATTCACGTGGTCAAATGACAAAATATACACATTTCAGCTCCGATGATCAAACCGTTTGGTCGCCTCTAGCCAACATATAATTAAAATAATTAGTAGTGTCCCTTTAAGACATCTGCTGTGAATGGGACCTATCTGATAACGCTCCCGGGTCAAATTACTCCTATATGCACATTTTCAGCTCCTGTGATCCAGCCGTTTTGTCGCCTATAAACGGACAAACAAACATACGAACAAACCCAATTGAGTTATATTTGACGGGTATTTCCCTTGTTCGTGTCAAAATATGCATTAAACGAATGTGGGAGATCACCATTTCTCCATTCTAGCATAAACGTGCAACTTTAAGTTCATATATACCTTCAATATCTTGTTTTTGTTAAATAAGGGATCTGTACACGAATTAAAACGCTTAATAATGATTCTGAAGCAGAAACAGTTTGTAGGCATGTTTACAGCTTCACATGAGATTAACTGGAAATCGACAGTGAGCGTGTGCTGACCACGTGATCACGCCACACAATCCGGCAGATGAACTATTACTTTGCCAGTCTTGAGAATTGGTGTGCTTTACCGACAATCGAGGAACGATATACCAATGGTATTAATATTGACATGGTCATGGGTAGTCCAAGTCTGCTCGTACGAAAACCAGCTAAGACATTTTGGATAGCGAAATGCTGTTTGTCGTCCGAGACCGCCCATTGCCATTTTTATGACATGGGTTACGCGTTAGTGACCAGCTCACATAAAACCACAAATAAATTTTATCAAATATCACAATTGCGACACTATAAACTGGTTTATCCCGTAGAAGACATGACATTTGTTCTGCAAACCACATCACTTGTAAATTGAAAGCGGTAATTAAATGTGAAATATAGACATTTCCGCAGTGATTACATATTATAAAAAGTATGCAGACTTAATGACCTCACGAAGTGACATTGGCAAATTCCGGCGAAAATATTCTAGTAATCGTAAGGTGAACATAAACAAAACCACGTGGGGACATGACAATCTGCGGGATGGGATGGGATATGGGACAAAACGACAATCTGCGGGACAGAATTTCAAATTGCGTGGGACGGCCGATATCTCGAGGAATACAGGGCGCAGGGGGCTCATTTTGGTGTCTAACTAAATGTCCACATTCGCCCTACTCACACATATTAACCCCACCACTGACCGGACACCGGAAGTTACATTATTCGGTCGACAACTGACCTAACATAAAATTCCACAAACACGAAAAACTGCGTTCGACATTAATGTTTAGAATTTAGATTTCTCGTTGATTACAATAGCAAACAACAAGATTAGGTATCAAATAACGCAGTGGAATACTGTGCATTCGTTTTTAGCTGCAATATGGCTGTTTTAGTGCGAATATTGTAATAGCGAACACGCAAACACGCTCCGATAAAACAGCTAAAAATAGACTCGATGTTTACAATTACAGGATCGATTTCAGCCGGTATATTCAATATAATGGGGCGTATAGTATATCAAAATGTAGAATTAGACACGGGGAATGTATTTTTTTCCATATGGGTCCACCAGGCGGTGAAATTGTTGCAGAAATTCGCTCCAAGATATTCTCACTTATTTTTATTTCAGTTGTGACGAAAAGCCCAGATGCCGGAGACCAGCGACTAAAACCCAAGTTACAAAATAGATCAACTGGTTTGAACGAATGAATATGTCAATAGTAAGACTATTCAAAAGAATATTCAAATCAAATAGTGTTTATAGACTTAAAAACTTATGTATCCGCCATTCATATGCGGTGGAGGTTCTCATATTATCTGCCAGTCATACGCGGGGAAGATTCTCATATGAACATATTATCTGCCGGTCATACGGGGTGGAGGTTCATATTATCCGCCGGTCATACGCGAGGGAAGTTCTCATATTATCCTCCGGTCATACGCGGGGGAGGTTCTGATATGAACATAGTATCTGCCGGTCATACGCGGTGGAGGTTCATATTATCCACCGGTCATACGCGAGGGAGGTTCTCATATTATCCTCTGGTCATACGTTGGGGAGGTTCTCATATGAACATATTATCCGCCGGTCATATCCTCCCTCGCGTGTGACCGGTGGATAATATGAGAACCTCCCTCGCGTATGACCGGCGGATAATATGTTCATATGAGAACCTCCACCGTGTATGACTGGTGGATAATATGAACCTCCACCGCGTATGACCGGCAGATAATATGTTCATATGAGAACCTCCCCTACGTATGACCGGAGGATAATATGAGAACCTCCCTCGCGTATGACCGGTGGATAATATGAGAACCTCCCTCGCATATGACTAGCGGATAATATGTTCATATGAGAACCTCCACTGCGTATGACCGGTGGATAATATGAACCTCCACCGCGTATGACCGGCAGATAATATGTTCATATCAGAACCTCCCCTACGTATGACCGGAGGATAATATGAGAACTTCCCTCGCGTGTGACCGGCGGATAATATGAACCTCCACCGCGTATGACCGGCGGATAATATGTTCATATGAGAACCTCCACCGCGTATGACTGGTGGATAATATGAACCTCCACCGCGTATGACCGGCAGATAATATGTTCATATGAGAACCTCCCCTACGTATGACCGGAGGATAATATGAGAACCTCCCTCGCGTATGACCGGTGGATAATATGAGAACCTCCCTCGCATATGACTAGCGATAATATGTTCATATGAGAACCTCCACTGCGTATGACCGGTGGATAATATGAACCTCCACCGCGTATCACCGGCAGATAATATGTTCATATCCGAACCTCCCCCACCTATGACCGAAGGATAATATGAGAACTTCCCTCGCGTATGACCGGCGGATAATATGAACCTCCACCGCGTATGACCGGCGGATAATATGTTCATATGAGAACCTCCACCGCGTATGACTGGTGGATAATATGAACCTCCACCGCGTATGACCGGCAGATAATATATTCATATGAGAACCTCCCCTAGGTATGACCGGAGGATAATATGAGAACATCCCTCGCGTATGACCGGTGGATAATATGAGAACCTCCCTCGCATATGACCGGCGGATAATATGTTCATATGAGAACCTCCACTGCGTATGACCGGTGGATAATATGAACCTCCACCGTGTATGACCGGCGGATAATATGTTCATATCAGAACCTCCCCCACATATGACCGAAGGATAATGAGAACTTCCCTCATGTATGATCGGCGGATAATATGAACCTCCACCGCGTATGACCGGCGGATAATATGTTCATATGAGAACCTCCCCAACGTATGACCGGAGGATAATATGAGAACCTCCCTCGCGTATGACCAGTGGATAATATGAGAACCTCCCTCGCGTATGACCGGCGGATAATATGAACCTCCACCACGTATGACCGGCGCATAATATGTTCATATCAGAACCTCCCCCACATATGATCGGAGGATAATATGAGAACTTCCTTCGCGTATGACCAGCAGATAATATGATCCTCCACCGCGTATGACCGGCGGATAATATGTTCATATGAGAACCTCCCCTACGTATGACCGGTGGATAATATGAACCTCCACCGCGTATGACCGGCGGATAATATGTTCATATCAGAACCTCCCCCACATATGATCGGAGGATAATATGAGAACTTCCCTCGCGTATGACCGGCGGATAATATGAACCTCCACCGCATATGACCGGCGGATAATATGTTCATATGAGAACCTCCACCGTGTATGACCGGTGGATAATATGAACCTCCACCGCGTATGACCGACGAATAATATGTTCATATCAGAACCTCCCCCCACGTATGACCGGAGGATAATATGAGAACCTCCCTCGCATATGACCGGTGGATAATATGAACCTCCACCGCGTATGACCGGCAGATAATATGTTCATATCAGATCCTCCCCCGCGTATGACTGGAGGATAATATGAAAACTTCCCTCGCGTATGACCGGCGGATAATATGAACCTCCATCGCGTATGACCGGCAGATAATATGTTCATATGAGAACCTCCCCCGCGTATGACTGGCAGATAATATGAGAACTTCCACCGCATATATGAATGGCGGACACATAAGTTTTTAAGTCTATAAACACTATTTGATTTGAATATTCTTTTTAATAGTCTTACCATTGACATATTCATTCGTTCAAACCAGTTGATCTATTTTGTAACTTGGCTTTTAGTCGCTGGGCTCCGGCATCTGGGCTTTTAGTCACAACTGAAATAAAAATAAGTGCGAATATCTTGGAGCGAATTTCTGCAACAATTTCACCGCCTGGTGGACCCATTTGGAAACAAATACATTCCATGTGTCTAATTCTACATTTTGATATACTATACGCCCCATTATATTGAATATACCGGCTGAAATCGATCCTGTAATTGTAAACATCGAGTCTATTTTTAGCTGTTTTATCGGAGCGTGTTTGCGTGTTCGCCATTACAATATTCGCACTAAAACAGCCATATTGTAGCTAAAAACGAATGCACAGTATTCCACTGCGTTATTTGATACCTAAAACTTATTGTTTGCTAGTGTATTCAACGAGAAATCTAAATTCTAAACATTAATGTCGAACGCAGTTTTTCGTGTTTGTGGAATTTTATGTTAGGTCAGTTGTCGACCGAATAATGTAACTTCCGGTGTCCGGTCAGTAGCGGGGTTAATATGTGTGGATAGGGCGAATGTGGACCTTTCGTTAGAAACCAAAAGTAGCCCTCTATGCACTGTATTCCTCGAGCTATCGGCCGTCCCACGCAATTTGAAAATCCTGTCCCGCAGATTGTTATTCTATCCCAAATTCCACCCCATGTTAGGTCTGTTGTCGATCAAATAATGCAACTTCTGGTGTTTGGTTAGTGGCGCGGTTAATATGTTTGGATAGGGCGAACGTGGGCCTTTCGTTAGACACCAAAATGAGCCCCCTACGCCCTGTATTCCTCGATATATCGGCCGTCCCAAGCAATTTGAAATTATGTTCCGCAGATTGTCGTTTTGTCCCATATCCCATCCCATCCCGCAGATTGTCATGTCCCACCACGTGGTCGTAAATTGAATCATTCTACCAATTATACCCATAATGTGTAAGTTACAAATTGCATAGACATGTATATCGCGAGACATTCTGTGTAAGACGTGATTAACTAATAAGTAATATAGGACCACTTACAGTTAAAATAAACGCATAATAGTGGTGGTATGTTGGAATAAAATAACAGCGCACGTTATCGGCGATCTGGTGTACTTGATTGTTTATGACTGATTTTGGTATATTGCATTGCCGAAGCCGAACTTAGCCGAGTACATTACGGAACACTTCGGCTTTCAGTTAAAACGTAAATAAACCTATGTTAGTACTAATATTCTATGTGTAATTAGCACGAAAGTTCGATTATTAATACACCATCATGACCATTAAATGTCACTCGTTCCGATACATTTAGCATCAGGTTTTGATTTTTATGTAAAGTTGAGTAAATTAGTCTAGAATGCCCGCCATCAACGCTGGGCGTAACTCGTGTCATAAAAATGTCAATGGGGCGGTCTCGGATGAAAAACAGCATTTCGCTATTCAAATGTCTTAGCTGGTTCTCGTACTTCATAAGAGCAGACTTGGATTATATCACGGTAGCCTGATGTTCACGAACATACACATATATGGATTGGAAAAAAACCATGATCATTTAATTAATGCTGATTCATATCCAAGTATCCACGCGCGCACACGTCGAGTTGAATATATTTCAGACTATCGAATTATACTGATGTGCACTCGATTAAATCAGGTGCATGTGCACGCGATTAAATCAGGTGCGTACTTGTTGAGTTTCTGTCAACAAACGTATCGGGTGACTCAAATTGCTTAGGCTAGAGATTTTGCAAAAAACAAAATCGTTCACAATTTATGTTCTAACTCGCCGGGTTCGACGAATTAAAATTGTTTATGGAATGACGACAAAGAATGTATGGTATGCGATATACATGTATACAAACTTTAATGACAAATTCGGATGTGGAGATATATAAACACAGTTAAGGCCAACTGGTGGATATGTTTAAAACATGATATTTCAACTAAATTTAATGCATTTAAATATCAAGACTTCTCGAAATTGACAATGTTGCTGATATATCTTCACGAACATAAGGTCCATAGACTTCTAACAGGTCGTACCTCAGGAAAATCCAATTGTTCAGGAAACACTAAAATCCTCGAAAAATGACCGAATGTTGAACGAATGTTGAATGTGCTCTCTGTTTCTCTGTTCAACATTCGCCAGCTAAAACCACACATGATAGGCTGGATGGGGCACTATGGTGAATTAACGTGCCATCTGGGACTGTACACATCCCTTCAAATATTGGTCCGATTCGATCATGGGTTTATTCTGTGCTCTCTCTCTCTACCAGAGTCAAAATAATCTAAAAATGAGTATCGCTATATCGAATACTCTGCTTTGTATAGGGGCGCTATATACGACCTACTTATTCCATCCACGTTCAAAACAACTTATGTACAAGAAACGTTGAATATTGAACGAATATTGAATGTTGTGCCAACATAACGGACCCGTGACAATGAAAATATCAAGCCTCTCTTGAAATTATATAACACTGGTGTTAAACCAATTATATTGTATGGTGGTAAACTCACCATTTTATACCATATAATATATTATATTGTATGTTGGTAAACTCACCATTTTATACCATATAATATATTATCTGTGTCTCGAAGTGAGATGGAGATTAGAATGAATACATTCCCTCCGGATAAAATACAGTTACAATTTGCTTAATCTGTTCTAGGTGTGAACAAGTCATTAGTTAATGTGGCTTGTTTATGATAATTGGGTCTTTTTGTTGTAGATATATCAGGACTAAAGAATAGTATTGGATTTTGGCACCACATCATTTCTGCTCCAAATCCTCATTAGTAAAAACGTCTATTTTGAAAACATGCAACTAGATGGTGGCTTTAGTCAGTGTTGAATTGTTTTTAACACATATAGTCCAGTGCATTTATGAGAAAATATGCCAAACCCGGAACTAATTGCAACAGAATTTTGTTTTTGCTGGAATAAGTACATTAACCCTTCACAAACAACATACTAAAAATCGGAAAAAGGGACCATTGGTGAATTTCGGGAGTTAAATTTGGGGAAATTTGGTCAAATCATCAATTTATGGATTTTCATGGATAGCATGTGTATTATGTCGACCTCAATTTCCTGAACCCAGTACTGATAACCAATCCCAGATTCATTAAGTATTTTTCGAGTTGTGTGCCTTCGAACACGCGAGTTTACCTGATTTCGGCCCATTTTCGGGGCCTCAATTTCGAAGAATGGGCCATAATGCTTTATTTATGATAAATTATGTAAAAAACTAGAGCAAATTGAAGGGATTTTTCAGTGTTTTAGTAATTTCCTCACTAGATTAAACACAAAAATGGTTAATATGTGCATCTATAATTAAGAAGAAGACTATATTCTCAAACAAAATGTGTGTTCCATTGTATGGACTTAGCCAATGTTGCCTCTGACACTGAACTTGTGTGATGAAATGCAATATTTGAGGTCATGTAACTCAATAATTTAATACCCATATGCCATGCTTTTCCTATAACCTTTTAAGTATGTTGGACTGAACATGTAAAGGTATTAATAGAGCATCATTTAAGAAAATCAACTTATGGCCCTTTGAATACTTAGTCTTAGCTTGTGTCCAAAGATGCGAGTTTGAGGCATTTTTGTCCTTTCTAACAGGTTTGGGCCATAAACACAAAAAACAATGGGTGTTTTAATGTGTAAAATTATTTGAACTTTTCTCCCACAACACTTTAGTGTTAAAACATTAGCCTTACATTGGTTATGCCATAGGATGTCACTTGATTTCTTTAATTTTTCAGGAAACTGACTCCAAATTTTAATGTTGGTATAGGGGTTGGAAAAATAACAAAATGCAATCTTATCACCAAATTACAGCCATTTCAGACACAATGTTGTTTTCTTCCAGGTTGTGTACATTCCTGTTGCATTATAAAACTGATTAATACGTTATCGGACGTTGATTTAGAATTTTATGGCTATGTTGTATAAAAACGTTGACAACAAATATTACAACTCTGTCAATAAACATGAACAAATGAAATATGAAATCATGTATGAAAGAACAAAGTAAGCAGAAGCTGTTAATATAAAGTTGTATGCTTCAAGAGGCATAATTTTGAAGTTTTTGTTAATATGCTTTCCCCTACCCCATTTGTATGCCGTTCAAATTTGGGGTAAGTTTCCACAATGATGAGTGAAATCCAGTGACATGCATTGGTATAACCATTGAAATGCTCTTTTCTCAACAAAATAATTATTTAAGAGGACTGATAAAATAATTTTACACAATAAACTTTCGTTAATTTTTCTGAATATACCTAAAAACCTTTAAAAATTGAAAATAACGCCCTACAATAACATTTTAACCCTTTACCCAACAAACCGGCCAAAACCGGCCAAATAAAGCTTCAACAGCCTAAAATATCTTCGGTCTGTCTCAATAGAACCATACAAATATGAATATCATTGGAACCGGCTCCTTGACCACATTGTGATAGCTACAGTTATGCCATGTGCCAATGCATTCTCTTATATATGCGAGTCGACCATAGGTCGCCTCGCATATATAAGAGAATGCATTGGCCTAAAAAAAAATCTTTTTTTAACACTTTTTACCATTTTTTCTTACATTCTTTAACAATTTTATAATTTTTAATGTGTTAAGCCAATGCATTCTCTTATATATGCGAGGCGACCTATGGTCGACTCGCATATATAAGAGAATGCATTGGCACAGGGCCCTTATGTTGGGTAAAGGGTTAAGAAAAGAGGCTAGACTAAGAGTTCATAGGACCATCATTTTATTTTCTTCACCAATGTATTTGGAAATTCCTTCACAATTTGTTCAATCTAGTATTCTCAAAATGTTATGAGAAAAGCAGAGCAAATGGATATTAATTTATTGAGTTACATGATCTAAAATATGGCATTTCATCGCACGAGTTCTGTGTCAAGGCAAATTTGGCTAAGTCCATACAATGGAACACACATTTTGTTTTAGAATATATTATTCTCCTTATTCATAGATGCACATATTAATCATATTTTGTGTTTTATCTAGTGAGGAAATTACTAAAACAGTGAAAAAGTCATTAATTTTGCTCTTTTTTTAAAAATAATTAACCATATAATACGGCATTTGACTCATTCTGCGAAATTAAGGCTCCGAAATCAGGTAAACTCGCATTTTTGAAGACACACAACTCGAAAAATACTTAAGGAATCTGGGAATGGTTTCCAGTTTTGGATTCAGGAAAATGTGGTCGACAAAATAGGCATGATATTTGTAGGACTTGTAAATTTGAATTTTGTATATACATTCATGAAAATACATAAATTGATGATTTGACAAAATTTTCCAATTTTTTTCTCACGAAATTCACTAATTTCCCTTTTCCGATTTTTGCTGATTTATAGTATGTTGTTTACGGAGGGTATATCTACCAATTCTAGCAAATTAGTTCTGGGTAAAACCATAAATGCACTGGACTAATAGTGGATTAGTTTGTTCCAACCATTTTTGGACACCCGCCCCCTTTTAACACTAAAACAGAGATTTGCGGGGGGGGGGGGGGGGCAGCTGTATATGAATTTAAGTGCATACTATTTGTCATGGATGTTAACATTGACATGTAAATAGGAACGAGTCATTTTGGGGTCGTTCGGCCAGCGGCCATCTTTGATTTCATAATTTGCAACAAAATACAACACGATAACTGCCTGCAGTCAGTTTAGCAGTTAGAATTACATTAGTTCTCTTATTCTAAGGTGTTTTAAGCCAAACTCATTGCAAACACATTCAAAAAACTTGCAGGAAATTGTTTTTTGAGTTGTAGAACAAATTATGTTTTGGTCACATCGACCACCCACCCACCCGGCATACGTGCCCGGAAAAAAATCCCCTCCCGGTACCACAGGAAAGTAAAAAAAAGTATTCAAGATTGACAACTACTCATTATCTTATCTTAACAGGGTAACCCTTGCCATTTGTTTTACCAAACTAACAATTAGTTACAGTAAACTCCAAGTCGAAACAGAACGGCATAGATAAAAGGACATGTCCCCTTTGTTCAATGAAACATTTTATACTGTATTGTCACAATATTGGAAATGAAAGATCTGCTCTAATTAGAGTGCTGCTATTTATCATCACATATTTTGCGACTGTCAGTGATGACGAAAAGGTTGATTTCATTTTACAATCAAATGATATGGATATTAATAAAATAATTATGTATTAACGGAGTATATGACATGTATGTGAAACGAACACAGCTAATTTCGTAATAACGTTTCTTTCCACGAAGGGCCTTGTCCGTTACATATGACTCATTTAAACAATGAAACAATAAGCCGTCTAAATATTGCTTAGGATTATACTTGAAGGAGGTCAATTTCTTATGTCACTGTTAGTTCTTGAACATAATATATAGAGAATACCTAGAGTTTTTTCCAGTGCTCACGCTATGTTTTCCTCTTGGGAAGGATTACTCTCTATTATGTAACATGTTAATTTCTCTGTTCTGGTGTCATAAGCATTATAAATATCCTTTTCAGCAGAAGGAGCTACTTGACAGTTGATCGAGAAATCAAAATTCCACACCAAGACCCGATGCTAGTATTGCTGGGCTTGTTACAACGTACGTTAAATATATAATATTTTCAGTATACACAGTACATTATACACGTATCATACGCGAAGGGCAACGCTTTCAAATTTGGATTCATTGATAGTCGAGACTGACTTGACATCTACAATGCACCGGGTATAATCCAGTATACCAAACATTACATGATTTTGTGAAACTCTTTGAAATGTTTTTTAAAAACTCAATTATATAGACAGATGCTTCAGCCAGCCTTAGAAAGGCTGCATCCAGATATGCATTCATATCACATTCCTATCACATTCCTATCACATTCCTATCACATTCATATCACATTCCGATCACATTCCGATCACATTCATATCACATTCATATCACATTCATATCACATTCATATCACATTCATATCACATTCCTATCACATTCCTATCACATTCCTATCACATTCATATCACATTCATATCACATTCATATCACATTCATATCACATTCATATCACATTCCTATCACATTCCTATCACATTCCTATCACATTCCTATCACATTCACATCACATTCATGTCACATTCCTGTCACATTCCTGTCATATTCCTGTCACATTCCTGTCACATTCCTGTCACATTCATGTCACATTCATGTCACATTCATGTCACATTCATGTAACATTCATGTCACATTCATATCACATTCATATCACATTCATATCACATTCATTTCACATTCATATCACATTCCTATCACATTCCTATCACATTCCTATCACATTCCTATCACATTCACATCACATTCACATCACATTCCTGTCACATTCCTGTCATATTCCTGTCACATTCCTGTCACATTCCTGTCACATTCATGTCACATTCATGTCACATTCATGTCACATTCATGTAACATTCATGTCACATTCATATCACATTCATATCACATTCATATCACATTCATATCACGTTCATATCACATTCATATCACATTCATATCACATTCCTATCACATTCATATCACATTCATATCACATTCATATCTCATTCATATCACAGTCATATCACATTCATCGGAATTTGAGGTGTAACGACTGATCAAGTCTCATCTCTTTCGCAATATCACATTGCCCAACCGGCTTACGGACTATCAATACAAACACGATCCTATCAGTGTACCACATACATGTATGGTACATGTAGACCTCTCAGTGTTTTTGTTTATTTTGATGAACCACAATCACGAATTGACCGAATATTGTTGAAATACAATCATAATTTAATGGTTGATTTAACCACTTACGGTGCATGCAGCTATTACATGCACCTGGTAGAGGGTCATCTGGTATATCCAGTTCGACTGGGATCAATGGAGCTCGTGTTTAAAGCAGAAAAATAGGGTTCACCAGTGGTCCAACACCTACATCTAGGGGATAGGTCAAATTTTCCAAATGTCGTTCTACATGTATTGTGTTTTACGCAATTCCTGTGTATAACGTTAAGGAATTTCATGGAATTCGTGATGGTTAAAGCTTAACCCTTTGGAGA
This sequence comes from Siphonodentalium dalli, assembly GCA_032622095.1. Lineage (NCBI taxonomy): Eukaryota > Metazoa > Mollusca > Scaphopoda > Gadilida > Siphonodentaliidae > Siphonodentalium > Siphonodentalium dalli. The sequence goes on along the minus strand of CP136062.1, from coordinate 19,677,142 downwards.
GTATTTGTAGCGTCATATACATGATGTCAAGAGTTAATTTAACGTCATAGCAATAAGTATTAACAAGTTCTGGTCAAAAGGGTCCAATAATACGTTTTAATTGATGTGCATTTTCTGTTAACGTGTGTTATCATAATCGATTGCACTTATACATTTGGGACATTATATTAATCAAAATAACTCCTATACAAATCATTTATAAATCAGATGATTTATTGAAGTTATGTCTACATAAAATAACACTTCCTGAAACGACATATATGTCGTTCTACTCCTCTACTCGCCAAAGGGTTAAAGAAAAACATGATTTGTAAATGCACTGATTATGCCCTGTTCCAACGAGTTTAAGCCGGCTGGGCTAGAATGGGGCTCCTGAAAAAGCACACTGATATGAGAGGAATCATGATATTGGTAGCTAGAGATGCCTAAGGATAATTTATATATTGGTGGACGCTTAGTGTCCTGTAGCAAATATGATGCTGAATCATCCCTATCGCGCTTTTAACCCTTTACCCAACAGAACGACCCTGTGCCAATGCATTCTCTTATATATGCGAGTCGACCATATGTCGTCTCGCATATATAAGAGAATGCATTGGCTTAACACATTAAAAATTATAAAATTGTTAAAGCATGTAAGAAAAAATGGTAAAAAGTGTTAAAAAAAGATTTTTTTTAGGCCAATGCATTCTCTTATATATGCGAGGCGACCTATGGTCGACTCGCATATATAAGAGAATGCATTGGCACAGGGCATAACTGTAACTATTACAATGTGGTCAAGGAGCCGGTTCCAATGATATCCATATTTGTATGGTTCTATTGAGACAGACTGAAGATATTTTAGGCTGTTGAAGCTTTATTTGGCCGGTTTTGGCCGGTTTGTTGGGTAAAGGGTTAAGACATTCCTGGCAGTTTCATCGTGCTTTCGTGTCATATATTCGATATATCAGGAAGATGCAATACATTTGATGCTTCATTCTTGGGAGCGCTCGTTTGTATGTTGTAAGTGGTACATTGAACATGATGGTACAGGGTACCTGAACTTGTTTCCATTGTGGCAATACACTTGAAGAGTTGGTCAAAACAGGAAAATGAACAGTCAGTGACCAACATAAACACTAAGTTGCTGGTTATATTTGTGGCTTGATATGCTTTCGTGAGTTCGTATCTATTGATATGAAGTTGGAAATATGGTTTGATCTCACCAGGTTCTCTCGATGATTTCCATTTTTTTTATAAATAGCGGCAACCTCTACGGGGCACTAGCATTTTTCAAAGTAAGATTTTCACTAAATCTTAACGATTTTCATTCGAAACTACTTTCAAATAGCTTGTAGAAAGTCTTTAAAGTGATGTGAAACACTCCGGTAGGGTGATCAAATAGAAATGGAGAATAATCCTGTTCAAAGTAGTTATTTTTACAAATATTGTATCTAAATTGACAACACACACCGTCATTCTTATATATTAATTAAATGCAACGACTGCCGATGGCGAAATCCTTTACTTTAGTTTATCGCCGATAGAAGCGTCCCGGTTCGAGTAGTAAATATTTACAATTTAGCGTAGTTCAGACAATGTTTTCTATGGAGTGGTACGGTCGATTTGCTTGAGATTTTCGGTGATGTTAGTAGAATGCTAAATTCCTCCAGTTGGCGTAGCACCTGAATACTAATTTATCAGTTTCACGCACCCGAACAAGTACATAATATGTCTTTAAATCATTGGCATCGTAATTTGCTGCAAAATTTCACTGCGTTGTATGTTTTAGCGATTTTTCACTTTCTACTGCAGAGCTTCATAAAGTCAGCTGATCGACACGCACATGACCATATGGCGCATCGTGATAGTCATATTCAAAGCAATGCATACATGATCAAGTTGTGCAGTGTTGTAAACAATTTGCTTTGCTCTTCAAATTTCGAGTGTGATCAGAACAAGTATTCAAATTTATTTAAATTAAGGATATGGTTGTTTTTAGCCAGTAACGCGATGTATTATATAATAGTCTTGCATTTCAGAACGAAGAAACATCTTGATCTGGACTCGTGACAGGTGAGTCTTGTGTAATCTACGACGTTGTCGTAGTTGTCTGCGCATTTCACATGTTAGCCATATTGGGCATTTTTTATGTACCAAACACGTTTGTGAGGAATATAACTTGTCGCAAGCTCTTTTTTATTTAGGCTTAACTTCTGAATCAATGTTATGAATGTGCGCACCATAGTCACTTCTGCAATTCCATGTGGCCAATGCATTATTCAAAACAATGTAGTCAGCTGTGTTAAATTCCCACATAGTTCGTTTTACTGAGGTATTTGAGTTATCTCTAGTACAGTTCAAGGGTGAAAAACTGGGCAGTGATATTGTTACATCTCGGAAAAAAAACCCTTGCCGCACAGTCGCAGCCACCGATGGCCTGCAGACAATTGTTTGCTGCAATTTGTTTTACCCTGTGCCAATGCATTCTCGTATATATGCGAGTCGACCATAGGTCGCCTCGCATATATAAGAGAATGCATTGGCCTAACAATTTTTTACAATTATAATAATTTTTTCTTGTATTCTTTAACAATTTTATAATTTCACCCATACAGAGCCCCAGACAAACATGAGCAGACGACACTCTTCTATATGCTTCTATATATGTGTGGGGCTCCCTGCAGGGTAATGGATGTTTTTTTTTATTTTTTGTCAAAAAAATTGTAAGAAACATTTATTTAAAAAAAATAATAAAAAATTGTTAGGCCAATGCATTCTCTTATGTATGCGAGGCGACCCATGGTCGACTCGCACATATAAGAGAATGCATTGGCACAGGGTAAACAAAATCGGGGCTCTGTCAAACTTGAGTGACTATATATAACCATCGCGATTAATGGTAGGATGTCTATATTATAAATTCCTGTGAAAGAATAACGGCTAAAAATTAGTTTCTGATATAAATCTGATGATTTTATATGAATGTTGTTAATCACCAGTAATCAATAGCTACTGATAGTAACTAGAGTTTAGTAGTTACATCCGTCGCGGTGAATGCACTGATTCAATACACAAATACACTGTTCATTCCGCCAGAACTCCACTGATCCAGTCATACTATTATCAAGTCATTAACCCTTTACCCAACAAACCGGCCAAAACCGGCCAAATAAAGCTTCAACAGCCTAAAATATCTTGGGTCTGTCTCAATAAAACCATACAAATATGGATATCATTGGAACCGGCTCCTTGACCACATTGTGATAGTTACAGTTATACCCTGTGCCAATGCATTCTCTTATATATGCGAGTCGACCATAGGTCGCCTCGCATATATAAGAGAATGCATTGGCCTAAAAAAAATCTTTTTTTAACACTTTTTACCATTTTTTCTTACATTCTTTAACAATTTTATAATTTTTAATGTGTTAAGCCAATGCATTCTCTTATATATGCGAGGCGACCTATGGTCGACTCGCATATATAAGAGAATGCATTGGCACAGGGCCCTTCTGTTGGGTAAAGGGTTAACCGAGTAATAACAATGAGTTGGTGGTATAACCACAGCGGTAGTTTACTAATTTGTCCTTGACCTTAAAACAGCAGGCAATTAGTCGGGCCCTAACATCGTGTAAATCATATCATTGGCTTGTGAGACATGCACCTCGGAATACATTTTTTTTCATTTTCGAGAGACTTTATAAAGTAAAGCGGGGTGGTCACGTGACACATGACGTCTTAGGCATCGAAGGCAGATTAAACAAATCGGCCGAGAGCTTGACGCACTTGTTTCGAAGTTTTAATTTTGCAATTGTGTTGTTTTTATCTGTGAGATGCCAGCTTCTCTTCAAGTGGCCAGAGAGACCAAGCATTACCCGTCAGTGGACACGATTTGTGTAAAAAAAAGGAAAGTATTTTAAGCTGTCAGGCACATTCAAGTCTATTATGCCATAAACATTTATAACCTGGCTGTCGCGAGAACTTGATATAGGAAGTTCTTTATTCAATTTGGGTTTTATGATCGAGCGGTATCAACCAGTGTACGCGCTGGACCAAAATTTACTTTTGTCAAATAAATTGCCAAATGAAAATAGTTTGCCAAATTATTTTAGCAATTGCCTAATGCTATCCCTGATAGTATCATTTTCTGCAACCTTAAGTCTTATATTTCGACACTCGCGGTTTGAACGACTTTTGATATCGATAGAAAAGCAGTTAGTTAATTATACACGCATCTCTATTTATCATGCAACAATATGCCAATTACCGAAAAATACAATGGTAGAAGGGTTGCTTCATCAAAAGGGCACAGCAACGAGGATTAGCTATGTAAACACCACCACCACACAGTCCACACTAAATACTAGTAATCCCTCCAACCATCGGTACTAATGCTATGAGATTAACTGCATCTTAATAGAGGTGTTAACTTTTCCTAAACCTTATAAAACACTAATAACATAATTATGTTGTAAGAGTTTCCTGAAATGAATGGTATTGATTGACCAATTTTTTCAACTTTCTTGAGGAATTAAATAGTGACTTGCGAAAACTTTTGCCAAATGAAAATATTTTTTGCCAAATGTGAATTATTTTGCCATTGGCAAATTTGGCATATAGCAGAGCGAACCCTGGTAACCACCCCTCCCCGGTCGATGACTCATACCCTGGTAACCACCCCTCCCCGGTCGATGACTCATAACCGTCGTACTGGTATCAGGATACAACGGTGTCTAATTGAGTTAACTATAGATCTAGTTGCGACACAGTATGCATGTAGTATGCATGAAACATGAACATCATAAACACAATAGTTTGCAAAAATAAAAGACGACAATTGGGTTTGACATAATATTATTAGTATTATAGAGATGTATAAATCAATCTAGTGGGTTAGACTAATATTTTGAGGACACCTAGCTATCATATCTCCATGAAGATACAGATGTTTTAAAGAAATGTCCAGGTGCTCCTATGTTCATGGTGCTATATATTGGCTAAATAGTATGAGTTGAAATGAAATGTTGTTGCTCAAGTATATCAGCTACATGTGCTAGACACAGAGCGAAATTTTTAGTTGTATATTAGTCGATGAGTCTGTTATAAAAAATCCGCTGTATCTGGCAGATATACCCTTGTCAGAATAATTCAGTATTGGAGGATCCTGAAAAGTCATGTGCTACTGACTGCGTTTTCTTTTATATCAGAAGAAAATATATGTGACTGCGCATTGTGACCACTATTTTTGAACATTTCCATATCGCTTGACAAATTGTAACTTTTTTTGTGGAAACTGTATTGAATGCAACAGACTCAATAGTGTTATAATATATACATGAGCCATTCTAATATGCAATCGGTTCGAGGTCTCTCAGTTTGCAAGAATATATGTATCTCTTAACTGGAATGATAACTAAACTTTTGATGCTTCTTCTATGTATCTGTTTTTGCTAGCTCATTGTGTGAATGCCCTGATTCCCATCCCCAAGTACATATGGCAGTTGAGAAGATATAATTCTTCAAGTGACTCAATTGGGTCACCATTTGTCGAGATTGTGAAATTTGAACGCCAAAAACTTAGCAAAACGATATGGAGATGGCCTGGATGACTATATATAACTTATAGGTGGATATCGGCAAATAGCAATCTTATCAACGGTAGTGCATATCCTCTCGCCATCCATGACCCAAATGACACCAAATGTGATGTAATTAATCGTATCATTAAAGAAGAACGTGTATGAATTTGGTGGAAATTAGTGCTAAATATATTTGTACCAGATTTGCCATCCTCATGCATTGCTTTAACAGCTCCACTTTTGACAAATTAAACCACATCCATTAGACTCATGGATGCATGATATATTGGAGACGATTATATATAGGTTTGGTGGTAATCAGCAACTAAACAAATTTCCCTCACCCAAATGGCAGCAATTTGGTGTCTTTAAATCACACGATTATATTCTTCGTATCATGGAGAAAAATAATATATCTATTTGGTGGAAATCTGCGCCAAAAATAGTTTCTTAAATCAATTGCTGATGATCCCCCTGCAACGCTGACTCGAACAGCGCCATATTGCGGAGGTGATTATGTATGAGTTTGGTGGAAATCATTTTTCATCATATTTTTTTAAATTTTGCCACCCTTCCCCCTTTTCTTTCCCTGACACTAACAGCGTCACTTTAGGCAATTTTAACCCGCACCATTATCTTCCTCGTAAAAAGTTACCCCTCTTACACCATCTCGATTGTACCCTGTGAAGATATATATATATATATATATATATATAGAACACATACTGACAGAACGTCAGCCTTCCTTATATCATTTGAGAAGAACGTATATGAATTTGATGGTAATTGGTACTAACAAATATTTTTTATTATTTTTGGCGACCGTCCCGTCCCTATTTCGGACATAAGCGGCGCCACTTTTGTCACCATTAAAACCACACACTTAGACTCATTATGGAGATGCATATATATATAATTTGTCAAAATTGGCGAATATACAAATTCGTATCAAATTTAAGGTCCCCATATCTCTAACCCAAACGGCACCAATTTGGTGTATATAAACCACACGATTAGATTCCTCGTATCATGGAGATGAATATGTATCAATCTGGTTGAAATCGGCGCTAAACATATTCTTATCAGTTTTTGTGTTCCTCTCACCTCTATGCACTACTGACTCGAATGGCCCAATTGTGACATCCTTAGACCACACAATTACATTCTTGATATCACGGAGATGATTATTTATAAGTTTGGTGCTAATCGGCGACTAAAATTTATCAAATTTGGTGCCCAACCCTCCCCTCCCCATCTCTCACACAAACAGCACCAATATGGCGTCTTTAAATCATACGATTAGATACATCGTATCATGGATGAGAACATGTATCAATTTTGTGGAAATTGGCGTTAAAAATATTGTGTATCAATTTGGGTGCCCCTCTCCCTTTCAGTGCACCCCTTTCTCGAATGAGGCCAATTTTGACAAATATAAGCCACACCATTAGACTCCTCATACCATGGGGATGATTTTGTATAAGTGTGGTGGCAATCTGCGACTAAACCCATTCTTATCAAATTTATTGTCCACCCCCCCCCCAAATCTCTCATCGAAACGACACAAATTTGGCGTCTTTAAATCGCACAATTAGATTCCTTGTATCATGAAGAAGAATATATATCAATTTGGTGGAAATTGGCGCTAAAATTAGTTTTTAATAATTTTGGTGCCTCTTTCCCCTTCCGTGCATCCCTGACTCGAACGACGCCATTGTTGACATATTTAAGCCACACCATTAGATTCTTCATATCATGGGGATGATTATATGAAAGTTTCGTAGCAATAGGCAACACAAAATATTCCGCCCTTCCCCTTTTATGCCCCTGACAACAACGGCGTCACTTTAGGAAATTCTAACCCGCACCATTATCTTTCTCGTAAAAAGATAACCCTAGTAGACCCCTTTGGTATCATCTAGATGGTCCCCTGTGCATTTCGATATAACACAGACAGACAGACAGACATTCGCAAATATAGATATAAGATATATATAGGTGTGTGTATGAGAGGGTGTGTGTGTGTGTTTGTGTATATAGCACAGCCCTATATATTAGTAGTATTATTAAAACGAGGGGATTGCCCGTCACAAAATGACGGGTATATAAATGTGCTTTATTACTTTCTAGTGTACGCATTCATTAAAGTGATGTGAAACACTCTGGTAGAGTGTTCAAATAGAAATGGAGAATAATCTTAAAGTGATGTGAAACACTCTGGTAGAGTGTTCAAATAGAAATGGAGAATAATCTTAAAGTGATGTGAAACACTCTGGTAGAGTGTTCAAATAGAAATGGAGAATAATCTTAAAGTGATGTGAAACACTCTGGTAGAGTGTTCAAATAGAAATGGAGAATAATCTTAAAGTGATGTGAAACACTCTGGTAGAGTTTTCAAATAGAAATGGAGAATAATCTTAAAGTGATGTGAAACACTCTGGTAGAGTGTTCAAATAGAAATGGAGAATAATCTTGCTAAAAGTAGTTATATTTTACAAATATTATATCCAAATAGATATGACACACCATTATTCTTAAATATTAATTAAAAGTATCGACTCTCGATGGTGAGATCGTGTTCGTTAGTGTATCGCCGATAGATGCGTCCCGAATCGAGATGTAAATATTCACAATTGAATTCAGACGATGTTTTCTAAATTTCTATGTAGTGTTACCGTCGATTTGATTCAGATTTTCGGTGATGTTAGCAGAACGTTACATTCATCCAGTTGGCATAGAACCTGCATGCTAACTTATCAGTTCCACGCACCCGAATAAGTTCATTATATGTCTTTAATTTCCCGGTTCCATATCCCCGATTTTCCACCCCGAATGTTTCCGAATGACTCCCGAATCATAATTTTGCGGAGTAAGTTCGGGACGAGTCGGGACAGTGAATTTTTACCCCCGAACATGATCGGGGATATCGGTGCTATCGGGGTCGATTCGGGACGATTCTGGACTCGCTCCCGACAGTTTTGAAATGATCAAAACTATCGGGAACCAAGCTAGTGTTCGGTATTCGACGGACTTCGGTATTCGAATATACGGTTCGAATAACGAGCGAATATTCGAATAGTATTCGAATATTTAGATAAATTATAAAACTATATAGATAACATATTTTGGAACCAATTTATTATTTAATGAAATAGCATATTTATCCATGCACATGCTATACGCAAAAACAGAGAGAAAAAAAAAAGTATTTTGGCTTAATAGGAAGAGTTTATCTGTTTATGAAGTTCAAGTAGTCAATGTCCCATGCATGGCTTAAAGGTTCTTGTTCAAGAAGTGTAACATTCGGACTGTTTGCGGCTTCAACCGGTTGCGTTTTTCAGTAGAGGTCAGCCCTGCTGTATAGAACGCGTGTTCAGACGGTACACTGGTGGCCGGTACACCGAGATAGATGATTTGGCGACTTCGGGGTAAAGTGACAACGCGCAAACAAAACAAAACGATGCCTTATATGTCCGCTTCCTATGACCACATGGAAGCACGGTCTGGTTTACACCTAGCCAATAAAATTATTTCGACGTCATGACGCCAATCAAATCAGAACGTTACAGTTACGTCATATTAATTCGTTTATGGTCAGTGGAAAATAGACTATACTTTTAACAGACCCTCAGACTAATAGCAAACTAGGAAACAGTTACCCGGAGATTAGTCTCGAATATTCGAATAGTCAAATAATTATTCGAATATTCGAATATTTATTTTTACGAGCGAATATTCGAACATTCGAATATTCGGACCGAACACTAAACCAAGCCGAATCGCTCCCGATTTGTCAATCATCGGGATAAATTCGGGAGCAATTCGGCACCTATTCGGGAGTAGTCGGCAGTATTCGGTGAATATTCTGGAGTAGTCGGCAGTATTCCGTATAGGTTATTCCCGAATAATTCGGCATTGATTCGGGGTATTCGGCAACAACTCGGTGTAAGTCGGTAGTAATCTGGGCAATTCGGCAGCTACTCGCACGAAATTTCGGTATCAGATCGGGATAATTCTTTATCATTCGGGAAGAAATTCGGAAGCATTCTGGAATACTCGGCAATATTCGGGACGATTAAATTTTTTTATCAGTTCGGCGGCTTTTGGAATAAAACTCGTCCAGAATTCTCTCGAATGCTGCCGATTTGGTCTGGTCCCGAATTGGTGCCGAATATACTAATTCGGGACAGAACATCGGGAATATGGAACCGGGGCTTAACAAATTCTCATTCCTATATTAGAAATGGAATGGTCATGCTTCTCTTTTTGTCACTGGATGCGCGAGCGAACACTAAACACTATATTTCTACACCCCACCCCATCTGCGAACTTTTGGGAACTTCAATCTGAGTCTATGTCTCCCATAAAATATTCGGGGCCATGCAGAATGAGGTCCCCAGAGGGTGCATGCACATATTGAATTAAACAAAATCAGCATATTACTTCAAATATTACTATATAATAACTGAAACATACTCAATTCGGGAGCCTTTCTTCAGCGACGGCCCATTGCGATCTTAAACGGACCCCCCTTGGGAGCCTGTAGGCTTATTAACCATGCAGCCTAATTATGGATCACAGGCGCTTGCACTGCGGCCCATTTGTGGGAACACTTTATTTCCTTAAAACTGTATTGTCTACCCCTCTCCCCAACCCACATATATATGCATGCACATATGGAACGGAACTATCAAGATATTTGACTTTATTAAAATGTATACTAACTGAAACAGTCTCCAGTCGGGAGCCTTTATTTAGCGTCGGAAGGGCCTATCTTGAACAGCAAATACAGCAGTTGGGGAACATGTTAGATCTCAGGGTTTCTTTGATCAATCGGCGTGAAATTTGGTGAGTCACCTTTTATGACACACCATAGGCAGTGGTACAAATTTGGGCCACATTGGACGCATGGTTGAAAAGTTATAAACGCGCCAAAAGCGTGATCGAGTATACACCCACACACACACACCCTCACACACACACACACTCACACACCCTCACACACACCGTCCCTGACACACACACACAGACGACGGGTTATATATATATAGATTGCGTAAATGTTTGACAATTTCTGTATAACTACCAAATTAGTGTAAATATAATAGTGTGCATGCATTATTGGATGGGAACACTGTTTATCATAGGCACCTGACTTAAAATAAGAACTGTGCGAGATGGAATACAAAATAGAAAAGTGTTGTACACACATCAACAGGGTGTTATCTACTTGTAGTCCACAAATCGAAAAGGTGTATCACACAAACTGCGACATGACTAAATTCAGTCGTAAGTCGGGATGTTTTTACCCTGTGCCAATGCATTCTCTTATATATGCGAGTCGACCATAGGTCGCTTCGCATATATACGAGAATGCATTGGCCTAACAATTGTTTATCATTTTTTTAAAATAAATGTTTCTTACAATTTTTAGGACATAAAATAAAAAACATCCATTACCCTGCATGGAGCCCCACACATATATAGAAGCATATAGAAGAGTGTCGTCTGCTCATGTTTGTCTGGGGCTCTGTATGGGTGAAATTATAAAATTGTTAAAGAATACAAGAAAAAATAACTCTACCACCATCCGAATATTCCACGAAGTTTCATAATGTATTGTAATTATTTCCCACAAAATATATATCCAGATAAACTGATCATGAAACAAACGGTTCTATATATAAAATATACTGAAGTCACACGAAACTACTGGCCAAACAACAGCCAACACGACGTGTCGAAATGAGAACATTCCTGTCAAAACATACACTTAACCCTTTACCCAACAGAAGGGCCCTGTGCCAATGCATTCTCTTATATATGCGAGTCGACCATAGGTCGCCTCGCATATATAAGAGAATGCATTGGCTTAACACATTAAAAATTATAAAATTGTTAAAGAATGTAAGAAAAAATGGTAAAAAGTGTTAAAAAAAGAATTTGTTTAGACCAATGCATTCTCTTATATATGCGAGGCGACCTATGGTCGACTCGCATATATAAGAGAATGCATTGGCACAGGGCATAACTGTAACTATCACAATGTAGTCAAGGAGCCGGTTCCAATGATATCCATATTTGTATGGTTCTATTGAGACAGACCGAAGATATTTTAGGCTGTTGAAGCTTTATTTGGCCGGTTTTGGCCGGTTTGTTGGGTAAAGGGTTAAAAAACTGTTCAAATTAAGTTATAGACTGAGCTGTACGGTCGAATTCTATTTCTGCAAAACTGGCGACACAATACAATGAATACATGATATTTAAACTGGCGACACAATACAATGAATACATGATATTTAAACTGGCGACACAAAACAATGAATACATGATATTTAAACTGGCGAGACAATACAATGAATACATGATATTTAAACTGGCGACACAATACAATGAATACATGATATTTAAACTGGCGACACAATACAATGAATACATGATATTTAAACTGGCGACACAATACAATGAATACATGATATTTTTGAAACTCGTGCTTCAAAAACTTCACTCATCGACTCACCCGTGCCAGCAAACAATGCATAATGATTTATTTTTGGTAGTTGTTCTCAACGAGCTATACCAAATAGATGATGCATAATCAAGGTGGCATTGAATTAATGAGTTTGCAAGTAGGTTCTTTGTGAAAGGGGTTAGAAAGTCAGCCTTTTTATATACAAATTTGAGTCGAGTCGAGCAGTTACTTTATTTAGCACCTGTTTGCCATTTGTTCCCCAGTGAGACTTTCATCGAGACAGGCGCCCAGATATTTCACCTCCTTGACAGATTTAATGTTGATACCATTGCAGCAGATTGCAAGTTCGGGACATTTATTAATTTGCGTTTGGAGCCAAATAAGATGGATTCTGTTGTGCCTAAATGAAGTGACAATTTATCGTCAACTAGCCAGTGGTTAATGATGTTAATTCGGTACTCAGCTTATCTGCTATCTCTTTTGGAAAATTTCCCGAAACTATCAATGCTGAGTCATCTGCATACAGTAGTAGCTTGCAATTTACGGCTGCAACGGCATCATTCACGTACAATAAGAACAGAAGATGTCCGAATATTGACCCTTGAGGGACACCGCACGTGATATTCATAGCACGTGAATGTTTTCCACTTATTTCAGTAATTTGGGTCCTGTCTGACAGATATGATGAGAACCATGTTAAGATTATCACTGCCTAGATCACTTCATTTATCTAATAATATAGTATAGTTCACAGTGTCAAATGCTTTCTTGAGGTCAATAAAGACCATTCCAGTAAGCGAGCATGTATCCATGTTCCTTCTAATAGAGTCGGTGAGAGACATAGGGGTAGATTCAGTTGAAAACCTGCTCTATCTGATGCAAAAATACTACTATTAGAAAGCTTAGCATATAATAAAATCTTATATCCCAACAAAAGGAGATCCTCTATTTCTATATATAAGTCGTAATTCGGGATTTTTTTACCCTGTGCCAATGCATTCTCTTATATATGCGAGTCGACCATAGGTCGCCTCGCATATATAAGAGAATGCATTGGCCTAACAATTTTTTATCATTTTTTTAAAATAAATGTTTCTTACAATTTTTAGGACATAAAATAAAAAACATCCATTACCCTGCAGGGAGCCCCACACATATACCACACATATATAGAAGCATATAGAAAAGTGTCGTCTGCTCATGTTTGTCTGGGGCTCTGTATGGGTGAAATTATAATATCGGATAATGCTATTTAGATCGGGTGTCCGTACGTGTTATACATCATCCTTTTGTAGATCGCAGAATAACGTGCCGACATGATGCTGAATCTTTTCGTTGCTGCTTTGGTCGCTGTGGCATTTGGCCAGATTGTGCTAGCTCACCACAACACATATGGAGTAGACGTGAGTACCTATATTAACGCATTGAGCTGGTAGTCTGGTTGTTGAAGTCAAAGTGTGGGGTCAAGCTAGAACAAATTGGTAACATGTCAATTTTGGAGTCACATCATGCTAACAACGTCAACGGAACAACAGCCAAAATCCGCTAAAATCAACTTTGGTCACACTGTGTTATCCAAGTCTGTTTCTAAATATCTTTAACCCTTTACCCAACAGAACGGCCATGTGCCAATGCATTCTCTTATATATGCGAGTCGACCATAGGTCGCCTCGCATATATAAGAGAATGCATTGGCTTAACACATATTAAAAATGATAAAATTGTCAAAGAATGTAGAAAAATATTATAAAAATTGTTAAAAAATGTAAGAAAAAATTAGAAAATTGTTAAAGAATGTAAGAAAAAATGGTAAAAGGTGTTAAAAAAAGAATTTGTTTAGGCCAATGCATTCTCTTATATATGCGAGGCGACCTATGGTCGACTCGCATATATAAGAGAATGCATTGGCACAGGGCATACCTGTAACCATCACAATGTGGTCAATGAACCGGTTCCAATGATATCCATATTTGTATGGTGTTATTGAGACAGACCGAAGATATTTTAGGCTGTTGAAGCTTTATTTGGCCGTTTTTGGCCGTTTTGTTGGGTAAAGGGTTAAAGCTATACAGATGACTACACGAGATCCATCTGAATGATTTTTCGATCACTGCAGCAACGTAAGTCAAGCCCCATGATTTACGTCTTTAAAGTATTCAATTTTATAATTTCACCCATGCAGAGCCCCAAACAAACATGAGCAGACGACACTCTTCTATACGCTTCTATATATATATATATATATATATATATATATATATATATATATATATGTGGGGCTCCCTGCAGGGTATTAATGGATGTTTTTTATTTTATGTCCTAAAAATTGTAAGAAAAATTTATAAAAAAAAATGATAAAAAATTGTTAGGCCAATGCATTCTCTTATATATGCGAGGCGACCTATGGTCGACTCGCATATATAAGAGAATGCATTGGCACAGGGTAAACTTAGAACGACAGGTCACAAGACCATATATATATACAGGGTAGGGTATGTCTATATGTCTGTTCACGATAATTTTCCCAGACCCCTGGAACGATTTCAACCAAATTTGGTGTGGTGACTCGGGGATTCCTGGAGTGGTACAATGGCATTAGTTGTTCAACAATTATTATTTAAAAACAAATAACTTTAAAATAACATAATTTAAATTGAGCAAGGAGTTAAATCTAAAAAAATATTATTTATCAAAATCAAAATCAAAATGTTTAAAGGGGTACTGTACACTAAGATAGGCGATTTTTTTATTTACTCCCATTGAAATAACTTTCAAGTTAGATTGTGTTCGTGTTATATGAGTTTCGTATAAACCTAATTTAGCGAAGAAAATATTGATCTTGGAAACAAAAATATTACGATTTAAAACTACGCGCCATGTTTTTGACCTTCACCGGAGAAGACGCAGATCGCAGGAAGCACCGGAAGTTCATTGCTCACAGCTCGATTGATGCATTCAATCTCTTCCATCGAACAATCTCACTCCCTATACAATACTTGACGCTTTATGACTCTTGTTTCTTTCTCCTTTTTCCCCGAATCGGTTATAAATGCCTTCTTTTGCAGGTAACATGTTTTGTTTGCAACTCAATAATGTTCGCGAATGGCCGTCGATAAAAGACACGCAACATATGCGATTTCAAGAACGGTAACTCGTAATGGCATAATTCTCCATTTTATGACTCCAGCCATAAATGAATTTATATTAAATAATTCAATTTTACTTTTACGATAGCCTGTTAACCGGAACGTTTTCAGTAGACATCGTCGACTCAAATTAGTTATTTTATAATATAATATTCATATTAGATCGCTATTGTCACTGGGAATTTATTGAAATTGGGGTACAGTACCCCTTTAAACGCTAACATAATTTATTCAAAATGTGCCTGAGTGCGAAATGATGCCCCTAGTGCATAAAGGGTGCGAAGTCCACTCCGATTCTCAATAAAGTCTCACGAATGCGTTAGTTTTTCTAAATTTTCAAATAATTTCATTTCATTTTAATTAAAAAAAATTGTGTTTTGTTAAATTGAGCTGGGAATTCAATCTGAACTAAAATATATTGTTTTAAATTTAAATTGTTTAAAAAAAAGAAAACAATTATGTGCCGAACATAATTTATGCACGGATATTTAGAGATGATTTCTGTTGAAAACGTTGATAGCCCCATGAAAATTACATGGATACGACGATTGGTTTGCAAACAATCGAAATTAACTTCAATATGCAATGCCAACCCTTAAAAGTTCCACTCTTTCTCACTTATCATGCAAATTATATTGTAAAGCACACATACAAGTTCGCAAATCCATTCAGGGGCCTATACTATAGAATTACAATTGCCGTGTTTCTCCACGTGGACAAACTGTCGAATACTATGGATACGATAATTTACAAGTGTGTGCGACTCCCCGTCATTTACAAGAACAGACAAAATCCAGTACTATGGATCTTCGTTTTCTACGCGTGGAGGCGAACGCTTGTTAATAGGTAAAGGGAACTTACTCTAATATTATACATAAATGGATATAGTAATGCCTATATATATTTGAGTCATTTGGCGAGTGGTTTAGTGGATGTATAAAGTCAATGTTATGATAGGCAATGGGGAACACGAAAACTACTTGCGTGCACCATAATCCCAATGGCATAAGCATCGCGAAAATACACAAACGATTACAACATTTTACGCTGAACACAAGTACAAAATATCATAAGCGAAAACGCTCTTTATAAGAGATAGATGTTTTATTGACCAACATCATAGAAGACAATATATAGCTTTTCATGACTTTCCTTGTATTTACATGGTTAATGGTCAAATATATTTAACGATGTATGTACGAACACAAAGGGATAGAGACGGATAGAGTGATCAAAAATAAACCCCATCGACAGAAAAACCTACACATGGTGATTATAGTGTCAGATTGAGCAGGGACATTTTAACTGGTTGTCGTATACGTACGATTTCGATACATGTACAATGTAATTGAAAACATACTGAATTGCCGGAGATAATATACTGATAAAAATATTTCCAAGTTAAAAGGGTGAAAATATATATTTCAAGTATATTTTCCAAAGGGTCGGTGTAACTTTTTGTTTAAGTAGAAACTTAGATTTAACAACCAAAATTACACTGAATGTAGGAAAACATCATACTAGTAGCATAAATTATAATTTGCAGTTACATTAGCTGGAAAATTTAGTCATTGTAATGATTATAACCTATTCTCCAGTCTTAATTTTTAAATTCAGTGCCATTTTCTACCATGGAATCGCGGTAACATTCACGTATAAGGTCTCCGCTGCCCGAGTACACACATATGTAAGGAGTTATTAGAAGTACGAGGACATTAAGGGGGTCCGGGCTGTGAGTTTGTTTATTGGGGGCGCAATTTTGTAATTCTGGCTGAATCTGGGAAGTTTAGGGGTTAATAAGCGGCACGTCCGTTTGACCTTGACCACTCTCCGTGCGTACTTTGGTTTCATTAACACACTCGCACAGATATGAATACTACAATCACACCTGGACGCAGCAGGGGCGGTCCGGGCTGTTAGAATCATTTCGCGGCGAACATTTTCGCCGATGCCGGCATTTTGAGGGTTAACAGCGACCCTGAGTGTGTTTCCATGACACCCCTGCACTTATATTGCCCTTAAAATCACTCATATAGTCCATATGGGGGGTCCGGGCTGGTCCGGGCTGACCCGGGCTGGTCCGGGCTGGTCCGGGCGGTGTTTAGTCACACCCGGATTATACCAGATTAATATTTATAATTACTTGGGCCAATAATGGCAATATATCTTTTAAGAATTCGTTAAATTGTCAATATAAGCACCCCAGTCTTTCCCCATTGATCGGCTCGGTAATCCGAACCCATCTATTTACACGCACACCAAGGGTTTGTTGCGAAAGTATTGTTTTACAAGTATACATCGTCTAATCTCCATGGCCTCAGCATTCACAGGAATATATCATCCTGTCACTTAAATTGGGTCAATGGGTGCGCGTCCCATAGATTTACACTACTCCACCAGTTACGGTCTAATAATGAAATTACTGCATGCATATAGCATGTAAATTTTATATGCATTATATATATCGTCGGCGGGCTTCTAAAAGGTCGTTCCTGCCATTTTGGGCGCGAAACATTATTTGCATTTTCGGAATCTACGGGTTCGACTACATAAGTTCATCAGATAATATTTCAATATTTCAATTATAAATGCCATTTATAGCTGTATTTTTCATCGAATTCGAGACTGGTGTATCTGCTATATAAATGCCATTTTCGCTGGGTTTTTTAAAAAGGGAAATCTGTTCTTAAATGCCGTATCGTTAATTCTAAAATTTCTTAATTTTTAATTCAAAACCGTTCCTTGTATAATCATTCTGATTGGATTAGTTTGAAGAAACAACCCGGAGGTGCTATCCTCCTTAACCTGAGGGACAGAGACCAATGACTCCGCGTAAATCGTCAAAACTAAATTATCTCAGTATAATGTCACAGATTTCTATTTTTCCTTTTGAAGTGTCCTAAAAATCATGTTTTCTCATCAACTAGAAGATAATTGAATATGAAAGTGTATATTATAACAACTGTGATATAAAGTGTTATTGTGTACATTAATTGACATATACCAATTATTGTTCCAGAGATAAATACGTATTTTATCTCCCCAGCTTGGCGAAAGGATTGATCAAGAATTGTTGCGAATGAGGACTACCTTTATATAACAAAAAATATGTATATATGGTTGACATAATAAATAAGATAAAGGTAGCCAAATTAATGTTAAAAAACATGGACAGTGGGTTCAAAGACGACAAGACTAATATAAACTGTGATGTCTTGCGCGCGGAGGAAGATTGTCTTACATCTCAGATGCATGTGAAGTCCTATGAAATAATGAATATAAACCTTGACAATGAAAAAAAACTTTCCCATTGACATATCGGTGAAGTGTAAAAACTAATCTAGGAGCATGGAATGGAGGTGGCCGAAAGGGGTGGTGGTGCGAAAAGTTTAACGAATTCTCAAATGCGAACTGCACACCTTGAAGGAAAGAGTTAGAAAGAAAGTGCGCAGTGGCTAATTGGCGTATTCCTGCGCAGTATAAAATATAGTTCCGCGAGTGGAAACTATAACTTGCTGGAAGTTTATTTAAACTAACTAATTACTCGCTAAACTTTACGATGGTTAATGATTTAAGATAAATCTAAAACGTTGTGATAGAAATATATATTTACCGATAGGATTGCACCATCTTGCATCAGCTTTTCCTGTCTGAAGCTCGCAGATGAAGTTGTGATAGATAGATAAGTTTAATTGGCAAAAACATCCTTATAAGGACAGTATGCATACATAATAACATATAATTGTACATTGTGTATTGAGCAGTATAATAAATGATATTAATATAAGGTCAAGCTGAATGTGCAATGGATCATCTATTCTGTATTTGTTCATTGATTTATGATACGATGCTCATCACGTGCGGAGAATAATCTTCGGATCATATGACAAATTGAAGTGCATGTATTTGACACATTGTTGGATAAGATTTTGACAAGCTGTTCAGTTTGGGTCATGCTTTCAAAGTCTGCGAACTGTGTCTTCATAAGGTTTGTAAGCTCGAGACGTTGTGTGCGGTAAGCGCTGCACTCTAAAAGAAAATGTTTTTAGTCTTCAATAGCATTATCGGAACAAAATATACAAAACCTTTGTTCCACTGCCGTCGGCGGTTGTGTGTGGCGTCCCTTTTCAATAGCCAATTTATGATTACTTATTCGCAGTCTAGTGAAAACGATTCTATTTTCTATTGATGTTGTGTGAAGAAGATAAGGTTCTATTTCGTACTTAAGTTTGAAAAGTCGGTATGTTCGTAACTTATTACTTCCCTTTTTTGAACATTCGTCAGTGAGACTCTGTCTAAAATATATATAATAATCTTCAATAAGATTTCTTTTGAATTGACACAGTATGGGACGCGGCAGCTTCTCGTAAAATCTCGCGTTGTGAGAGTCAGGATTACAAGCGCGAAATATAAAATTACCGGTGCCGGAGACATAAAACCCTTGGACTGATGTTCCAATGGTAATTTATTTTCCTGACGTAGGACTTTTTAGAAGTCCACCGACGGTACGGTACCCGCGGCACCAATTATGTTATTTTTGGCTAACACAATATCTATACCGCGTGTTTCATAGATTATACAATGGCCATATTATTTGCATATGGTCAGGACCACGACTAGCAGGCCTTGATTGATGGGTGCCCGCTCGAAATTTCCAACTGCACCCCACAAACTCACAACCAATGCTTGCAACATTTAATTTACACCCACCACTTGGGTTTGAACTTTTAAACTGGTACCTCAAACTTTCGAACTCTTGGCAATTTCCACCGAAGGTCATTTCTGACCGAAATATTGACAACAGAAGAATAGCCGGCTCGTTACCCCCACATCTAAAAATAGAATTTGTGGGTCTAAAATTGGTTGTACTAAAATATTCCCAAAATATCAAAACCCAAAAAAAATTTCAAAACTTCCAAAATTTATTTTTTCCAAAAAATTTCAAAAACCCAAAACTTCCAAAAAATTTCAAAACCCCAAAATTTCAAAAAAAGAACAAATTTCAAAACCCTCAAAATTATTTCTCTAAAAAAACAGTTTAAATAAAAAATTTATAACGAGTTTTCGGTTTCTGATAATCTCGATATTAAAAAATGTCGAATGTTAAATTATTTGCGTGTAATATCTTTCGTTATTTTTTTTTGTTCAAATATTTTTCATGAAATTATTAATCGATGTTTAGAAATAGCTTTATTGGACATTGTGACCATCGATATGAATGCATACATTCCAGTGTTTATCGGACGCAGTTCATACATATAATATGACTATACGTAAACGTAATTTGCGAGCCCTCAAATGTAGGCCTACTTTTATGACAAAAACGAATGCATGAATTCACAAATAGAAACGTGACATAAATTTGCACCCACTGGGTTGGAATTTTGCAACAGTTAACTGTTATTTCAATACTTTCAATAGTCCAAGTCTTCTCGTACTAAAACCGGCTAAGATATTGGGATGGAGGTGCCGGTATTTAGTCCGAGTTCGTCCCGTATAGTCTCTTATGACACGACTTAAGCGTTATTGACCCGCTCAAATAAAACCACAATTATATGAAATAAAATATCACAATTGCGACAATAAACGGATATTTTCAACAGAAGACATGCTATTTGATCTGAAATCCACATCAGTTGTGAATTGAAAGCGGTAATTTAATGCGAAAAGAGACATTTATCGCAATGTTTACAATTTTTTTAAAGTATGCGAATTCCGTAGATTTTGGACTAACAACGCAAATTACGATGAATTCTCCATTGTAATCGTAATTATGTGTGTCAATAAATAAAAAATAAATAGATTAATTAAACATTGGAGATATAAATGTAATACATTAAATAAATTACGCGAATTACAACCCTCCCAAAGTTTAAAACAGTGTAAACACAACGAGCATTAGAATAAATATTATGCCTTATATGGTGCTACATTTCACCCACATTTGGTGGACTTCCGCGAAATTAAGAGATATACTAAGCGAACAGGGCAATATACTGCTCTTGTTAAGCACACAAAAAATCAAACAAAATTTGTATAAATTTGGAACCTTAAGTTTGAAAAGTCCCACTGAAACGGAAGAACTATATTTCGAAACTGTGTGATTCGGTTCTCCGATTATTTTATCAACACACAAGTCAAAATGCACGTCACACGCATGGCAAGTCAGACGTAAGAGTTCTAATTTGCTCCAATTTTGACAAGTTGTTTGCGAAAATTGTCAACAAAACTACCCTTCTGATCCTCCATTATGTCATTAAGTTTTTAGTGCGGGAATTGTTCTCAAAGCACATAGGAAACTGGACTTTGGGGCGATCGGTTTTCGCCATTTTGTTCGGAAAACCCCGCGCTATACCGGTATATAGAAACGGAAACTAGAATACCCAGCGGATTATGCCGAAGTTATTCGGAACAATTCGGCTTTCAGTTAAAACGTAAACAAACAGAGAAACAAAGCGATGTTTGTGGCAATCAACCGGAATATTCTATGTGTAATTTAACATTAAAGTTAGATTATTGTACACCATTGTGACCATAAGATGTCACCCTTTCCGATGTATATAGCATCACATATTGATTTGCTAGGTTAATCGAGTAAAATACACCACAGATTCCCGCCACAGATCCTGGGCGTAAGTCGTGTCATAAGAGACTATACGGGACGAACTCGGACTAAATACCGGCACCTCCATCCCAATATCTTAGCCGGTTTTAGTACGAGAAGACTTGGGCTATACTTTCAACTGTTGGAAATATTAATTGAATCAACCCTTTGGCTTGGAACTTTCCATAGATTACCATATATATGGAACTTGTATATGTCTGTGCAGGAGATGTCCCTTTTATCAAATACACTAGAGCTCTGGGTGGAGATAAACATTCATGGGGCAGGGATGCTGATATACATTAGGACATATGTTTTCTTCCATTTTCGAGTCTATGTAGGCCCACCACATGAGGGAAGCAGGCCCTGTAACCCCTAATTCCATTTTTATGACCATGGATATGGTATGTATCTGTGCATGAAATGCTCCTTTATTCAAATATACTAGATTTCCAGAGTGGAGACATACTTGCCTTATACTTGCCTTATTCCCTTTTTATGACCATGGATATTGTAAATATCTGCAGGAGATGCCCTTTATTCAAATACACTTGAGCTCCTGGATGGAGACATACCGGTACTTGCATGGGGCAGAAATGGTGATGATATGAAAATAGGGGTTTTTACCCAATTTTAAGTCAACAGGAGGTGTGCACTCGAGTGCTACTAGTAGCATACCCCCACCGTGGAAAATTCAACACGCATTATCTGTAAACTCAACCACAAAGATTTTTAACTTTAAAGAAAAATTCGGACTAATAATATCGATATGGTTGGTGTCACAAGAAGCTTGTACAGAAAAAATTATTCAAATCGGTTCATATTTGTTAAAGTTATTAAGTCAGACAGAAATAAATAAGTCGAAAATGAGGTGTAATATTACGAAAAACAGTCTGAGCCAATCCCTAGCCGCATCATGTAGAGAGGGTATTGTGAGAAGCATGTATACCAAAAATTATTGAAATCGGTTCATATTTGTTAAAGTTATTAAGTCGGACAGAATTTTCTAAGTCAAAATAAGTCGAAAAAGAGGCGTAACTTGAAAACAAAAAGTCGGACCGAACCGCAATTAACATCATGCGGAGAGACCGTCCTAAGGAGATTGCATACAAAATATTATTGAAATCGGTTCATAGTTGTTCGAGTTATGAGGTCGGACGAACGGACGGACGAACGGACGGAGAAAGCGTGACGGATGGACGGTAATACGAACGAGAACATACTTGTGCAAATGTCAACTTGTGAGTTGCGACTCCGTACAAATCGGCCCAATGAGTTGCAACTTCTGACCGAAATTGTGGGATAAAAATGACCGTTTCCGGACGAAATGTGGGCTTTTATTGTCTAACACCATGTTTGAACTTGTGGGTTTCATGTGCCTACGCAAGAGTTGTATTAATGGGGTGCGACCGTTAAGCCACATATATTCACCTTTAGCCCCTGGTTTGTTGTCATATTTCTAATTCCCCAAACATTACATGTATTTGCCATGTATATATGTGTTTAATATATTTGCATTGTGTATATATTCAAAGAATGCTAATCAATGTTTGCCAATGGAAGCATACACACTGTTTAAGAATAATTTATTGTCGACCCGACAACAAATTCTAAAGAGGTAAAAATAAATATCTTTAAAATTCGAAATATGTGGGACAGTTTCCTCGACTCTTGAGTAGATATTTTGAGGACCGAAGCTGCAGAAATGTTATATTGAGGTGTCAAATCGGATGGATGGCCGCCCAATCGGCTTCGTTTCTCTCAAGCCTCCCCCATGTAATATCACATCATGATACTTTTTTAATATTCATGGCGTGAATTCGACAATAAGTCATAATATTATGTCGCCAACACATCTGTTAATTAATCTGAGTACGCAATAGCCTTGTATAAGAACCACCCTCAATTGCAGTCAGGGTGTACTATATGCTACTAAACAACGAAAACAAGCGCGATTCCCGCTTGTGTTCGTTCTAATAAATACAAAAATCCTTAGAAGTTAATCAAATTCAATATACAAATAGAATATGGTGACATATATAAATCACACATGTACCGTTTTTCACTTGTGTTCGTTTATTTTTATGAATAATTGTTGATGGCGGTCTTGATGTATGTTAAAATCATTCAATGACTGGAAGTTCCAGTGTGCATGTTCTTATCAAGTTGTTTTAAGTTGAATCACTCAAGTGCATCATCATCATACATGTATGTCTACGGGACAAGTCGATAGTCAATTGCATATACATCTACATTGTATATCATTTGTTAGATAGTTCAAATCATTTATCACACGATTTGTGTAAAAATATTTACCCAATGTCCTTGTGTATAATTTTCTTCTGCAACTTCCATGTCAAGCTGCAAACAGTGTTCAGTTCCCTCGCTACGCTATGTCTGAACGCTGCCAGAACCTCCCGCTGTCTATTTTTAGAAATGTGAAAACCACAGAAAAATGGCTGTCGCTGGGGACGAAACTCTTAACCAATTTAGTCTTAAATTTCATCTTGTTTTTTGTTTAACGTCCGATAAATGGAGATACTATAAGTTAAACCAACACAAATGTACTAAAGAAAATTGTTGTTCATCGTAATATTGCGACAGAAACTGTTTAACGTGAATATACGGTCTAATTGTAGAATTACATGGCAGATGTAATCTGACATTTACAGAAGCTGAGAACCTTGTGTGAATTGAACTGTGGTGGGGTCTCAAGCAATCTACCCCTTCACATTAGAAACACGAATGACACAGCCTGAGGACGGATGCGATCCGTCTTACCACAGAAAAATTCAAACAGGTCCACAGGTGATCAATGTCTTAAATTACATATACAATTATAGATCAAAAATCAATTTCCATTGCCTAATTGCCATGAAACCGACCTTTCTCACAGAACAGAATTATGGAACAAAGTTATGTGCCTTGAAAATTAGCCTAAATTAATGTGGGTACCAATATGTGAATTCACCTTGCCAAAAGATAACACACTTTGATCATTAACACCTGAATTACACTCTGATATGGTAGGACAGACAGAGCTCTTGACTACGTCTACCCGTATATGCCCCCGAACCCCCCCCCCCGTAGGCATATGGCAATCATAATAACATGGGAGGAACTGAGGAAACACTGACAATACCTACATCTAATTATAACTAGAGGTGTGACTGTCCCAATGGGACTAAGGATACCCCCCCCCCTTTCTTGACACACCCATTATATTATATGAAGTACCGAATATAAAGACAGGTACTCTGAAGTATTTAGGTACTATGCATAGTACCCAGCAATTTGGTACTTCAGAGAACCAAACATATACCGTAGGTACTAAGTGGAGAACCTGCCCAGATACCAAGCACTCGAAATTACGAAACATGGCCGATAGCAAATTTAACAATGTGGCATGTTAGATTCCAAATGATGCTATGGCGTTTAAACATTGAATAAAGTACAAAACCACATGGACTCCATTGCATATTGATATTGAGATAATCTGAGTTATACATGCATTACTTTTATTAGTAATTTAGTATAGAACCTTGATCGTGATTTTGTACTTAATTCAAAGTTTAATATCTCGATTTCAGGATTCTCATGAACTGTTCTCTGCATGTGGAGTAAAATTGGTCTGAATTTCTTAATTTGTGTGCAATAATATTAAAGTAAACATTATAAATCAAACATCTTGAAACAGGTCTGGATGAAACACCAATCGATCATGAATAGGCCGATAAATAAAAAACTACCTTGCGATAAATCGCAAACCTTTGTGAATCGCAAACAACTTTGCAATAAGTACCGGTATATGTGATTTAGTGTAAAGGTTTACGATTGATTACAAAAGGTTTGCGATTAATCGCAATGGTTTGTGATTTATCGCAGATATATTTTCATGCATTGGCTTGGACCGTATAAATATAAATATAATCCGACATCTTCAACAGGTCTGGGTAAACCACCAATCGATCTATAATAGCATGGTTGGGCTAAAATAGACCGATCGTTCTTTGACAGCCAGCATGCATGTGGGATAAGGCGAGCAAACCTTCGCGATAAATCACAAAACAACTTTGCGAAAAAATTACAAACACCTTTGCGATAACTCGCAAACCTTTACGATAAATCTCAAACATCTTTACGATGACTCTCAGGCTGCGTACTGGGTGATTATATTTTGCGATTTATCGCAAACATGTTTGAAATTTGTGGCAAACTTTTTTTGTGCTAAAAATTTCTTAATTTGTGTGTAAACATTATAAATCAGCCATCTTAAACAGGTCTCTGTGAACAACCTATCAATTTATAATTGAACGGTCGGGCTAAAATAGACCGTTCAGTCATTCACAGCCAGATGCAAGAATGGTGAGAGGAGCAAAACTTTGCGAAAAATCACAAACACCTTCGCGATAACACGCAAACCATTACGATAAATCTCAAACATCTTTACAATAAATCTCAGACTACGTACTGTGCGAATAAATTTTTTGATTTATCGCAAAAATGTTTGAGATTTGTCGCAAAGGTTTTTTGGCACTAATGGGCTTCTGTGAATATTATAAATCAGAGATCTTAAACAGGTCTGAGTGAACAACCTATCAATCTATGCCTGGTCGGACTAAAATAGACCGATCAGTCATTCACAGCCAGATGCATGAGTGATGAGGGAGCAAACCTTTGCGATAAATCACAAACACCTTTGCGATAACACACAAACCTTAACGATAAATCTCAAACATCTTTACGATAACTCTCAGACTACGTACTGGGTGAATATATTTTGCGATTTATCGCAAAGATGTTTGAGATTTGTCGCAAAAGCTTTTTGCCGATAATGGGCTTCTGTGAACATTATAAACCAGACATCTTAAACAGGTCTGAGTGAACAACCTATCAATCTATAATTGCCCGGACATGCTAATATAGACCGATCGGTCATTCACAGCCAGGGGAGCAAATCTTTGCGATAACTCCCAAACCTTTGTAAATAGTGTGCGATAAGCAAAATACTCAAAAATGGGGAGACCATTAACTTTGGTTAATTAAAACTGTTGTTTGAAAAATACCGCTATAGCGCTCACTAGTCCTCGCTACAAGGAGATGTTGAATGGGTTACCAGAATTATTATCACTCTCCCAAAAAAATTGCCACGGTGTTCAGTGTTTTGCTTATCGTACACTTCCAATACGCTGTATCAGTAAATGAACAAATACTAAGATACATGTAACACAAAGAGAGTTTAATGTATTTAATATATGATAAAGTTTGGTAAAGCCATAGTTAATCAATTATTCTCCATTCGCATCTATGCGTCAACAAGTCAATGGCATTGCCTGATCACCAGAGCCATATAATGTAGAATTTCGCTAATATGGTTTCCAGTTATGGATGAGGTTATTTCCTAGCAAAGCGGAAATGGCCGAATCGCTCAGAATGATAACCACACATGTAGCCAGACATGTTTTGATAAGAACATGAAGCATCTGGACATTGGAATGGTCTACATGTTCATGTATGTACCGGTATACAGCTAAGCTCTAATTGACCCCCCCCCCCCCTAACGACATTGGCCACCGATATTACCAGTTCATGTAGTTGCGAATGTCGATCAGTGACCAACTTTTAATGTTAATTAAACCGTAAACAAATTATTAATTGAAATATTGTTTTGTGTATAGTTAATATGGTGCATGGCGCTGATGAAAAGCTGGACTGGATGTTTACAAGGTGTCCATGTGAAAAATTAGTGCGGAGTACAGTGGTCGCAAAATATTATTCATAAGACTGTATAAAGATTATCTGCGGTTGCCACATATCAACCACTTGACCATGGTTGAACGGCGGTATGGTATAACCGGTGTCATTAACACCCTACAACCTTGTTAAAGGGGGATGATTAATTAGAGCGTAGCTGTAGTACGTTACTAAAAGCTTGCGATTGATTCAGTTATAACATGTGTCCCAGAATTGGATCCGTATCTCCGAGATTATCCACCATTCCATAAATATATCAGAACAAAATCACAGCATCACAGGCGTTTCGATCAAAAGAATAGCAGACTCCGTAAACTTGTTACTGACTCATGAGTCATGACTGATCTGTGACGTAATAACTCTGACTAATTTCTACAGAATTGGATGTCTCGTAATCATAGTCACCAGTGGTTGACTCTTGTGAGTTAATTGGGCGGTTTATAATGATGTGAAACTTAAGTATCTGTCTTTTGTAATTCATAATACTGTTGTGCATGCAACATGTAACCCCACTGCACTCAATGACTTTTGAACTTGGTCTGTCTCAGTTCACCGAAAATTGCTGCTTTCAATAATGTTAAGTTAACGCCCGTTATTTTTTCGGAGGTTATATGGCCCAAAATTCCTTATAGCGAAAAAATGGCAAATACGTGTCCGAGGGGTGTATCTCATGCATGTCTCGACCGCCATCTCAATGGCAACACATCATTAAACAGGGGTCTTATGGCGAATATATATCACATAGAAAAATCCGGTTGGCTTCCTTATATTTCACAAATGGGAGGTTTGAGTGACAAAATTGGCTGTTTTTGGGATGTCCGTTATTGGGTATCCGATTTCATGAGCTCAGAAACTTGAGTAATCCGTTACTATATTATACAAGTCCAATGTAATTATCTCACTTGTATGACCGATTCTCGCATTAAAAACCGATTATTCTATAACGTTACTATATGTGGAAGCAGTCCACCATGGTATGTTGTCCGTGAAAACGGTGTTTTCTTCGTTACCATCAATTTAAATCGTCATAACTGACAGATACATGTACAACTTGCTGTACGTGCCTAATTTTATACAAAGAAACGCAGTATCACGTGTAACCTGGGGAACATATAGCTCTAAATGCAAATGAATCATATGTAGAAATAACGAGAGATGAGTTGCTACTCCCAAAACAGTTTATTTAAGGATGTTTTCTCCGTTACCACCATAAAACATAGAAAATCGACGATTTAACTCCAACTGCTAATCTCATCCGACGGAACGTCTATCAAGCCCAAGATATCACGTGAGCATGTTGAAATTAATATCACAAGACTTTTGTATATGGTTGTAAACAATATGCGGTTTTCTCCGTTACCGTTTTCTCCGTTACCAGCGAACACCAGAATGTCATTCTTTAGGCACATATGAACCCCTTGGCGATTCTATATCGGCAGTGACCGGCAGTCTGGGTTTGTTTGACTCAGATCAACACAAAAAACTAACCAGGTTAATTACAAATAGGGAAGACCCGGGCAAAGCGGGACACCAAATGTTTTCAAGGAATTTTAGATAGGATTTTCGCCGGGAAAAAATGGAAAGCCGTTGATTGGTATATAATTCATCGGCGCATATAATCGGGTGATCATTGATACCAAACACCATCTCGATATGTCCCTTTTGGAACCTCTTGTTTTGTCCCACTTTGCCCGTGCCTTTGGGCAAATCGGGACACCGCACTGGGCAAAGTGGGACAATGTGCCATGCTATCCGGGCAAAATGGGACAGCAAAATCAAAGAGACAGTGCGGGTTGCCATTGCTCACACTGCTACAGACAGACGGGCTCTGAGAGGCAGATGAGTTTCTGTTGGGTTATGTAGGATGGATTTCTTGTCTGGCGACCAGAGTTATCTATCTTAACGATATATTCACCCCGTTACAGTACCGATTAAAACGAAGGTGACTTCCATTCCTTATTATATTACTTATTCGAAATTTTTATAATTATGTCAAACAAAGGGTTTTGTATATGGTGCCCCCCCCCCCCCCCCCCACAGATATTCTATCCACGCACCCATCCAGATCCAAAGTGGCCGCCGTCCAGAAGGGTTCAAATAGGACACCATGCCTTTTCTCAGCCGATTTAGGTCAAACAAAAGGTGTGTACGTGTAGGAAGCCAATCTAAATACCCCCTTCCCCACACCACGATCTAAAATGGACACCATCCAGAGATGTTCAAATAGGGCACCCATGGCATTTCTCGACCCCTTGGTCGATTTAGGTAAAACAAAGGGTGCCCCAAGATAATCTAATTATTCACCACCCCGATCCAAAATGGCCGCCGACCAGAAGGGTTCAAATAGGACATCCATGCCATTTCTCGTCCCGTTGACCGATTTAGGTCAAACAAAGGGTGTTGTAGGGTGCGCCTCCCCAGGCACTCTTTCCAAACACCTCACACACCTCAACCTGCATGGTCCAAAATTGTCGCTGTCCAGAGGGGTTCAAAATAGGACACCCATGCTATCTCTCAGCCCCTTGGCCGATTTAGGTCAAACAAAGGGTGTTATATATTGTTCCTGGTTTCAAATACATCAACTATACATTTCGGATTCACCCACCAGCCAATATCGAAACAGACATATCTTCAACCTTGTCAGTAATCATTCTAAGATGGGCGTGAATGCTACCTGGCAATATTTGGAAGCAGGTCACGGAAAGGGGCCGTGTGATGGATTTGGAGGGACCTCCAAGAGGTTGGCTGACGTTGCAGTGAAGACCGGTAAATGTGTGATACAGAACGCCGCCGCATTTTGTGATTGGGGCAATCACGCCAATGTCAATGTCGCATTTATTCACCTCAACGAAAGCGCCCTGAAATTGGTTTTCCCAATGTCCTATACCCGTTCCTGGAACACTCAAGGTACACGCAGTTATTCCTACCAAACACGCAAACGGCATCGCTACCAGAGAAAAGTCATGTTTCTGCGCCAATTGTTTAAAGTTTCTAACTTCAAAAGTTCAAATGGTGAATCCGACCTGAAATGCAATTGGAAGTTCACAACGATGTCTGCACCACATGTTCGCGAGTCTAATGGTTCTCGGTCAACGGTCATCAAAGGCAAGTGAGCTTCAAAAAAGAGTGCGGAAAATAACTGTCAAGATGCGTATTCTTGTGGGAAGTGTGGATGGGTTTATGGTGATCCACTCGACCCCAGTAAACGCGACAAATGGATGTTGTGCCCAGATTGTGGCAAGTGGTTTCATGAAGGTTGCGGAGAGGATTACGGTGTCTTTGACGACGGTGATAATTTCACGTGTTTGTCATGTTTAGACATATAAACTCAATGTGATGACACTAGTAACGATGACATTTATTAAATTAATTTATATAGGCAGGAAATTAATTGAAGGCTATACTAGCTATTTAAAATTAATTTCGAATTTTAATCATATTGCATACTAGTACCAATCCATTAATAAAACAATGCATTTTGTTTTGGTAGTTTTTAGCTCACCTGAGACGAAGTCTCTGGTGGAGCTATAGTCATCACTTCTCGCCCGTCGTCCGTCCACCCGTCAGTCCGTCCATCCGTCAACAATTCGTTAAACATCTTCTCCTCTGGAACATATAGACTGAATAAGTTCATATTTGGTGTGGCTGTTCCCTAGGTGACTCTCATTCAGATTTGTTCAAATGAGGTCACTGGGTCGAATAGTTGCTAAGCCAGGGCCATAACTCTTTCCCTCCATAGTAATTCTTTTAAACATCTTCTCAAATACCGGCAGGCCAACTGGGTTCATATTTGGTGTGGATGTTCCCTAGGTGACTCACATTCAGATTTGTTCAAATGAGGTCACTGTGTCAAATAGTTGCGAAGCCTGGGCCATAACTCTTTCCCTCCATAGTATTTCTTAAAACGACTTCTTCTCTTGTACCATCGGGTCGAATGGATTCATATTTGATACGGAGGGACCTTGGGTGATTGGGGTTCAGATTTGTTCAAATGGGGTCACTGGGTCAAATAGGGGCGGAGCCAGGGACATAACTCTAAAAACGAAAAATTACATTTTTGCATTTTGACCTTTAATTTTTAGCTCACCTGAGACGAAGTCTCCGGTGGAGCGAAAGTCACCACTCCTCGTTCATTAGCAAAATATTCCTCATTCATAAACTTGCATACAGGTCGTATATAACTATATGTTACCATCATGTCCATGCTAATATTACATCGGGCGTTTGAATTGACAGGTATTCCTTGTTCGACATATATGAACACATTCTTATATTTATGTAATCAAATAAAATTGAATGGCATGATTACGCATGTCTTATTTTTAGATGCACAGAATTGTGTGCACCAGCATAGATCAATGGTATGGGTTTATTGGAAACACATACACATTCAAAGTAGCCTACATGGGACTGCATGTAGTTTCAAATAATAGTTAATATGTTTCCAGCGAAGTTAGAAATTCAACCAAACACGTTTGTGTCACATATTATTAAAAATTTAGTGTGTATCAACGATTCGCAATATTTAGGAATATAAAGACCCAAAATGTGTTTTCTCCGTTACCACGCCCACTGTAGTATATGTGTGTCGCATATCACAAACGCCACATCAATATTTTCCACATGTTTTGTTTTCGAAAACGTATATATCCCCACATAAGAAATTGGTTCATTTCGTCTGTCTATACACCATATAGAGTGATAGAGAGTGTTCGATTCGGAATGAATTTTTAATTGCACGGTAATCCTAAGATATACGGGTAGCCATTGACCCTAAACATCTGGCTAGTGACAGCTCGAATCATGAGTATTTTATAAAATTGCAGGCATGTGACTATAGCCACCATTGTGTATTGATTGTGACAATATAAAACTTTTGCCACATGTTTAAATGGACTGTACGTACCCATCTGCTACCTTTTCGGGTTGGTAACGGAGAAAACATGCATAAAAGTGCCTATACCGTTTTCATGGCAGCTGAAAAATAGGAACATGATCCTCCGGTGCTCATTTTAACGTGACACATTCCACACATACTATATTTTCATATTATGATGATGATAACCGGCATATCGAAAATTTATTTTTCGATTTGATTGCAAACTACATGTCGATTTAAGGAATTTTAGGCCATATATCATCTTGTCCCGTCCATGTACAACCATAATCCACACAGTCCTGACAATATTCCAGGTTATTGAGAAGCCAGTTAGGTCCAATTTCACACACACAAAAAATATGTTGATGAATTTCAGAGAAGTTACTTCCCTAATCTTAAATCCACCCAGCGAGCGAACAACGTACCTAAACCGTCATATGCTACAGCATGTAAGTCGAGTCCGAGATCGATTCCAACATAAAATGTCTAAGTCTGATGTTTGTTTGTTTATATACTGTAAAATAAAATCTCAATCGCCTCAACTTGAAGTGGCTGGACGCCGCCATTTTATCGAGATCGGCTAGTACCAAATGAATTATCACGTGATGCCATCACGTGGGTAACACTTGGGTTCCGAGATCGCCTAGTACCAAATAAATTACCACGTGATGCCGTCACGTGGGTAACATTTAGGTTCCGAGAGTGGATAGTACCAACATGAGTGGTATTATATCAATACTAGAAGGTGACCCGACTTCGTCCGGGCTTTGACATTGAATTGGCTATTTTGAAGGCCAAGGTCAAGTGGGGTCACGATTTGACCCGTCCAAAACACAGTGCCCGAACAAAAGTACCCGACAAAAGTACCCGTCGAAATACATCCGGTTTTACCCGATTTGACCTTGAATTGACCATTTTGAAGGTCAAGGTCAGGTGGGGTCAAACACTAACACCCCAAAAATTGTGGAAATCGGCCCAGCGGATACCGGGAAATCGGCCCAGCGGATACCGGGAAATCGGCCCAGCGGATACCGAGATACCCTATGCATCAAATTTCGTCCGTTAAAAATCCGCCAGTTTAACCCGATTTGATTTCCACTCAAGTATATAAACGCGCCTCATATACACACGCTCATTAATTATCAAGTTTCAACGTAAAGATATTGCCAAGACGTCTGAAACAGTCAAATGCATCGGCCGGTTTAAGCGTTAACGTTATGACCTCTAACGACGTCATAGAAGTTACGCATTGTTTTTATCCTGATGGAAGATAGTACCACTTCTTCTTGATAATTGAGGCAGATAACTAAAACAGATACATACGCATTATATATCGTTGGAAAGAGGAAACACGAAAGATTCTCACAGTGTCATTATTATGACTGGCATTTTATTATTCGCGCTGTTTCGAATCGATTTGTAAGCACCGAACTCAAATGAAAGTCCCGTAACACAGCGTAAAATCAGATTTGACCTCGGCACGTGAAAAGTTGACCTCGGATCTGAAAATCAATAGGCCTATGTTACCCCTGGCCCGAAAATACCCCCACATACCAAGTTTCATTGAAATCGGGTCGGCCGTTTTCGAGTTCATCGATTACACACAAACAAAGAAACAAATCTTCCAAAATATATAATAGACTAGCCGGTGAGCCCGACGTTGTCCGGGCTATTCATCCGGGCTATTCAATAACCAAATTTCAAGTCGATAGCTCTACCTGTTTCCGAGATCTGGTCTGCGCATGCGCGAAGGTGGCGTCGCACGGGCTCGACGACCCGATAAAATTCGTATCCGGGGCAAGATACATTCACATACCAAATTTCAAGTCGATAGCTCCACCCGTTTCCGAGATCTGGTCTGCGCATGCGCGAAGCTGGTGTTGCAGGGCTCGGCGACCTGATAAAATTCGTATCTGGGGCAAGATACATTCACATAGCAAATTTCAAGTCGATAGCTCCACCCGTTTCAGAGATTTGGTCTGCGCATGCGCGAAGCTGGCGTCGCACGGGCTCAGCGACCCGATAAAATTCGTATCCAGGGCAAGATACATTCACATAGCAAATTTCAAGTCGATAGCTCCACCCGGTTCCGAGATCTCGTCTGCGCATGCGCTGCACGGGCTCGCCAATACGACAACGTCCACCGCCTGGTCAAACTACACACACGTACCAAGTTTCGTCCCGATCGGTCGAGAATCGTAGATTTGTATCAATGACAGACAAACAAACATACATACAGAGGTCTTCAAAATATATACGGTATGAGATATAGAACCAAATTCATCTTAGACATCTACCACACATGTCAATGTTAAAGGTACCGTACTCAGTCCGATTAAGCGCCCCTAAATTACTATTTCTTTGGTTTCAAGTTCAAGGGTAAAAAATATTTTATTTGAGTTGAGAAACTCGCCCATCAAATCTCAGATATTGATTTTTGAAGTTTGTTATTTCTCGAGATGTGTACCGGTACTAATAATTGCCCCAGAAACACTTATTCAAACGGACGAAGATGGATAACTCTAAAATCAAGTGGTAATAATAACGCAATTTTGACCGAGACCATCCTTTTGATGGCGTGTTTCTGGGCCAGAAACAATAGAAATAACAAAACTTCAAAAATTGATATCTGATCATTCTGAGCGTTGATGGGTACATGTATGTAGGTTCCTTGGACTCCAATCAAATATTTTTTTTACCCCCGAAGACAAAGAAATATAATTTAGTAATTTATGAGGGTCTGATCGGATTGAGTACCTTTAACACCTATGACTAATTTTTCAGAATGATCCGACCAAAGGAACAACATGTAGCCGGCGCCAAACAATTTAGTCACGCAAAGAGCAAAATCCAAGATGGCTGCCAGCGGCCATGTTTTATTGGCGTTTGACCCCAAAATGACTCGTTCCCTTCTACATGTCAATGTTTAGGTTAGAAGGAACTAAATGGGCCTAAAAGGCCTCAGTGTTGAAGTTTGGCCCTGCCCACTAAATTTGCTACAGCGGCTCAAAAATATTTTTCCAGCAAGTCTTTTTGACTGTTTTTGCAATGAGTTTGGCTTAAAACACATCTATATGTTAATATTAACCTAAATGACAAATTTCATGATGTCAGATCAGACAAACAGTATACATGTAGCCTGTAGCCCATGCTAATGGATTGAATTTTGAAATCCAACATGGCCACTGGCAGCCATTGTTTTTTTGGCCGAATGACCCCAAAATGACTCGTTCCTACCCTGCTGGACAAAACTGCGGTTAGGGTTGCCACCGCGGCCGAAATGCAACTACACCGCGGCTCCACCGGCTAACTACAGTTATAATTGCCATTCAGCATGGTGTAGTTGCCACAGTGTACTTTCATCAAACTGAAAAATACAATACAAACCAGAAATCTAACCACGGTGTACATGCCATTAGACTGCGAGGGCAGATGCAGTGAACTTGCAGTGTACTTGCCGTTCGGCCGTTGTGCTCAACTGCAGTTACAAACTCTGACACAGAGGCCGAACGGCAAATACACTACGGTGCCAATGGACACTTTTTTTTGTCCAACAGGCTATTTACATGTCAATGTTAACATCCATGACTAATAGTATGCACAGAAATTAATATACAGCTGTTTACAGTGAATTCCCCACCCAGGGCCTCTGCAAATCTCTGTTTTAGTGTTAAGGCGGGTGGGTGTCCAAAAATGGCCGGCAAAAACTGCCGAAAACAGAACAAGTTTTGGACGCGGGGTGGGTGGGTCCCCAAGAAGGGTCGAAAGAAAAAAATCAGCATACATGCCTGAAAAATATTTCCAACCCCACCCCCCTGATTTACCAGGAAAATTCTGATGGGAATTTGTCCTTGCTGTCAGCAATTATGGGAATGTCCGTTCATTAATCAAAGAAGTAATATTCGGGAATTGATCAGTATCGTCTGCAGTTCAACATTAAAAATGATGGGTGCAACCGCAGCTGAAATGCAACTACACCGCAGCTCAACCGGCTAACAACAGTTGGGCCGCGGTGTACTTGTCGTTCAACCATGGTGTAGTTGGCGCGGTGTACGTCCATTAAACTGAAAAAAAAACGATACAAACCAGAAATCTAACCACGGTGTACATGCCGTTCGGCCGCGGTGTACTTGCCTTTCGGCCGCAGTGTACTTGCTGTTCGGCTGCGGTGTACTTGCCATTCAGCCACGGTGCCCAACTGCAGTTACAAACTCTGACACCGCGGCCGAACGGCAAATACACCAGCAGGGTACTAGTACCTTATTTGGAAAATGTCTCAAAATCGGTGGAAATTTGGGTAACAAATAATCATTAATCGAGCAGAAGATGCCTTTAATGTCCACGGTACGCACAGGGATGGATCCAGAGATTTTTTGGGGACACCTGTTCTGTATTTGAGTATGTACCCATATAAAGTTGGATGTTAAAAAATTCAGTATTGGACACTTGATTGTGCAAATAAAGGCTCTATATAATAGACTATACCACCTGCAGGTTGATGATTTGCATTACATGTGTTTGAATTATAGAAAAATTCCTTGAAAATATGGAAAATCCAACTTGAATAAATACTATCCACTTGGAATTTGGGGACATTTGGGTCTCCAGAGTTTGGGCGCCCAAACCTGTAACAGGTATCAAAACATCCCTGGATCCTTCTCTGGGTACGCAGGCACTGAATAACATAGACAATGTTTGTTAATCCTGTTTCAGATTATATGCTTCGTTAAACTGAACTTCCCGGGTTTCTGAATAAAATGGCAGATCTTTTTATGCTAAAGTTAGGTTAGAAGGAACTACATGTACCCCGCTGGACAAAACAAGTGTCCATTGGCACCGCGGTGTATTTGCCGTTCGGCCGCGGTGTCAGAGTTTGTAACTGCAGTTGAGCACCGCGGCCGAACGGCAAGTACACCGTGGCCCAACAGCAACTACACTGCGCCCGAAAGGCAACTACACCGCAGCCGAACGGCATGTACACCGTGGTTAGATTTCTGGTTTGTATCGTCTTTTTTCAGTTTAATGAACGTACACCGTGGCAACTACACCATGGCCGAACGGCAAGTACACCGCGGCCCAACTGTAGTTAGCCGGTGGAGCCGCGGTGTAGTTGCATTTCAGCCGCGGTGGCAACGCTAACTGCACCGCGGTTAGGTAGACACTTGTTTTGTCAAGCAGGGTATGTACTTGTACCAAAAATGTTTCCATAGGCCTCAGTGTTAAAGTTTGGCCCTGCCCACTAAATTTGCTACATACGAATTGCATGAAATCATAAATTTCGTGAAGCCCTTCCCTTCGCGCATCTTTTGTACTTGTCAATAGGATAATAATAAATAGGGGTGGGGATATCTTCTTTTTTTTCTTCAGGTTTTTTGGGTCAAATTTTGACACAAATTTCCAAGAACTGCGTATATGCATCGGTGTGGCACTGTGCATGTTAAAGAACTGAACTTGAGTCACTACATGGTTATATAACTTAAACCGTAGATGTACCCTGCTGGACAAAACGAGTGTCCACTTAACTGCGGTGAGTGTCAATGCCACCGCGGCCAAAATGCAACTACACCGTGGCTCCACCAGCTAACTACAGTTGGGCCGAGGTGTAATTGCCATTCGGCATGGTGTAGTTGCCACGGTGTATTTTCATCAAACTGAAAAATTACAATACAAGACAATACAAACCAGAAATCTAACCACTGTGTACATGCCATTCGACCGCCTTTTGGCTGCAGTGAACTTGCCGTTTGGCCGCAGTGTACTTGCCGTTCGGCCGCGGTGCTCAACTGCAGTTACTATTACTAACTCTGACACAGCGGCCGAACGGCAAATACACCACGGTGCCAATGGACACTTGTTTTGTCCAGCGGGGTACACTGTAAAGTTATGCGGTCGTGGTAGCACCTGGACCATTGTTGTCTATAACCAGAATTTGTTCCTGCACTGAAAATGAAATACTATTACTAGTAGTAGTACCAACACTGTCAGACAACAGACACAGAATGAGAATACAGATGCCTCGAAATTAGGAATATATTAATTTCCAACAATAATGTCAATATGCATAAAGTTTGATAAACTTCTGTTTTAATACCGATTTTCATATTGTCATGCTATTTTGCATCAAATATTATATCTAGTTCATCGTGAGAAACGAAGGCATTTGTGATTTTTTTGTGCGAAAATGGTCGGCAACGTTTGCAGTGATTTGCACCTTTGAACACCGTGACCTTGTGACTTCTCTGTCTAAAATTTGCTATCAAATATGTTGTTCAACTGGTATTCGTACGGTAGGCTAACTCGGCACATAATGCTTACCTCGGTGCTATGCATATACTCCGTCTGGGCAACTATGGATGTTCTTTCTATTGTTATTAACTGATCCGATTTAATCGTACCTGTATTCAGCACCCATTATTTAGAATTTTTTGTAATGTTATCAACGGACTATTTTTGCGTACAATTACTACTAGCCTAATTCAAAACAAACTCGTAATTTCATTCGCTCGTTATACAAATACATAAATTGTCAACCAGTCATCAATAATTATAATCACATAATTTATATTCCGTCTTTCTTTTGTGAATATAATGACTCAAATGATTAAAATGTTGGGAACTATTTTTTTTCTCGCCGATGTTACGACGAGCAGTACAATGGATTTCCTTGGCAACCGTTCATTTTAAATTTAAAGGGAAACAGCTGAAAGTGTATTGCTCTGAGACTGAAGTTATAATTTTGGTTTGTCGGCTTCGAGCTTTGACAATCCTCCATCAATGTTCTAGGCGAAAACATCGATAGAAATTTAAAGCCAAGCTCCAAATGTCCAAGATGAAAACTAGAATTGTGTTTTGAGGCAAACAGTTTTAATAATTGAATGAAATATGTAGACAAAACTTTTACAATTCCCGTTTCCCAATTTCAGCACTTTTCGTCTTTTGACGTTTTTGTCTGATTTTGATAAATTTTATGAAACATATCGTCAGCAAATTTACAAAATGTTTCGCCATTCATGTTCATGGTATTTACTATGTAATGGAGTATAACTCACCTTTGCTGAAAAAGACATTTATATTTGCTCCTGGCCACTGTAATCAGTTATGCTAATTATTATGAAATTCGAGGTGGAACTCAAGCAATGGAAATGGAGTCAAAGTCAACCATAGTAATTGATAAGTAACGTTAATTTTGATTGGTAATTGATCAGTAATGTTAATTTTGATTGGTCAACGACATAGAACTTCGGAAAACCGAGAACATCACGAAGTAGGTTAGTGGGTCTCCGACAACATCATTAAGTAGGTTCGTGGGTCTCCGACATCTATATTTAGTAATCAATTACCATATATACTATATATATAGTCTATTTATAGATTTCCCGCCAAAACATCGAATAGTATAGGGTAGATCTCGCATACACGTATATGCTTATCGCTCGCGAACGAGACCCCTGCGGGGTCTCGTTTCGGGCTCGCTATAATTGTCATACCTGAAAATAGACACCATTACTCTTACATAAATAATAAAGAGCGTTTATTCTTAACTTCTCTATCCCAGATGAAGTTATTGAGTATATGACAGGTGTGTATTATCGTGAATTATTGGAAGTATTGAGATGTACTATCTTGAATCACGAGTGGACGAAAAGGGGTAATGTGAAATTACAACCCCCAGAATGAATTGTCATATTCGATGGAACATATTATGTACACGTAATCACACACGACATTGTGGGTAACAATGTATGTGTCACACCTTGCTTTACCAAATGAATTCTATTATATTCCCGTTCACAATTATATGCCATTCAGAAAACATATCGATTTAATGTCTGAGCAGAATTAGTTGTTTAACTGGTTAGTATCAATTAAGGTTGATAAACTGTGTCATTGTTAGCATTAACACGATAATTAGTTATCCAAAACATGCATACATAATACGTCCAGGTCACTCAATTATAGAAATTGCTTCGGTGTCATTGTTATAACAACATTACGTAATAACCACTTATCATTCCATTCACACTTACGTTCATTTTGTATACCGAAAACTCCAGTTAGCACCGATGATGTAACATTATATCACTGTTATTGTATCAATTGATAGGTTCAGACAAGTTCGATGTTTAGAAAAGAAAAGTTACCTATAATTCTGCTGTGGTTAAGCAGTCCATTATTTAGGGCATACCTGTATGTAGGCCTATCAGTGGATGAATAGTCTGCCGGAGAAGTACTGTGTAGACAGGTCTTGTCGGTAAGAGAGTCAGACGAGAAGTGAAGGCTCGGCTATTAAAACATAGTAATGCGATAGCGAACATCAAACGAGTCTGCGCACGCATATCTGTCAAAAGGATACAATAGCAGTCATTGGTCAATTTATCCCCGGTGTCAGCTCAGTACCCAATCGGGACGAAGCCGAAGGTCAACTCATTTTTTTTGCTCATTATAGTACGTCACTTGGACATTTTATCAGTTTATCACGTGATCACTAAATGTGGCAATCGGGTATCCACCGATGCCTGCAATTTATTATTTATAATAATTGGACTCATTGATCTCACGTAAATAATACTCTTAGTTGTTCCAATAAAATAGTTATCAAATTCGATCACCAATAGATTTGACTGTGGAATATAATGACCTTTAACTTATTTATCGATCTATGTTAGAACATGGTCTTAACAAAAAACTTGACCATAACAAAAATTACCTTACATTTATGCATGAATCTAATTAGACCATACGTAAATATTGTCAGCTTATCGTCTGATGAGCAAATCCGATGTTTATCAAAAATAGTACAACTTCCAGTTGGTAATTACTCTTACGAATGAAGAGCGTTGAACATATACGAAATTACTACACGAATGAACTGAAATTTATATTTTCACATCTTACCAACAACAGATTCAGACATAGTCATAGTGTTATACTATCTTACATGTACCCATGCTATGACATCATTCGAAGGGGCAATACACTCAAGGAGTTAAAGTGACACGAAACAAGGGACGTGATGTAATATTGGTGTTTGAATCTTAAAGGAACACAAGACACTCTA